>BSBN01001468.1:0-588762 GCA_027924645.1 Cunninghamia lanceolata | reverse complement strand
GGGTTTAGATAGAGAGGGGACCTATAGAAGAGATAAAGGAGATAGAGGGGAGAGATAGGGAGATAGAGAGTGAGGGACATGTCCAGAGACATACGGAGAGAGATTGAGAGGTAGAGAGATGATAGTATAGGGAGATAGAGGTTTAGGGTTGCTTAGGTTTAGGGTTTAGGGTTGCTTAGGTTTATGGTTTAGAGGTATTATTTAGGGTTTAGGGTTGCTTAGGTTTAGGGTTTAGAGGTATTATTTAGGGTTTAGGGTTGCTAGGGTTTAGGGTTGCTCAGGTTTAGAGAGAGAGAGAGAAGACCGATAGGGAGAGATAGAGGAGACAGAGGGGAGAGATAGGGAGATAGAGGTTTAGGGGTTAGGGGTTTAGGGTTGCTTAGGTTTAGGGTTTACTCAGGTTTAGAGGTTTAGGGGATGCTTGGGTTTAGGGTTTAGAGAGAGAGGACCAATAGGGAGAGATAGAGGAGACAGAGGCAAGAGATAGGGAGATAGAGAGTGAGGGACATGCCCATAGACATAGGGAGATAGATTGAGAGATAGAAGGATGATAGCTCGATAGGGAGATAGAGGTTTAAGCTTTCTTGGGTTTAGGGGTTAGGGGTTAGGGTTTAGGGGCATTATTTAGGGGTTTAGGGGTTTAGGGTTGCTCAGGTTTAGTGGTTATGGTTTAGGGGTTTAGGGTTTAGGGTTTAGAGAGAGAGGACCAATAAGGAGAGGTAGAAGAGACGGATGGGAGATATAGGGAGATAGAAAGTGAGGGACGTGTCTAGAGACATAGGGAGAGAGATTGAGAGGTAGAGGGATGATAGAGATAGGGAGATTGAGGAGAGATAGGGAAATAGAGGTTTAGGGTTGCTTAGGTTTAGGGTTCAGGGTTCAGGGGCATTATTTAGGTTTTAGGGTTTAAGGGTTTAGGGTTGCTCAAGTTTAGGCTTTAGGGGTTAGGGGTTATGTTTTAGTGACATTATTTAGGGTCTAGGGGTTTAAGGTTTCTTGGGTTTAGGGTTTAGGGTTTAGAGAGAGAAGACCTATAGGGAGAGATAAAGGAAACAAAGGGGATAGATAGGGATATAGAGAGTGAGGGAGATGTCCAGAGACATAGGGAGAGAGATTGAAAGGTAGAGGGATGATAGAGATAGGGAGATAGGGGAGAGATAGGGAGATAGAGGTTTAGGGTTGCTCAGGTTTAGAGTTTATGGGTTAGGGTTTAAGGTTGCTCAGGTTTAGGGTTTAGGGGTTATGGCTTTGAGTTTAGGGTTTAGGGGAATTATTTAGGGTTTAGGGGTTTAGGGTTGCTCAGGTTTAGGGTTTAGGGGTTATGGCTTTGAGTTTAGGGTTTAGGGGAATTATTTAGGGTTTAGGGGTTTAGGGTTGCTCAGGTTTAGGGTTTAGGGGTTTAGTGTTTAGGGTTTATGGGTTTAGGGTTTAGAGAGATAGAGAGGACTAATAGGGATAGATAGAGGAGACAGAGGGGAGAGATAGAGAGTGAGGGAGATGTCCAGAGATATAGGGAGAGAGATTAAGAGGTAGAGGGTTATGGTCTAGGGTTGTTCAGGTTTAAGGTTTAGAGGTTAGGGTTTAGGGAGAGAGAGTGAGGGAGGGAGATGTCCAGAGACATAGGGAGAGAGATTGAGAGGTAGAGGGACAATAGAGATAGGGAGATAGGGGAGAGATAGGGGTTAGGGGTTGGGGTTTAGGAACTTAGACCTACCCTAAGTGGGGTAGGCATATGTAGGGAATTGAGAGATAGAGGGATGATAGAGATAGGGAGATAAAGGTTTAGGGGTTAGGGTTTAGGGACATATAGAAAGAGATAGAGAGAGTTAGAAAGAGATAGCTAGAGAGAGAAAGAGTTTGTGAAACAGTAGAAGAGAGGATGATAAATAGAAGTTTATCTAGTTCAAAATGTGCTCATGTTATAAAGTGAGTGGATTTTGAACTAGTTAAAATGATGTCTAACGGCCTACAAAAAGGCATGCCACATGATTTTCGATGCACATGCTTTGTTTTATTCCCTATTCTGTGCTTTTTCTGATATTGAAAGAGACTTTTCATGATTTTGAGGTTCTCCTATCATTGGTTGAAAAAATTGATGCACTTTTTGTTCTTGTTTCGATGCACAAGATTCCAATTACATGGTTTTAAATTCAAATTTTATATTGGAAGCATTTTTTTTATGTTGTGAGGGATCACAACACTACATTGAATAAACTAACTAGTTTTTTGTTTACATTGACAAAAAAATGTAATTATGCATGTTTTGTATTATAACTTGATAAATTATCAAATATTTTTTGTGTTCTTTTGACCATTGTGATAGAGTGATATAGAACTCAATACAATGCCAAGGAAATTAGATAAAACATTATAGACAAAAATTTGAAGAGTTTACTATGAAACTTTATAATATTTGTAGTAGGAACAAATACATATTTTTCTCTTAGGCTTATTAAAAGAAAACTATATAATTATATTACTAATCTCACTTTTAACAATTTAAAGAAAATATACCCTAAATATGTTGAACTAAATCCATAATTTAATGTAATCATTGTTCAACATTTACTAATTACATAATTATTTACTACTTCCACCTTAAAACAAAATCAACTTTTAAAACATTTGTTCACTAACTTACAAATTAATTACTCACTATAAAATGATAGGATTTAATAAATTAATTAAATTAAACCATTTCTTCTTCAAGAAAGTTAAATGGCAATTAAAAATAATAATAATTAATTTTAAAAATATTAAAGCATTTAAAAAAATTAATTTAATATTAATTAAATTAAATAAACAAGGAAGTTAAATTAATTTAATAAAAATGACAAATAGAAATAAAACAAGTTTTATCTATATTTTTAATTATTTAATAATTATTTTTCTTTACTATGTTTTCTTTTCTATTATTTTCCACAAAATGTTGTCTTATTTTTCTATTTAATCAAACTACCTCAATGATTTTTTCCTATTTTTAAAATGTGTTAGAAAGGTAAAATTGAGATCTAAAAATTTCATAAATAATTAAATAATAATTTCCTTTAATATAATTTTCTAAAAATCATATAATCACATGTAAAATCGTAATCTTCAGAATAAAAGAGATAGATAGTTACTAATTCGTACATATCTCATAATTGAGACTCTAGGTATGTTGAATTCATGTGAGGATTTAGTTAACTAGGTTTCTCATCTTCAATAAAAATATCGAAGAAACCCAGTTTCTAAAATGAAATTTATTAAAGATACCATGGACTCATTTTTATGAAGATAATTTTATAACAAACCCATACATCCAGTCACAAATATTTTTATATCTCAAAATATCAAATTTGGGTATCACTAATTTTTTTATATGATTTGGAAAAATCAATGATGCACTTGTCCTGAAATTTTCTAAAGAACCCAGTTTTGAAAATAAAAGTTAATGAAGACAGAACATCCTGGTCTTTCTAGGGACAGTTTACCAATTTTTATATAGAAATAGAAAACTTGTTAAATTCACAAAATAAAAATAAAGTGAGATGAAATTATAAAAATTATACATATACAAAAAAAATCCTTCTTATATACAAATTTACAAATGGATGTATAATCCAAAATCCTCAACTTTCCAAAAAGATCTAAAAGGAAGAGCTCCAAGCACTTGACAAATAAGAAAATAGAACAACACAAGTCTCTTCAATACAAATCTTCTTTGACAAATCAGATCCAACAACAATTCCTGAACAACAATAAGCCAAACTAGATGGAGTGGCTCGCTCTCCACTCTACTGTAGGGTTGGAATACCAACCCACCCCCGAGCTTGGGAGATTTAACAAGAACTTGTTTTCAAACATTGTAAACAAACACATGGATTTCACACACACAACAAATTTTTCCAATCCCAAGTTGAACTCACAAAAGACACAAGATTCAAATTGGATTCTTAATCAAGGGGAAGAGGGAGAAACCTCCTCTCTTAGGGAAAAATAATAACAACCCTTCAATCTTCTTCTCAACCCAACTACAAACTTCCTTCATCCTTCTTCAAGGAAAGGCCAACTACGAAATTTCACAACCCTTCAAAATGAATAACCCAACTACAGAATTTCACAACCCTTCAATATGTATAACCCAACTACGAAAAATTCACAAGCCTTCAAGATGAATAACTCAACTACAGAATTTTCACAACCCTTCAAAATGAATAACCCAACTACGGAATTTTCACAACCCTTCAAAATAAATAACCCAACTACAGAATGTGTTCCCAAAGAGAGGTTTGTCATCTTGTTGGATCCTCAAAACAATAATTTCCCAAATACACCCAACAACAACTCCAATATAAAACAACAAACATTCTTTCAACAATTTGAAACCATACATACATAAAAATTATTTTCAAGATGTAGATCCTACCTTTGCCTTCCAAGTTAGGAGAGGCACAAACTAGGCATACATTGTAACTTCTTGAAAACAACAATCCAAAATCCTTAAAATTTCAACAAACTTCTAAAAACCATCCCTAGAGCTTTTTTTGAATCCATCTCCATGGAAACCCCTTCTTTCAAAATCCCATTAAAACAAACTAGATTCCTTTTTCCAAAAAAACCAAAAAGAATTCTTTAAAACAATAAATCTTAATCCAAAACCAGTAAAAAAAATAAAACAATAAAACAAAAAATAAAACAAAAAAATAAATCTTATCACCACATTAAAGATAATTTATCAACAAATAAATAAATAATAGCAAAAAAAAAGAATAATAATCCCTTTATTGAATAATTATAACATTTCCCTAAAATAAATAAAACCTTGACAAATCTAAAAGACTAATATTAATTCATTTCACTCTAAATTAAAAGGAATAATAATAATATAAACTATGACAATTTAAATCATAGAGCACACACCAAAATTTGACTAAGCCTTTATTCCTTTGGATGGATGGGCTAGGGTTTTTACTAGGTATAACACAACAAAAGCTCTTGATAAATCTATGTTTCATATAATTCTTGGCCACCCCCTGCAAAACTCAATTTCGAACATCAGATTGTCTTGAAACATATAGTCGAAGCAACATTTAAATAAACATACGCTTATCCATAATTGATCATCTCACATATAGCCAAAATCCATTTAATTTAACAACACTAGTTACTTTCATTTTTAAATAAAAGTGTTCACCAATCTAACATAATCCCATTCACTTAAAAATCAAATAATCCAATTAACAACATCACATAAGTCAAACACTCCTAACCACACATTAACCACATAAATAAAATGTCCAAATCCACATGCACCATAGTCTCCTACTCTATGCATAATAGTATCACCATAATAATAAAAGAATATAGCTCACTAAATAATATGTCATAAAATCATAATAAAGTTTCTAAAAAATAGGTAGGCCTTACATCCTCCATCTTGAGCTGTCTAGGTGGTTTCACAAAACCACTTCTACAAAATCTTGCTTTATGCCCATAGTTATTGTAATTGTAGCATATGACATTATAATCTACCAAAGGTGCAAATGAGATATAGTTCCTTCTTGAGAACCTATAAGAACTCCTAGTCTTGTTCCAACCAACATGTCTTGTTTGAGTTCTACAATCTCTTGCTTTGTGACCAAATTTGTTGCATTATAACATATGATATTGTTATTTCTATTTGGCAACCCACAAGAACCTCTATTCTTGGTCCAATCAAAGTTTCTTGCATGTTTCCAACAACCCATTGCTTTATGTCCAAATTTATTACAAGAATAACAATAACCATAGAAAGAATGTCACAACCTAGTCATTTGCGTCTGCCTTGGAGGAAAGGACTTTTTGAACTTGTCCTTAATATCTTTTGGAGGGATGTAGGTCTTTTGTGAGACTTTATTTTCCTCCTCCTTGTTGTCTTCCTTGTTTATGGGACTCTTGATGGCATGTGCATAACTCTTCGACTTTTCCTCATTTGTCTTCTTTGATGATTGTGTGGCTTTTGAGATGTGACCTTCTTCATATCCAATAGGTCACTCTTATTGTAATTTGGCCTTTGGGAATTGAGAATATTGTCTAACATCCATACTCTTCTCATTCTTTAGGTCTTTGTTCAATTGAGCACTTGCTTTCTCCAATTCCTTTCTCAAGGAGACAATTTCAAACTCTAACCTTTCACAATTTTCTTCCTTTTTCTCTAATTGGATTCTCACTTTCTCTTTTAATCTGGTTTGCTTCTTCTATTTGGAATTTCAAATCTATAATCATCCTCTCTAATTCTTCAAGGTCATTTGATAATTTTGCTTTAAATTCACTATCATCTTGAATTTGCTCTTTTTGGTTCCAATTCTCTTTCCTAAGTTTCTTAATTTCACTTAGGGCAGAAATCAATTCTGCTTCCAGATCCACCACTCCTTCTTCATCATCTTATTCTCTTTTACTCACAAAGTTGTCTACATTTGACATGAAATCATTGCAAGTTTCTATTTCCATGTTTGTTCTATTTGTCATCCCATCACCTTTGCTTGCATCTCTATCATTACTTGCATTTGGTATTGTTGGTGCTTGTTGACCTATGCTCTGCTTGGTATTTCCTTTTCCCTTGTTTCCTTTACTTTTTGCCATATGTGCTCTTATGATCTATCTTCAAGCGGTTAAACTTTTCAAAGGAACTTGCTCTGATACTAATTGATGAGCACATAGTTACATATTGATTCATCCACCCCTCAGTATTTATATTGGGGGGGTGAATCAGTATAACATAAACTTTTAATTTTTCAAACCAACAACCATAACCATATCAATAACACAACATCATTCATTTAAGATCTAACAATTATGCAACACAAGATGAACAAATGTTTTACGTGGAAACCCTTACAGGAAAAAGCCACAGAAAAATATTGCTTATATATGAGTATCTTTTATAATATTTGTAGGCTCCAACCTACAAGAGACACCATTCCCCTCTTATACAATTTGTGAGCACCAACCCACTAGAGACACCAATCTTCACTTGTAGATTTCGTGAGAGACAATCTGTAACTAAGCACCAACACAATAAGAGGCACCAACCTCTTGTTAAGCCACCAACCTTCTATGGATCTAGATCACTAGCTTCTACAAATCTGATCACAACTCACACAATGTCCTTTCTTCACAAATCTAATCCAAATCACACAATGTTCTTCCTTTGAAATTTGATCCAAAAGATGCATAGTCTCTTTTCATAAAACTGATCCAAAATATAATTACTCTCTTCCTTCAAATATGATCCAAATCACGTACCACTTCTTCACACAAAATTGGTCATAATTTCATAGCATCAACTTATCATAACTTTCTGTACTATCTTTCTTAGCATTCAATTCTTAATCCTCACATACACTTGTCATAAATATGTTTGCATTTATCCTTCATACATGGCAGCATACACTCTTCAAAAGATAATCTGAAATACACTTCATTTATGCCCCATTTCTTCTCTCAACTCTATTCTAAGAACTCAGAAAATAAAACTTTAATTGCTTTCTTTACATCCACACCATCTCTATGCATTTATATATTTCTCAAGAGATATGTCTTAATGAATATATGTGACTTTTCATAAAGACAACTCCTTATAACAATTTTCAGCCTCTAAACAAATCCTACCTCTTCACAAATCTAATTGTTGCTCTTCTAATAACATCACTATATTTATAAAACAAATCACATATCCTTGTTTGTGATAATCGCACCTCTTCAAAATGTTGACCGCTTGACTTATATGTCTTTTATAATAATATTTTTTGTCTTATTCAAAACCATTTTTCTTATCTTCAATGATCATCCCTTCGTTTATTCGCATGACTTGTGTTTTATTTAAATAAGACTTTATGATTACTACCTTTAAAAACATATCGTTGTCCTTTACTTCAGATTGCACCTCTCCTTATGGTCTTAATATTCTTGATAGTGATCACAGCCTTTTCTCAATACCAACGTCTCACTTATAGTTTTTATCTTAAATAAGATAATCTTCTTATAGTTTCAATCTCTTCTTTGCTTTCAAGTCGGCCACCTTTAGTTAAACTATATTTAGTTTATGACTCCATAACATATGTTACTTGCAAGTCAAAGTTGATCACTACCTTTTGTCTTTAATTCTAATTGCTCCACTTTCTTCATGCATCTCATAACATGGATTAATCATGCCTCTTTTAGATCTTGTAAATCATAAGACATTGTCTTATTATATATGAGTGTTGCTTTGTATTCAACCTCTTCTTGATATATAAATATGGGATTGGCCACCATACCAATGATTGTTTAAATCTTTAATTTAAACAATACAATCAACCTCTTCAATTATGATGATAGTCAAATACAATGGGAACATTGATCTTGATGGGTTACGGCCAAAATGGAGTGATAACTGAATATAGTCTTCAACCAATAAATGATTTCCTTCTTGCACATTTGGCATCCATGACTTTATTTCTTTGACATCAATGACAACACCTCTTTATCACTAACATGCTTCAATGGATACTTCAATACCTTTGAATCCTCATACCAACAAACTTTATTCAAGCACCTTCTTGACATCAATGACGTTCAATCTCACCAACAATCTCAGTCTTTTGTCTTTGACAACAATCTTGTCCATGCACTTTTGACATTAATGAAAATATTTACACTTTGCATTCAATGATATTGCCTTGCATTCAATCATATTTCTTTGCATTCAATCATATTGTTGTGTTGACATCAATGACAATGTAACACCCAGTTTAGTTTTCACCTTAAAAACAAAGCTTAACCAAAGGTAATAATTTTTTTTAAAGTTTAAAGCAGAAAAAAGATAATTTGTTTTTCATTTTAAAACCAAGAAGTTCATTCATCAACTAAATAATAATCATGGAATTATAAGTTATACAAAGGGGTCTTTCCATCTACAACATTATACAATATGATGAATAAAGTTACTAAGAACATTTTCAAAATAGATACTTACCAAAGTCACTGCATCTTGATTGTCGACCATCCAAATTCAAGTCTCGGCAAGCCTCTGGAATATAGAAGAGAAAGTATCTTCAAGGAGCTTAACCTCCAACCATAGACCGTCGATCTCCCGCACACCTTCCTACCCGGAAGTGGCCCTACCCTACTCAAAGAGGATAGACTTAGGATAACCAATGGTGGTAGCCATCTGAGTACTAGTGTTGTGACCTACGTAACTTGTTATCATGCAATCCCCTAGATACCCTCTAGTCAAGCATGACCACTCCACAATCTACGCCATCCAGTCACAATGAACTATCAATGCACTTGAGGTAGGTGCACTACCTTGGCCAAAGGATTTGAATATATTTAGCGTTGTGTCAATGTAAGTAGTAAGTTCACCCACCCCAACTCGACTTGAATTAATCGCAATCCCACAATTACCTATGTATAAGTATAATATAACAACCACGATAACCTCTTGGTGTTTCAACTCATTGTGCTTTAACACATGGCAGTTAGGTTTACTTCTCTCTTTTTGGTTCTTGGAGACATTTCCATCCATATGTTAAAAGAATGGGATTCTAGCCTACCAGTTAATCAGCTAACGCTATAAGTTTATCAGTTGATCTTTAAGTTCATCCACTACTTTAAATTATCCAGTCAAGAGAGGACACTAAACTTAACAAAATAATCTCGAAAGGGGTTTAACAATAAACCAATTATTGAATTCAAGTAATCGAAGACCCAGAGTTAAAGTTTACATACTCTTATGAGTCTTCTTTGACCTTTCAAATCTTCGACATAGCTTAATCATCATACTAAGCATTTAACAATCCTAACTCGTTGTTCCTATTTGGAAGAAGAATTCATGCAATTTTAAACTAAACACTTAACTATAGACTCATTGTGTCTGCTCTAAAACTTCATTATCTAACATGTTTGA
This sequence comes from Cunninghamia lanceolata, assembly GCA_027924645.1. Classification (NCBI taxonomy): domain Eukaryota; kingdom Viridiplantae; phylum Streptophyta; class Pinopsida; order Cupressales; family Cupressaceae; genus Cunninghamia; species Cunninghamia lanceolata. The sequence goes on along the minus strand of BSBN01001468.1, from coordinate 578,852 downwards.
TAGTTCTAGACCAATAATAATTCTATACCCTCTTTTGATGACACAACAGCTTGAATGTTTTTAAAGTAGAAAGAATTATATACAATATATAAATGGACTATATCTAGATATCTTTCGCAACAAGAAAAGTATAACTCTATGTTCGACCAGCTGACATAAAATCTCAACATGTAGAAGATTGAGTAGTTACTCAAACCATGACATACATTCCACACCATTGTTCCCCATTTGTCGACGGAATGACACATTTTTCAAGTCTTTTATTAAACTAGTTGTTTTTGGATATGACAAGACCAACTGTGTATAGTCGGCAAGCCAACTGATGACGCTTCTAACGTCGACCAAGATTAGACTACTGTGGCTAGGTTATCTTTATTTCTATCAATCGACCAAGACTCAAACTTTTGTGTGCTCTCCACGTATCTTATATATATTTCTAAAGATAAATGAACACAGCTATACAGTTTTTAGTCGACCGTCGAAAGATGCTTCGAGGAACAAGTATGATACAACTGTGAAGGTTAAGACAGCGGTGTTGTTCAAGGAACAAAAAACATTGTTTTCATTTTAAAAGAAGTGCAAATACACAGGCCATAAAGTTGGTAACCAGTCCACATTTTACATCATCAAAGAAAACACTAAATTCCTTCATATTACACGATAAAGCCATTCCTATTGAGACATTCCAGTTTAACCATGACAGTGTGGAAGAGAGAAGAGATGGAACCTGTAGAAGATCTCTGGTGACTATTTAAAATCTGGTTCAACAGCTCGTTCTCTTCTCACCTGATCACATACTCTTTTCTCTCGGTCTCCTGTCAGCTTCTTTTCCCCATTCTGTATCTAAAAATTGTTTCTCTTCCTGCTCTATAACTTGTTCTCTCTCAAAAGAAAAACTCACTTCATACTCTCTAAACCACGCCCTATCAACTTGGTAACTACCCCGCATGGCTAACCATCTGCCTCCTTTCCACGACCACTACACAGAAATGGTTTGGTTTTCCACTAACTTCACAGCTGATCCGCAAGGAGGAGTTAACAATATGCGAGGTGGCGGTTTTAGTTTGGACATGATGCCACACTACTCTTAACCAATTATGAGTTTAAATCAAATACATGACTTAGAATAATGGCTGAGCTGACAACCAATCAATAAAGTTTGAAGATCAAGAATAAATAGAATGTTTTGGAATAAAAGACATCATAATAACGACTTGAGTGAACCCTTTGAGCTATCGCCCGATTACTAACACCATTAAAGAATAAAATAATTACTCCTTAACAACTATTTAAATATAACTAAATATGATTTACTTATTACCATTACAATATGACCAATGGTATTACACTTGACGGTCTCAAAGATTCAAAACATTATTTAAACCTTTTATTTTATGATGATAATCCACAATAGAAATAATTCTACATCCGTCGAATACCGCAAGTAAACGTTTACATCATACACTCATAGAGCTTTATGATGATGATGACGATTGGAGCATAAACACAATACAAGGTTTGGGGTCAACTTTACGTACAACTTTTGACTTTTACTCCGAACCACTAAACAAGACACAACATACAACACATTCTCAAGTGTATACATTTATATATATAAAAATATATCGGTCGTCCATATTTGACGACATGATTCAAAGTATTACGACACAGATGTCGATTTCCCATACTCATTACAACAACTACGAAAGAAAGAAAGACCTATTCTTAAAAACCTTGACATTCTCATCCAAAATTGACTTAACTTGAAATCAATACTTATCTCGAGGGAACTAGGTTTATCTACCTAGTGTTCATTTTCAGTGGCAAGCACCCATGGGTTATTCCAGAGTCTATTCTCTCTTTCTCAAAGATACTTTCTCTTCTTCTTTCTTCTTGGTGAACATGTTCCATCTATTCCTGTCATTAACAATCTCACATACAATTTGTGGTTAAAGTACCAATGTTCTGATCAAAACACATTTACATCAAATCATTTCATTTTCATATCGAAAAGACATTTTAATTCATAACATCAGATTGATCATAATCAAGTAAAAATCCATGATTTCATAAAATTAACCTTTTCTAATCATATCATCATTTTCTATGATGTTAAACATATCCACATAACTGTACTATTTAAGAAAAAGTAAATAGTAATACTAAATCCAAAAAGGGGATGTAACATATCTTTCCCCTATAGAATCATCGTCCCCGATGATTGAGTTTATCAAGCAAAATTTTAACATCAAAACAAGATTTTATATTTTAACATTAATATTTTTGAAAAGATAAGGAAATCTTTGGTGGATGTAATTATAGTCTTCCCAAGTGGCGCTATCCTCGCCATATTGGTCCCACTAAATTTTGCATTGTAAAACCTCTCGATTACGCAAACAGAGTTTACACATTTCGAGCACCTTGAGTGGCTTGATCACAACCACTCCTGGCTCTTGTAGCTGTAAAGAATTCCATTTAAGAATGTGGTCATTACCTACAAAATATTTCTTTAGGTAAGAAACATGAAAAACATTATGCATTTTGGACAAGGTTGGAGGTAGAGCAATTTTGTAGGCCACTGGATTGATAATCTCAAGGACTTCAAAAGGTCTGACATATCAGGGAGCCAACTTTGATGATTTACCAAACTTGATTGAGCTTTTATGGGGTTTTACTCACAAAAGAACTTTCTCGCCAATAGAGAATTGTCTAGGCACCCGTTTGTGATCTGCATAACTTTTTTGCCTATCGTTGGCTTTCGCCAACCTTTTCCTAATCATTTTCACTTTTTCCTCCATATCTGCTAGCATTTCTGGTCCAATGCTTATCCTATCTTCCAACTTGTCCCAGCTTATAGGAGTTCTGCATTTCCTTCCATATAATGCTTCAAACGGTGCCATCTTAATGGCAGAATGATAGGAATCATTATAGGCAAATTCAATAAGAGGTAAATATTCCTCCCATCTGTATTGCTGGTCTATGCAATACATTCTTAATAGATACTCTAAAACCTGGTTAACCCTTTCTGTTTGTCCATTAGTTTCAGGGTGATAAGCGATGCTCACATTGAGTTTAGTCCCTAATGCTAAAAATAAAGTTTGCCAAAATTGGGAGGCTATTCGAGCATCTCTATCAGATATAATCTTTTCAGGTACACCCCATGCAATCTAAATATTTCTTGTACAAACTTCTAAGCCAAAATATGAGCTCCATCTGTCAAATTTCTAGGAATGAAATGTGCTACTTTGGTTAGTTTATCTACTACAACCAAAATTGCATCATGTCTATTCTTAGACATTGGTAACCCTTGAACAAAATCCATACTAACAACCTGTCATTTCCATTCTGGAATATCATGCGGGTATAACAATCTGGCAGGATGTTGGTGTTCTGCCTTCACTCTCTGACATTCCAAACAACTTGCCACAAACCTTGCAGTGTCACTTTTCATTCCTTTCTAGAAGTATAGTGGTTTGACATCAGCTAAAAGTTTTGTTACTCCTGGGTGTCCGGAATAAGGTGCATAATGAACTTCCTTCCAAACAAGGTTTCTTAGTTCTATAGAATTAGGAATGTAGATTCTTCCCTTAAATCTCATTAATCCTTCTGACTCAAAACAAAATCCATCATATCTTGGATCTTTGGGGTTTATTTGCAGAGCTTGCTTCACCTGCTCATAATATTCATCTCCAGGTAAACTTTGCAATACTAGATCTTTAAAATTAGCATGAATAGAGATTATAGAAGCTATATGTCTTCTTCTACTTAAAGCATCAGCTACTTGGTTTTCTTTACCTTTGATGTAAGTAATCTCAAAGTTGTAATCTGATATTAGTTCTAACCACCTCCTTTGTCTTGCATTGAGATGAGGTTGTGTAAATATGTAACAAAGACTTTGATGATCTATTTTTAGTATAAAAGTCTTTCCCAACAAATAATGTCACCACATTTGAAGGGTGTGAATCACTGTTGCCAATTCTAAATCATGAGGAGCATAATTCTTCTTATAGTTTTTTAACTTTCATGATTCATAAGCTATTACACGCAAATTTTTGCATAAGCACGCCTCCTAACCCTTCTCTAGAGACATTGGTAATAACCTCAAATTGCCCTTCAAGATCAGGGACTTTCAGAATTGGTGTTGTTGTTAACTTTTCTTTTAATAAATAAAATGCCTTTTGACATTCACCTATCCAAACAAACAGTTTCCCTTTTCTCTGCAAAGAAGTGATTGGACTAGCAATACTTGAGAAATTCAGAACAAATTTCCTATAATATCCGGCCAATCCCATAAAACTTCGTACTTCTAAAACATTGGAAGGTACAGGCCATTCCATAATAGCCTTTATTTTAGTTGGGTCAACTGATATCCCTTCTGTTGATATAGTATGTCCCAAATACTGCATTTCTTTCTGAAAGAAAGTGCATTTCGAGAGTTTCGCATACAATTTGTGTTCTCTTAAACATTACAAAACAATTTGAAGATGTTGTCTATGCTCCTTCTCATTTTTGGAATATATCAAAATATCATCTATGAAAACTAGGACAAATTTATCAAGGCAATCTTTGAAAACACTAGTCATGAGATTCATGAAAGCGGCTGGTGCATTAGTCAACCCAAATGGTAACATAGTAAACTCATAATGACCATATCTTGTTCTAAATGCAATCTTGTGAATATCTTCATCTTTCAACCTCAACTCATGGTATCCAACTCTCAAATCTATCTTAGAAAATACTGATGCACCATGCATTTGGTCGAATAAATCATCAATACGTGGCAGTGGATACTTATTCTTTATTGTTGCCTTATTTAGCATCTGATAATCTATACACAGTCTAAGGGTTCCGTCTTTCTTTTTGACAAAAATAACCAGAGCTCCCCATGGTGATACACTTGGCCTAATTAGACCTTTAGTCAATAGCTCCTGCAGTTGAGCCTTCAATTCCATAAGTTTAGTAGTGGTCATTCTGTATGGAGCTTTAGATACTGTCTCAGATCCTGGTTTAATAACTATGGCAAAGTCAAAGGTTCTTTTTGGAGGTAAGCCTGGTAGTTCCTCAAGAAATACATCACTGAAATTGCGAAGATAAGGATATTTTTCCTCAAAAGTTTGCTTCTCTAAAGCTTCCTCTACTAGGTCCATTTTAACTGCAAAAAGTTGACATCCCTTACGCCTAGCCTGTTTTAATTATTTTGATGAAATAGGCCTGATCCTTATTTCCCTTTGAATACCCTAAAAATTAACTTTGTTTCCTTTATCATCCAAACACTCAATTGTTTTATAAAAACAATCCACCTTGGCCCTATGTCTCCACAACCAATTCATTCCTAAAATGATGTTGTAGGACCCTAAAGGTGCTACATATAAATTTACCTAGGTGGAGAAGTTTGAAATATCAATCTTAGCTTCGAACAAACATTGCTCTACCTAATCCTTTGAGTGATTTGCATATTCAACTGTCCACAGTTTTGACATAAAACCAACTCTTCTAGGAAATTTACTTAAGACTCTAGATGACACAAAATTTTATGTTGCACTAGTATCAATCAGAATAGAAACAGGGACTCCAAATAAAGTACATGTCATCTCAATGGGAGTAATCTAATACTCAGCTTGTCGATTGTCAAGGGCGGCATGAATCCTTTGTTGAAACACTTCCTATTGCGAAGGAAGTACCATGTTCCTATCTGTCTATTCTACTTTTTATTAGGACAATGATTGGCATAATGATCTCCTCCACATGAAAAATAACCTCCAATTGGTCCTCTCTTCTCGGATGGTCTACTCAAAGCTTCATCGTTCCTCTTAAAATTGTCATTTTTCTTAAAGTCTTCATTTCTTCATTCATTACCAAATCCCCCTTTGTTTTTTTGATTTCCTTTATCGTACCTCCTATTTCCATATCCTTTATCATTATTCCTTTTATACGTCTAATCATTGAAGTTCTTATCAAATCTCTTACGCTTCTTTTCACGATAAGCAAAAATGGATGTGATCTTCTATTCTTGCTTAATTGCTTTCTCATACACCTGGTCCATTGTGTTCGGACCATGCACCTCCACCTCTCCGCCAATCTGAGGATTGAGCCCCATAATGAATTTTCTTGACCGAAATCTTTCATCCTTTTGATACTAAGGAATATACTTCAACAATCTAGTAAACTTTTCGGCATATTCAACCACAGACAAATCACCTTGCCTGAGATTTTGGAAATCTGTTAGCTTTTGATCAAAGTAGAGCTATGGTAACCACCTTTTTCAAAAAAGTTCCACAAATTCATTCCATGTCACCTTCAAGGGGCTTAAATCTAGTTCCATCTTTTTGTTCATCCACCAGGTGGATGCTTCTCTAGATAGTTGATATGCTCCCCACATTGCCTTTGTAATCTCAGAATAATTTCTGATTTCAAAGTACTCCATTTCTGCTAGCCATGTTTTTGCTGCATCACCAGTTTTTGTTTCATCAAATTTGGGAGGAATAATCTTTTTCATAGCCTTAGATAGTTCCAGTGCAAGTTTGTCTTTTGTCTCCCTCTGAGATTCACTATTCTCTTGATGCTCACTTGACGTGCCATGCTCTCATTGCTTACTTTTACTCGCATTATAAGAATACTCATTTTCACCCTCTGTATTCCCAGTTTCATTCACTTTCTTTTCCAATTTGCCCAACCTTTCCTTAGTTTTAGTAAGCATATTAAGAATTCTGTCCAATTTATTGGTGGGGTTAGCCTGAGAGTTGTGACCTTCCTGATCTTCTCTCTCATTAAACTCTAATTGATCCATGTTTATTTGTTTTCTCACCTATTTTAGTAAGTACTAATCAGTTCTATAATTTATCATTTAGAATATCATCAAAACATATCAATTGCTCATAACCATAGTTATTCTCAAGCCAAAATTTGTCTTTATTATATTTTGCACAATAGTATGTACATTCTTTAGGGATAGACACATTTCATGTTTCACTCAGTATTTACAAGAGGAGTGTAACCTTCGGATTCATTATCTGACACATATTCATAGGGTGTATAACCCTCAAATTTGCTATCAGATGATAGTACAATGATTTCAGCTCTAGGTGGTATACGGGAATCCCTAGTGATCATTGGTACACTAATAGGGCAGGAATTGACCATAATTTGAGCTGCCATCCTAGATGTCTCTAGGAGTTCTCTTTTCATTCGTTTGAGTAGTGACAAAGCATTGGCAAAAGTTTCCATATCATCTAGCCAAATGTCCTTTTCATCATTCATTTTCTCAATAGTCTTAATCATTACAAGACGTCTTTGCTTAGCTTGTAGGTAACGTTCCTTACCAATGAAGGACTTCCTTGTAGTTTTCTTGAGACGTATCATCCTAGCACAGTAAATCAAATCATTAGCTACCCTCATAATGTTGATTCTTAATCAGATTAGTGGACTCATCAGTCCTAGTGCTGAACCTAGTTAGCTCTGATACCATATGTAACACCCAATTTAGTTTTCACCCTAAAAACTAAGTTTAACCAAAGGTAATAATTTTTTTTAAAGTTTAAAGTAGAAAAAGATAATTTGTTTTTCATTTTAAAACCAAGAAGTTCATTCATCGACTAAATAATAATCATGGAATTATAAGTTATACAAAGGGGTCTTTCCATCTACAACATTATACAATATGATGAATAAAGTTACTAAGAACATTTTCAAAATAGATACTTACCAAAGTCACTGCATCTCAATTGTCGACCATCCAAATTCAAGTCTCGACAAGCCTCTAGAATATAGAAGAGAAAGTATCTTTAAGGAGCTTAACCCCCAACCATAGACCATCGGTCTCCCACACACCTTTCTACCCAGAAGTGACCCTACTCTACTCAAAGAGGATAGACTTAGGATAACCAATGGTTTTAGCCATCTGAGTACTGGTGTTGTGACTTATGTAACTTGTTATCATGCAATCCCCTAGATACCCTCTAGTCAAGCATGACCACTCCACAAGCTATGCCATCTAATCACAGTGAACTATCAATGCACTTGAAGTAGGTGCACTACCTTGGCCAAAGGATTTGAATATATTTAGTGTTGTGTCAACACAAGTAGTAAGTTCACCCACCCCAACTTGACTTGAATTAATCGCAATCCTACAGTTACCTATGTATAAGTATAATATAACAACCACGATAACCTCTTGGTGTTTCAACTCATCATGCTTTAACGCATGGCAATTAGGTTTACTTCTCTCTTTTTGGCTCTTAGAGACATTTTCGTCCATATGTTAAAAGAATGAGATTGTAGCTTACCGGTTAATCGGTTAATGCTATAACTTTATCAGTTGATCTTTAAGTGCGTCCACTACTTTAAATTATCCAGTCAAGAGAGGACACTAAACTTAACAAAATAATCTCGGAAGGGGTTTAACAATAAACCAATTATTGAATTCAAGTAATCGAAGACCCAGAGTTAAAGTTTAAATAATCTTACGAGTCTCCGTTGACCTTTCGAATCCTCAACGTAACTTAATCATCATACTAAGCATTTAACAATCCTAACTCATTGTTCCTATTTGGAAGAAGAATGCATGCAAGTTTAAACTAAACACTTAACTATAGACTCATTGTGTCTACTCTAAAACTTCATTATCTAACATGTTTGACAGTTCTAGACCAAGAACAATTCTATACCCTCTTTTGATGACACAACATCTTGAATGTTTTTAAAGCAGAAAGAATTATATACAATATATAAATGGACTATATCTAGATATCTTTCACAACAAGAAAAGTATAACTCTATGTTCGACCAGTTGACATAAATTCTCAACTTGTAGAAGATTAAGTAGTTACTCAAACCACGACATACATTCCACACCATTGTTCCCCATTTGTCGATGGAATGACACATTTTTCAAGTCTTTTATTAAACTAGTTGTTTTTGGATATGACAAGACCAACTGTGTATAGTCGGCAAGCCAACTGATGACGCTTCTAACATCAACCAAGATTAGACTATTGTGGCTTAGGTTATCTTTATTGCTATCAATCGACCAAGACTCAAACTTTTGTGTGCTCTCCACATATCTTATTATATATCTAAAGGTAAATGAACACAGCTATACAGTTTTTAGTCGACCAAGACTCAAACTTCCGTGTGCTCTCCACATATCTTATATATATTTCTAAAGATAAATGAACATAACTATACAGTTTTTAGTCAACCGTCGAAAGATGCTTCGAGGAACAAGTATGATAGAACTGTGAAGGTTAAGATAGCAGTGTTGTTCAAGGAACAAAAAGCATTGTTTTCATTTTAAAAGAAGTGCAAATACACAGGCCGTAAAGTTGGTAATCAGTCCACATTTTACATCATCAAAGAAAACACTAAATTCCTCCATATTACATGATGAATCCATTCCTATTGAGACATTCCAGTTTAACCATGACAGTGTGGAAGAGAGAAGAGATGGAACCTGTAGAAGATCTCCGGTGACTATTTAAAATCTGGTTCAACAGTTCGTTCTCTTCTCAACCGATCACATACTCTTTTCCCTCGACCTCCTGTCAGCTTCTTTTCCCCATTCTGTATCTAAAAACCATTTCTCTTCTTGCTCTATAACCCATTCTCTCTCAAAAGAAAAACTCACTTCATACTCTCTAAACCACGCCCTATCAACTTGGTAACTACCCCGCATGGCTAACCATCTGCCTCCTTTCCGCGACCACTACACAGAAATGGTTTGGTTTTCCACTAACTTTGTAGTTGATCTGCAAGGTGGAGTTAATAATATGTGAGGGGGTAGTTTCAGTTTGGACATGATGCCACACTACTCTTAACTGATTATGAGTTTAAATCAAATACATGACTTAGAATAATGGCTGAGTTGACAACCAATCAATAAAGTTTGAAACTCAAGAATACATAGAATGTTTTGGAATAAAAGACATCATACTAACGACTTGAGTGAACCCTTCGAGCTACTGCCTAATTACTAACACCATTAAAGAATAAAAGAATTACTCCTTAACGACTATTTAAATATAACTAAATATGATTTAGTATATTACCATTACAATATGACCAATGGTATTACACTCGATGGTCTCAAAGATTTAAAACATTATTTAAACCTTTTATTTTACGATGATAATCCACAATAGAAATAATTCTACATCCGTTGAATTCTGCAAGTAAACATTTACATCATGTACGCTCGTAGAGCTTATGACGATGACGACGATTGGAGCATAAACACAATACAAGGTTTGGGGTTGACTTTACGCACAACTTTCAACTTTTACGCCGAACCACTAAACAAGACACGACATACAACTCATTCTCAAGTGTATACATTTATATATATAAAAATATATCAATCGTCCATATTTGACAACATGATTCAGAGTATTACGACACAGATGTCGATTTCCCATACTCATTATGACAACTATGAAAGAAAGAAAGACCTATTCTTAAAAACCTTGACATTCTCATCTAAAATTGACTTAACCCAAAATCAATACTTATCTTGAGGCAACTAGATTTATCTACCTGATGTTTATTTTTAGTGGCAAGCACCCATGGGTTATTCCAGAGTCTATTCTCTCTTTCTCAAAGATACTTTCTCTTCTTCTTTCTTCTTGGTGAACATGTTCCATCTATTCCTGTCATTAACAATCTCACATACAATTTGTGGTCAGAGTACCAATGTTCTGATCAAAACACATTTACATCGAATCATTTCATTTTCATATAAAAAAGACATTTTAATTCATAACATCAGATTGATCATAATCAAGTAAAAATCCATGATTTCACAAAATTAACCTTTTCTAATCATATCATCATTTTCTATGATGTTAAACATATCCACATAACTGTACTATTTAAGAAAAAGTAAATAGTAATACTGAATCCAAAAAGGGGATGTAACAGACAACCATTTCCTATACTCTCATATGTTTATTAATGATAACAATCATGACTGCCTTCTTAGCGTCAATGACAACATGTCCAACATAAATATCCCTCTCCTCCAAGCAATAGGGGAGGCAAATTCATTATTGCAATCCATATTTTTCTTAGTTTTTACTCTCCAATTAGCATGCATATGCTAGCTGCAGGATATAGGTGCCTTTTGTTTATTGTTGTTACTTTGCCAAAGCCTTCAAAGGATGGATAGCATTGTTACACTTGCCAATTCTCAAGCCATAGTGATCTTAGCTCACATTTAGCTCATTCAAAGCTTTCCAAAAGCTCATTCAATTGCTTTCCCTTCCCACTTGCCACCAAGAAGGGAACCCCGTTGCTGTAGGAGTATAAGGAGGTTTCCATACAAAAAGATTCGTGAGGGTAATGAAGGCTCATGCATCTCCATATTCTACATTTTTCATGTTTTAGAAGTAATTAAATTACAAATCTTGCTCTTGGAATAGTAATCTCATCATTGCAATTTCCTTGATAGGTCAATTTAAGTTGTTTAGATTAGCTTGTTTTAAGTAGTTAAATTGCAATTTTAGATTAGTTTCATTTCATGTACTTTTCAATTCTTATTTTAATCCAAAATCGATCTTGAAAATACAAAAAACATAGAATAATTGCATTTCATAACTTCATATTAGCTTGCATACATCTTTCAATTCCTAGATTAATTTAATTCATTTTATTTCAAAAGTTGGAGAAAAGAACAAAAAAATTGTTTGCATACATATTAGATTGCATACATTGAAAAACCCACAAAATACCAAAAATAGTAGAAAACATCAAAAAGCGAAACAAGTACACACAAACCCTCAATTTCATCATGAGGTCAACATAAATTCAACACAAGTCAAAACTCCTCAATTTCATCATGAAGTCAACAAACTCAAGAAAACACTAGAAAAAACTTAGTTCACATCACTAAGTCAAAAAATCAACTCTTGGTCAACTCAAATTTACTCTCTATATCCACGCATTTGAATGTACCTTTGAATTAGAGGTGAGTGAGTGAGGGTAGTCCTTGAGGAGATTGAAGAGTTAAACCCAAGACCACAACTCACGCAAGAACAACAACACTTTATCAGGGTCATAGAACAAGAACAACAAATTCAACAATGCATACAAGCATTCAAAGCTAGATTGCAATGTAATAGAAAACATAAATGAAGAAAATCAAGATCCATCTAAGCATTGGAATCTTAGAAAACCCAATAGGAGATAAATTATAAGCGACCCTTCGGGTCATATAGTCATCTCAACAACAACTGCCATAGAAAGAACAAGACAAATCCAAAACAACAATAGACCCTTGATCAGGTTGGTTGCTCTCCATGAGGTCCTACTCCCAAGCAAACAGGACAACCCCTAGGTCTAACTTCTACTTGATTGGCTTTTTCCACAAGAGTGAGAGTGACTTGGAGGTCTCCAGAAACAAGGAGAGAGTCCATGTGCTATGTCAAAGTTGACTCATCCATTACTGTGCCTATATCACATTTCGAAGAGTATAGGTTCACCAAAAGGTTGAAATGATTAAGTTTGCCAAATGCTCAAATGCCTGAAAGAAGAGTGTTGAAAGACAAATGAACAAAAAATTTCAGCAAGTTCATGAGTTCATGAACTCACCAAAAAGATGAATCAAAAGAGGAAAGAAAATGGCTTTCAACAAGTTCGACGAACTTACCAAAAAAGAGAAAGAAGAGAAGAAAAGTCAATGATAAAACTTTTTGGCAAGTTCGTGAGTTCGTGAACTTGTCAAAATGCCAAAAGTGAACAAGGCGTAGAAAATAATGAGAAAGAAAGTGAAATGTTTTTGTGAGTTCAAAGGTTCGTGAACTTGTCAAAACATCAAAAAGGTTCTTATGTTCGCTAAAGTATCAATTCGTTGAAAGATAAAGAAGGAAAAGGGGAAAGAAAAGACAAATGGCCAATAAGTTTATGAGTTCTTGGAAGTCTTGAAAGCCAAAAATGTGAGTAAAGAAAAGGAATGAGAGAAAGAGCAATGAAAAGATAAGAAATTTTGACAAGTTCCTGAGTTCACGAACTCACTAAAATACTGAAAAGAGCTTTAAATATAAGTTTAAAGAGTTGGTGTGGTAAAGAAAAGTAAGTTTTAAAATTAAAAGCCCGCCAAGAATATAAAAGGTGGTCTGACTAAAGAGAAAAGGATAGTTGTAATAGTATTGACAGACATTCAATTGCCCCAACCACCCAAGATGCTTCAACAACTCTCAGGATGGCCTTCTAGGGCTGGATAGCTTGGTAGGTGGATTCCATAATACCCAGGACTCTTGTGGGTCCTTATGTGATAAATTTCTTATACCAAGGTATGGGTCAACACTCCAAATAAGTGCAGTTTTAGGTGCAACCCATGTGAAGATGATGCAACAGGCGTGGGCGACCTACACAGTTGTTGACCACTCTAAATCCACATCCAAACAATAAGATTTCAAATGTAATGCTATAAATACATGTGTGTAAGATATAATAGTTGTTGGTCATTAACCAATTTATGACTATAGGTGATTCAAGTGGTGTTCTAGGGCATCAAATGATGCAGTTTGGTTTGTAAGGGGATAAAGTACACCTTGTAAAGCATAGGAAGGGTTTTCAATAACAAATGCATGTAATGGTATGTCTCCAGTGTAGTTTGTAATATTCAAGAGGGTTTTTGAACCTAGGGTTTTCAATGACAAATGCATGTAATGGTATGTCTCCAGTGTAGTTTGTAATATTCAAGAGGGTTTTTGAACCTAGTTGCTCATCCTCTCTTGCCACATTTGCCAGTATGAATGTAACATCTAAGCTAGAGAAATATGTGGCATTCATTGCAAAGCTTTTGTGATGCTCTTTATTTCTGTTCCATGTGGGTCTTTGTAGTTCTATCTAGATTACTGAATATTCCATTGCATGAGATGAGATATATGCATTATACATGATGATGCACCTATGATTCCATTTATGTTGTATTACTACATTCTTTTCCTTCTTGAAATTCATGACTCTATTGCCCAATGGAGTAAGCACCAGTCTAATTAGTGAAGGGGCAACATGTAGATCAAATTTTAAATTGCTGAGTAGGTTAGTTCCAACCATGCCTACATAATATAACATGTAACAACATTACATGTTATATCCTACTTGATCCTGGGTTGAATATCATTAGAGAATTATGCATGTTGAATATCATTAGAGAATTATGCATGTGTGTTCTTCTCTCCCTGTGTATGCAATGTTAAATAGATTTTAAGTAGATTCATCTGCCAAGGAAATATAACTTATAACTATAATCTTTAGGTGCAAGGTAAGAGTGAAATTTTATCTATTTGTTGGAGGTCTTGTAGATTTGTATGCAGCTAGTGCTACCATGAACTTAGTGACAAAGTATAGGGGTTCATAGCACATTGGCTATGGTTTCTTAAGGACCTTGGGTTTATTATTTTATTTCTCTTTAATTGTCCTATTATTTAGACCTTAGGGAATCCCCTCTTGGCCTTGCAAAGCCTAAAGCTAAAGGTGATTTTAAAAGGTGATTTTACCCACTCTCATGCCACTATCTGAGAATAAGTGTTGTCCATTACCTTTGATGACATATATCCATGGCCTTAGCTTTTGTGCAAGTCTTTGGGATTTGTGGAGATGCATGTTTGAGCACCAACACCAAGTTCACATCTTATGATTCTATGCTTGTTCATATTTATGTTGACCATGATAGTATTTTCTTGTAACATGATTATGATGATTATATGCTTATCATGATTATTTCTCACACTTATATGTGCTTGTAAGATCTTTTATCTCCCATTTGTGGCTAATCTCGTTGCCTTATTTGGAATATCATTGGGCAAAAAAATTCCACATAACATTATATGTGCTTTCATGAGTATACTTTTAGTATCTTCTTATGGTGTCACGTGATGCTAGATTTACATCATGTATGATCATAGACGTTGAAGGTGTGTCCCTATAGCCCACTGGTAGAATTATAAGGCAGCAGTACCCCCACTGGTGTAGTGTCCCTACAGGCTGATGTAAAGGGTGAGTGCCCATCACCAACCCTCCCTTATAATCTTTAAAAAGAAATTATGTGATTTGGGATCATATTCTCTAACAATAATTGTCAAACATATAATTGTTTAATTGTTAATGACTAGATAGCCTAATCATCGATATGCCTTTCGTAGCATTAGTACATCAATGCTTCCATAGCAGCAACTTTATGTAGGCTTCTTCAGCAGCATTGCACTTTACATGGTTACATCATTTTACATGTACATTCTCCACTCTCTAACTTAATTGTATTATTTACATGCAACTAATTGGAGGGACATACGAGGTCACTAACATTCCCTTTTTGAGTATGGTTGCAAAACATTCCCTTCTTGAGTATGGTTGCAAATTTGCAATGACTACGACATGATCAAAAGCTAACTTTAGATTCCAATACCACATTAAAATTTTGCTATCCCATGGTAGTATCTATTACTTTGCTTAAGTGGGATCCTTGTTCCACCACAAGTGGAATATCTCTCAATCTCTTTCCTCTTTTTGTTTTTCTTTTGATTATAGACAATATATTTTTGTTTTAGATACCTATAAGATGTTACTCATTGAATGTTTTTTAGTTGATTTCCAATATGGAGCACTCATTCCAAGGGAGCACATACTTAGATGTACTAAAAAGCACACACAAATATTGGTGCCAACTCACTATTGCATATGTTGTAAGAGTTGATCTAGTGGGGGTGGATAAGATAGATTAACTTCTTCACATGGAAGACGTGTCAATGATGGGTGAATGTTATGTTGACTTGTGTTTTCTGTGGATAGCATCAATTGTTTTTTGGTTTATGTGAAAGAGAGCTTCTAAATGTAAGTGTTTGTATGTTTGAAGATCTTAATTAAATTTTCTTGTCTAATTGCTTATAGTCTAGCATTTTCATGTTGGATGTCTTTAAATATAGTTTCTTGTTCTTGACCAATGACCAAAAAAGTAGGTAGAGTTTCTCTCAACTCCCCTAGGATTTCTTCTAATAAATCCTTCAACCCAAGACATGTAGGTGATAAAAGTGAAATGCACAAAGCTAAACTAGATAATTCATTGTATCCCTATTCCTTGTTTAAATTTGGTAGTTTGTTTTGATTTGATTGTTTAGTTGAAAATTATTTGTTGGATGTTTTTATTTAAGTGAAAAGTATTGATCATTTGCAAATGTTTTGAATGTGTTTGAAGATATTTTTTTAATGATTTTCTATTCTAAAAATATTTTTTTAATTTTTGAATGTAAAGAATGAATTTAAGTGAATTATTTTTGCAATTTTACCTTTTAGTAAACCAAGATAATTAACCAATAATAATTGAGTAGGTAGTTTGTTAACTTAAACAACTCTACTAAACAATTAATATTAACCAATAAATGCAAATAATACTTGATCTATATTTTTTTTTAATTCTTGATAAGCAAATTTGATTAATCTAACAATAAAAGTAATGAATTCTAATTTTAATTTATTTCTTTTCTAAATAAGTAATGCAAAAGAAATGACAAAATCTTCCCAAACAAGAAGCAAGAAGCAAAAGGAAAGTAGTAGTTCTAGAATTGATTTATTTTCTTCAATGAAGTATGCAAAGAACAAAAGACTACCATCTTTTAATCTTCTTATGCAATTAATTTGTCTATCTGATCTTAGTAAGTTGCATATATAAATTTAAAAATATATTACCTTTGCACAATAAAATTGAAAATTTTAACTAATATTTTAATGGCACTTTGAAGCAAGAAAATGAAAAGATTTCTCCTAATCTAAAAAACTAATTCAAAATAAATCTAAACTATACAACTAAACAAAATTTCCCTAAACTAAATCTAGTTTACTTTTTTAGAAATATAGTTTAATTAATAAAATAAATCTATTATAAAGTAAAGTAAATTTAAATTATTCTCAAGAACTCAACTGAATCTTTTTAGTCTCTTCTTTCAACTTGAAGAACTCTCCAATGGTGAAAGGGTTGACAAACTTAACTAAAATCATTAATATAAACATTTGTAGGATTGTACAAGCATAAAACATACAAAAGATAAAATTTTAAATCTTTGGAAGATAATGGTCTCAATCTTTGATGCCATTGATCTACAATTGAAAAAATAACTCAAAACAATTAATTTACAAATCCTCAAATACCTTTATTTTATTTATTTAATTCATAATAATTTACTAATTATATTTATTTAATTATTTTACCCTCACACCATCTAATTTTACAGTCCCTTTTAATATGTAACCAAAACAATTGGTGATACAAAATAAGTATGACATCCATCCACCCTTTTACATGATTGATATTATAATTATTAAATAAAACTTAGTTTAATAAACATTTATTCCAAATACAAAGATGTAGCAGAGCAGTTACTCAGGAAGCTCTTCATGTGATGTTGTTGCAGGTTTCATGTGATGTTGCAGGTTTCTCTTTTTCTCAAAGTCATAACAAAAAATATAAAATTTAATTCTCCATCAATTGTAAAACATATGTAAAACTTACATTGTCACAATGCAGAAAACCCAAAAAGAAACTGAGAATTTCATAGACTCGTAATATATATATGAGATGAAAATTTAAGTACACTGTAATAACTCTAATATATTGGAAAACAACATATGACGGAGAGATAATCTAGTCCATGACAAAACTGAAACTGAAACTTAACCATGTTTTGGGACATCATAGAGTCCATCACTGCAGTTACATTTCCAAATGACATGATAGGGATCCATGTTATATCGCACTGGTTCGCACGGAAAACAGGAATCGCAATCTCCACCATTCCTATCGTCGCATGTTTTGCACTCCACATTATTGCAAGATGGGGGCGTACTTCCAATTAGCTGCACAGCAACAGAGTATGATCCACATATTATTATATTATAGACTCTGAAAATCTAATGATATCATATTTTACTATGAAATGGGTCACATACACAAACCTCATGTCTAATTTGGCGCTCGTTTTGATACTTGTTAAAGCGTGCAAACGCAAGGGAGCCATCCTGCTTCTCTCCTACAATCAAATTACATAAACAGCACTCAGCAAATTGAATGATTATATGCCAATATATAAGAACCCCCCCCAAAAAGTAATAAGATTAAAAATGAAATATTTGCTTGCCATGTATACTGCCCTCTGAAGCGTTAACAGTAATAGCGAAAACCAGATATAAAACAATCACACGCGTAGCTACAGTAGCCATCTCAAAATACAATTAATTCTATGAATGAAATGGATAGGTGAAGTAAGAAATAAGAAACGAATGCAAGTTATATATATATATTACGCTGGGAGATTTTTCTGTTTTTTCCTTCTTCCATCACTGCTTGATTTTTGAAAAAAACACGCTATCCGGAATAGAAAAGATGTTTTTTTCTTTAAACGGTGAAGAAACGTTATCGGCCATCTGATTTTCAATGCTGTCTCGTGCTGATTTTCAGTGGATTTTTCTAGTTTATTTTTAGAAACATCCAACTGAGCTGCTGTACAAAGCGGGTTTTTTTTTTTAATCATTTAAGTTGATTTTCATAGAAGGAAAGAAAACAAAGCGAAGGTAAATGGCAATCATCAAAAAAATCCCATCGAAGATTCACACATTCAAAGCACTGACGAAATTCTGCAGTTATTTGTCTGTGCTCTAGGGAATTTAGAGTGAATTCTGCAGGACAATAAGATTCGCAACTATATGTACATTCTTTTTATTTTAAGGAAAGTGTTTTTATCACTTAAATTTTTAATGATTCTTGCAATGTTTTTTAATAAATTAATGGTATACTGAATATTTTTAAATATCATTGAACAAATCATATTGTCAATCAAGTATATATGTTGACATACAATTGTTTTTTAAATGATAAGAGTATATTGTTCTAATTGGCATAGGCCATGTTCTTATAAGAGAATTATGGCAATGTGCATAGTCCTTGAATTCTAAGGGATCAATTGTGGAAGTCATATATTGTAGAGTTGGTTTGAATTTGCAAGCTATGAGGTTTAATTTTGAAGCTCAATTGTTAATCATAAGTTATATACCCAACCTTGTACATTTCCATAGGAGACAAATCCACTAATTTAATCCCTAATAATCCAATTTCCCCTATCTTGTATAATTTGTTAAAAGGGGAGTCTTAAATTTGATTGAATTGTGTTGATGTTAAGTACATATAGACATCAAGAGGTTTTTCTTTATGTAGAGACTATGAATTATCATTGGTCACCTTAGGTCATGTTTCTCGTTATTCTCAATACTAAATATTATTATTGCACCTTGGCCTTTAGTTGCACAGCAAGATCCTTGACCTTTTGATTGATAATCCATGCCCTTAAGAATTCCCCACTTGTATTTCCATGGTTACATTGTTTTTATTAGTAAGAAGAGCATCAATCATTGATCTCATTATTGATCCAATGTCTCATACAATTGTAAACCTTATTAGCACATACTATTAGTTCTATGTGCATTAGCCATTTGATCTAAATTAATCCTATGGTTTACATAATCCTTAAGCAACCTTTGAACAAGGTTAGATATCCCTTGCATCATATTGATCAGCTAGATCCAAGTCATTGTTGTGGTGGGCCCTCTCCCATCTATTATTTTGTCAATCATCAAGAAGTGACATGTCAAACTTTTCTATAATCCTCAAAGGATGTCAAACTAATGTGTTCTTGGTGAGGTGCCAACCATTATATCCCCTTCAAATCAAATGACCCTTGCACCTCTCATGAGTCCTTTCATTCTATAGAAACAATGAGCTTAGTGTTTCTTGGCTTGAGCACCTAAATCAACATGAATCCAAAGATGGTATCACTTGCAAAATTCATCTCAAACCCTAAGTAACTAGAATGGTACTCCATGAGAAGCTCATAATGACCTACCAAAGGAAATTATTGTGATTTTTTATTGTAGACAATATGAACTATAGCTTTAAATCAATACTAAAAATTAGTCTAATTTTCTTGATAGCTCATAATGAGGTTTTACATTTGGTATCAAAGTACTAGTTTAAAATGCAAGGGCCTAATGGGTTAATTAAATGAATTATAAGTTTTTTCATTGGTTATTAGTTAGATAAAAAGTAATGGGAAAGTCTTACATTGAAAGAAGTAACATGGAAGGTACGAACTAGAGATACTTTATACCTAGCAAGAATTGAGGGATAGGCACTAACAGGTGATCTAATTATGTAGGCATCAAGTGATCTAGATGAGTCAACCCAATGTTGAAAGGGGAGTCTTATTGCCTCACAAAATCCCATAGGTGTCACTTGATGGTGTCTAGGAAAATTGTTAAGAGAACCAATAAAGTCAATTGTGATGACATCTAGGCACATTGTAACACATTAAGATCTTAAAAGTAATAGCAAAAAAATCTTGGATTGATTATTGAATCTCTATGGTATTAACATTTTGTCCAAAAAAATAATTCTAGAATTATTAAACAATGAATGATCTCAATATAATGATGTAATGAAATTAAAAAATCTATGCTATTAAACAAATGCAAATGTGTGCCAATAAATAATTCACCTTAGATATTTTTGGAGCAATCACTTACAAAGAATTTATTTGTGCTAAAACTAGATATAGCAAAAAACAAAGTTGTAATAGTTAGAGTCTATAAGTAGGTATAAAAGTTTTAATGGTTAGTTTTATATTCAATTGTTCTTTTATTCAATGTATATTGCAAACTTCATGTATTTTTGTATTACATTATCATTCCCTTAGTCTAGGAAATTCCCTTAGTCTAAGAAATATATATGGCCTTTATTTATAAAAAAAATATATATGCCGCAATATGGAATTCCGTTAAAAACATTTACATTTTAAAATTTGGAATTAACTAGAGGAAGGAGACAACTAAAAGTTGAGTGGAAAAATAAATAGAATTAAGAAAGGAAATGGTACTGAATTCCCCTATTGGTGGTTAGAGTACTTTTGAAATGAATGGAAGGTACCTAGCTATATTTTTAAGTACCTAGCATAAAGCATTGTCATGATCCAAACTTAGATATATTGTTGTTTTAAATGCTTTCCTTGAATAGCACCAAGTCCATGTGAAAGGAAGGAGGTTATGAAGTAATCAAGAAGGTGTTACCGAGAATTTTGTCTTTGTTTTTCACATCAAAATTGTGGCCAATATGGGGTTTAAGTCTTCTTTTATCCTCCTGGTATTTAATGTTTTAGTCTTTGGATTTCATCAAAAACATCAATTTTTTATCTTTTTTGGTGAAGTCTTTGGTTGGTGAACCTTTTCGGTAGGTTCGCCAGTTCATGAACCTGTCATTTCGCTAAAAGTTAGTCTATGTTTAGTCATTTTATCTTTCTTTTAGCACTTTACTCTTTCTGTGAACTTAACTTTGTTTTCACTTATCCTTGTTTGGCAACTTGTCTAGTTCGCTAACCTCTCTTCTCACTGAAAAACTTGTCTCTTCATTATTCTCTCCTCTTTTCAACTTTCTTCTTAGTTTACGAACTTCTTACCATGCTGAAAGAATATATCCCAAGTTATAAGTTTTAGGGCTTCTCCATAGTTCGCAAACTCATTGCTTTACCAAAAGGAAGAATTGGTCCTTGTGAAATGTTTCAGAACCTTTTTTGGTTCATGAGTCAATTCTTCTACCGAAAAGAAAAGTTGGTTCACAAAGTCATGTTTTTGTCGTAAGTGAGAAAGTGAGCCTTTGTAAATAGTTTCAGTGATTTCCTTAGTTCACAAACTCAAGTTTTTGTTGAAAACTTGGTTCATGAAACAGATGGTTTGTCATGCCCACATTTCCCATGTGGTCACAACACACAACACACGTGTCATGTCCACATTTATCATGTGGTCATGACATGAAATATCAAAATCTTTTCCACATGACTCTAGAACCCCCTCGCGCGCAACATGCATGCTCGGTGGCATACGCACAAAGGCACAAAACGTCAATTAAATGTTAGAGTAATGTGAACAACTTTCGCAACCCCTGTGAAATGTAAACCTACTAAGGGGGGGTTGTGCAACGTGAGGAGCATCGTTAAGAGGGTAGATTCCAAATTAGAAACTAACTCTAGGGTTCCTAGATGAAGTGATATGATTTCGATAAGTATCAAAATCTAACCCTAAAAACTATAACATAAATAAGATTAATTAATTTCATCTAAGTCATAATTAAAATTACTCAAAGACAGTTAATGTGATAGATTAAGCACATGAATTAACCATTTAATTATGCCTTTCCTAATCTAAGGAAAATCCCGTAGCATAACCACCTCATTATTAATGGGGAAATAATTTTAAATAAACAACTTTTATTACAACCTTTTCAAAATTTAAAAAAAATAAATTAAATCTAAAAACAATCATAAATCTACTCTATTCCTTCATTTCCTTATTTTTCCAAGTTAATATAATTAATACATTTTATTCACATCTTCTAAAGAGAATAATTAATTAAAAATCACCCTAAAGCTAAGTACTAGCTATAGTAGATATAAGAGGATTTAAATTAAATAAATTTTCCAACATGATTTCCCACTTAACCCAATAAATAAAAAAGGCAATTAAATAAAGAAATAAAAGGATTTAAATTAAATAAATTTTCCAACATGATTTCCCACTAAACCCAATAAATCAAAAAGGCAATTAAATAAAGAAATTAAAGGATTTAAATTAAATAATTCTCCAACATGATTTCCCACTTAACCCAATAAATTAAAAAGGCAATTAAATAAGGAAATAAAATGATTTAAATTAAATAATTTTCCAACATGATTACCCACTTAACTCAATAAATCAAAAAGACAATTAAATAAGGAATAAAATAATTTAAATTAAATAATTTTCCAACATGATTTCCCACTTAACTCAATAATCAAAAAGGCAATTAAATAAGGAATTAGAAAGATTTAAATTAATTAAATTAAACCCACCAACATTAATTGGAAAGGGTCTAGGTAAAATAAACCTACTCAACTTAATTAAATCAAAAGAAATGAAAAAGGCATTTTAAATATAAGTCAATTTTCAAAAGGAGGAAGAGAGGGAAAGAAAAGTCATGTGCACCAAAAAAATAGGTTAATTCCTCTTATTTCCCTATTTTCTCCTATAATGGATTTATTATTTCTAAACCCTAAAGCTTTCTATTTCCCTCATATTGTTTTCTATTCTCTCAAAAAAAAAAAACTTAACCCTATTCTCTTTTTCTCTTCTCTTCTCCTTATCTATTCTTTCTTCTCTCCTCCCATATTTTTCTTTTGTTTCTTGTAGGTTCTCTTCCAAGGCTGCCATGGAGGCTCTCAACCATATGATATTGCAACATATACACAGGAGTTCTATATATTTTTTTTGTTTGATATCCTTCTTTTTGAAGCATATATAAATATAACTATTTTCAAGTAACTTTCTGTCTGTACATTTTTTTTTTTTCATAAAAATAAAAATGAATCAAATTGTAAAACAGCAAGAGAAATGTAAAGAAATAACTAGCTATATTTCATTTTACTCCTCTTTTGAAAGCTATAAGTAACAATAGTAACATTTCCTTTCCCTTTTCAGATATATTTAAATGGTGAACATAGATGTAGGGGAGAGAGTCCATTTATTTTTCATACATAATTTTTTTTCACATAATCATAAAGGAAAATTGCTACAACCAACCCCTCTTTTTGAAAGACAAGAACATCTATATTTTTCTCTTGTTCAAAACTATTACAAAAATAAAACAGCAACCTCACATTAAAATATCTTGAATACCTATATTAAAACAACAACCATTACAAGAAATAGCAACAATATCCCATACTAAAAACTTGAACACAATAGATACATTTTCATTTTGTTTACAACAATATAAAGAGAGCTCACTCTCTCACAAGATTACAACAAGGCCATCAAGGCCATGGCTACCATAAATCCAAACTTAACAAAGTTCCCAACAAAAAACAACTTCCTCCAAAGCTCCTAAAACTTCAAAGTCCTCCAAACCTGTAACAAATTAAATAAGCCTTCACATGCCCACGGGGATGCTCAACACCCTGTCATAGACTCAAGGAGAGTCACCCCTAAGCTAGGAGATCACCCTCACACCATTTTCACACCACAACAACATTCCACAAAAACACTCACAAACAAAAAGAATACCCTTCCAAGGTTTTACACACAATGAAATCCATCTTCATGGATTTAGGGGGTAAGAGAGTGGACAACTCTCTACTCAAGAGGTGCACTCCTAAAACCCAAAATCTCATAGTTCTCAAATACAAGGCCTCAAGCCTTAAACATCTCAAAAATGATATAACATCTCCAAGGCACTCATGCCTTCTCAAAATAAAATCATAGGCACTCATGCCTTCTCAAAATAAACTCATAGGCACTCATGCCTTCTCAAATAAACTCCATACTTCTTTAAATACTCTCATGGCCATCAATATGTCACATAGATCTAAAGAGGATGACCTCAAGGGGTTCACTCCTCTCCCACCTCATACAAGATGTGCTCTCCAAAATGGGAGCATCATCCATACACCCACAATAAACCCCACATAACAACAAGATTCAAACACAAAACCAACAACCACACAATGAAATGTAAAATACAAGAGAAGGGCCTCAAGCCTTGAAACTTACCTATTCAAGCCCAATAATGGAAGAAATTTGATGAAGAGTTGTCCAACCTTCTCCAAGCTCTTGCCTCCAAAGTGTCTCCAAATCTAGATAACTCTCCCCCAAAAGCCCTCATAAAAGAAAAGCAAGTAAAAAGAAGAACCCTCTCCCTCTCTCAAAGAGGGAGTAATATAGGCTACTCACAAGAGCCTTGAGGAATGAGAAGGTGACACATGTCACTTTCTCCTTCCTCCTCACTGTTACATCCCTCTTTTTGGACTATTTTTACTTTTTACTTTTATGTGTTACATAGATAGAATAGACCTGTGAACAAATGCTATGCATATGAGAATAAATGTTATAGTTAGAGATATTAACTCTTTGGCATAATGATTTTTGTAAATATGACTAATTCGATGATTAGATTTACAATGTCTTTTATATTACGAGAAAAATTGAAATGTTATTGTTATGATATTAATTGACCGGGACACAAGTATGCTGACCACAATTTGCATGTAAGAGTGTTGACAGGAAACAGGTGGAACTGACTCTCCATGAAGAAAAGGGGAGAGAAAGTATCTTCAGGGAAGGAGAGTATAGACTCTGGATTACCAAAGGGTATTTGCCACTAGGTATGGTACATCGGACAGTGGACTTTAGTTGTCTTGAGGTAAGCTTTAATTTTGGTCAATTCAAATTGCCTTGACGGGGTCATCGATCACTTCAAGAATAAGTCATTTCTTCGTGTCATTGTGAAGGAATAACATCATTTTTAGAATGTCGTTGTTGCAATGAATGTTGTCATTTGATGCCTACGCCGTAATCTTTTGAGTTCACATCGTCAAACGTGGACGACAGTTAAATATTATGTATGTATCATATGGCACATCCTTGTTAAGTATTTTTGACGTAAAACATTGAAATTATTTTGTAGGGGGAGATAAAACTCAACCTCAATACATTAACCGTAAACTTCTTCGCTTTGGTTGCATTGGTCAACCATTGTGTTGTTAAACTCTTTTGCTCCAATGTCAATAAGTTGACGGATAAATATCGTTGTCGTAACACTTTAAATGGGCATGATATATATATATATATATGGGATAACAATGAACGTTGTATCATTCCTATTAGTGTCATTATGGTTCAATGGGTTTAAATAATGAATTATGTCATTGGGATTATTTAATGCCCATGTCAACGACTATAGTCGACTCTTACTAATATATAAATAAATATATATAGACGGTGAGTTACAAAGTCATCATGTTTTATTATAAGGAAGACTTCAGTCTATGTTAACTTTATGTAGACTAACATTTTGATTATAACGTAAATAGGAAATTGGTGTTGCCACCTGTTGTCACTACCACGATGGCATAACTACCACAGAGCCTTATCTTTAAACCATAACATCTATCGAAAAGATAAAAACCTTGGATAGTGATAAGGCCAAAAAGTAGTTGTGGGACAAGGAACGGTTATTCCTATAATCACAATAAGTGAAGGAGACTTGTATGAGTTTGAATCATCATCTGGGGAAATGATATATAGAACAGAATACAAGCTATAGCAAGGGAGGCTGGAGTGGAAGTTATTGATAGAGCTGCATATCTTGTTTGAGGCTTACACGTCTACCAGGCAGTCGTAGTCTCAATATCTATTAAATTTCCATGATCCTTATGCTTTGAAAAATGACCATACCCATTTCTTGGCTAGAAGGCCATGATTTCGGCTTTACACCCACCAATAAAATTAGTTTGAAAGTCTCAAAATCCTTTCAACAAATCCATTTTGTGCATATTCCTGCAATTCTACATTATCTGGGTGATATCATGGAGGCAAGAAGAAGAAAATAAGATGTAGGTGAAGGTTATCAATTTTGTCGATGAGTGTAACTGCCTCAAGATAGAAGAGCATAGTTGGAAGATAGGGAATGCAATATACATGTAAGTATGAGACCATTAAAAATAAGGTTATTATCATCAAGTTCTTAAACTTTATTTTAGAATTTTAGTCTATGAGTTCTGATAGAGAGAAATCTATTATAAGTTATTAAATTTGCTTGTTATCAGTTGAATGAGAAGCATCGGCACGAGATGAGCTTGTTTGTATCGAACATTATTATCCTCCAAGTATACAAACTTCGTCCTTTAAGACTAAGGAAACTCTGGTCATTTGCAAGTGCTAAGTCGATACCTATACAAGTCTTATACATTAACATAGAATGCATTTGCCTCATATGATAGTAAAGAGGAAGTTGACTTCTCAACCCAAGCTTAAAACTGGTGTTTGTTCAAACCACTTAATGAATCACCGTTTAACTATGAAGCCGACAGAATAGGGTCATGGATAAGTTCAGATTGAAATAGTTTTTCTCCCTTAAGTTCTAGGGAAAAGTTATATCATTATCAACATATGATTTTTGCGTAAATAGATAAGGATCTTGGTCTCAGGGTGATGCTTCCATGAACGATACTTTATCACATAAACAATCCTCGATAATAACCAGTATTATCTTGATTCATTTTATCCTATGTGAGTTTATAACCTATTATGTATAGAAAGTTTAAGATATAATAGGTTTATATATATTGATATAAGTTTTATATCTTAAGATCAAACTTGATATATTTTCATTTATGTTGAAATGATATTGTTGTCATAAAGAACAACTTTGAATTACTAAGGTAATATCACTTACTTTTCTAATATAAATGATAAAACACTATTATGATAAACATAGAATGATAAACACTAGTTCATATTTCTTCTTGAGTGAAAGTCAATTGACTTGAAAGACTCAGAAGGTCATTAAGTATATGATAAAGTCAACTCATCTAAGAAAGACTAATTTAGTCAAGAATGTTTTTATTATTCCTAGTGCACTCGTATACTTAGTATTATGAGTAAGAGGATTCTAATAGTGTCTAAGTAGTCCAGAGAAAGACTAGAGGGTATTGTACTCTCACTGTATTGCTAAATTATTGTACTAAGATTCTGAGTAAGTATTGACAAACTAGGAAAATGGAAATTGATCCATAAAGTTATGAAGAAGACTATTATTAATCCTTAGGCATATGCTTACTTTTGAAGTATATAATTACTTTTATCTCCAAATAGATACTCTGGTGAGATAATGTCGATACAATATTAAAGGGATCATGTTACAATTTGAATATAGTTTTGCTTATGAAATAGAATTCTTGTCATATTGTAATACAAATATAGGGGGAAAAGGTGAACCAAGAAGTGGAACCTAGTTAACGTTTCCAATAACAACTATTACTTATGTTTAACCATCTCCAGAAAGAGTATGATAGGAGATGTATTTAACCTCTCTTACATTTCAAGTTTTAAACAACTAACCAACTCAAGGGTATATGTATACCAAGGGATGGAAAATTATAGATCTTATGTAAGCTCTTATGAACCCATTTTAGTATCAATTGAATTAAAAGACAAAACTTAACCTAGTGTTGGGTATTTTTGTTAAGATTCATACCAAGTTGGGTATACTGGGAGATTCGAGACTCAAGCCCACATGATTATTGTATTTAATATTATTGATAAAGGTTTATTGACATAATTTCAAAGGATAAATATGTACATATGAGTTCGTATTCAGACATAATGGAAAGACGGTAGACTTAGTAGACAAGTTGGTCGATTGTATTTTATTTTCTTTTATGATTCAAACCTTTTATGGTTGAAGGATAGAACTTGGTCAAAGACTAGTTTTGAGAGAGCATAGCACTCCTTAAGATATGTATGAGAGGAGTTATACCTCATATATTATACTTATTCTTGTCATTTGAAATTAGAATTTTGAACAATGCTAAGAGATCAAGGGAAGTCAAGAAGTGTTTGTTTCCCTGCTTGATAATATCCTGAGAACAAAAAGGACATTTCTATGCTTCTGGTAAGAGGAAGTTAAACCTTAGAATCATAACTAGAAAGATTTAGGAATCTATGCTTGTATGTCAAATATGACACTGCCTTGGCCAACAGTATATGGTTGAGTAACCATGGAGTCATACATTAAGAGTCTCATAGTACTTATATAAATCCTAAAGTGAATCTTGGATAAAAGTTAAAACTTAGTAAATTGTTCAAGGATGATAGTATGAAGAAAGATAATAAAGGGACGAGGGGTCATAGACCCTAGACATTGCAAGTACGTAAAGATGGACTCATATTGCAAATATATTCTAGATTAAGGATTGATCTGAGTCAGATTGATTGGAATAGATTTACCATATAGATAAGTTTATGTCTAGAATAACTAAATGAAGGGGTAAGGACCCTAGCTATGTTTAATTGATCTTATTTGTGAAAAGAGATAATTCCCTTGATCATATGGCTAGTAAGAAGACCCTGAAAATCTATTATATTCTCACCTACCATAGTATTTGTGACAAATCAAACCGTTATGCTTAGAAGCATATCGAGCCGGGAAGGCTAAGAAATCTATCTTGACCAAACAACTGTAGGATTGCGACAATATTCAATTCAAGTTTAGGTGGGTGAACGTAACGACTACGTTGATCACAATGCTAATTTTACTGAAAATCTTTGGCCAAAGTGATGCACTTGCCTCTATGACGTAGAGTGCACAGCAGGGTGGTGGAAAACAGACTAAAATCTACGGGACTATTTCTACTGTGGTTGAACCTGTGAACCACTTGAACTAAAGGCGCTTGTGGAACCTGCGGTTATTGAACCATTGAACCACCTGAACCATTGAACCTTCACTACTGGCTCCGTATACTTCCATCGCCAGACTTAACGTTGTCGGTAGCTATCGGCTGAACCATTCGCAACTTGATGAACCTGCTGAACTCGTGAACCGTTGAACCTTTAACTTTTGGTTCAACGCGTTCCCTTCACCCGATACTTAGACTATCAGCTTTGTACATACAACCTTTGACTTGCCGTACCGGTTCCTCCTACCACTCCTACCAGTCACCTCCTACATATAACTTAATGTATCTACGGAATGTATATTCCAATATACATTCAAAACATACAACTCGAACTTGCATTCGGAACATGCATTCACTGAAGTCAACCATTGACTTTCCTTGTATCAACTCGATGTACATTCACAATGTACATTCATCACATACAATCTGCCATATGCATCTGCAGGATACTCACAACCATTCAACAGCGGGATACACAAGGAATGAACCTGATATACATCAACGATATACATAGAGATTGTATATCAACAATGTACATCCACAACATGCATTTTGATTATGCATCCGAAGGGTTTGACCGACGTTGACCACCTTGCATGTACCTGAAGCTTTCTCTCTCCCTTGGATATGCGACAGATTGGTATGTTTACGATTTATGTTTCCCACATACAACTGCGATGGACAAATGCGATATACACAGGAATGTATATCTGACATGCAAATGCGATATACACACAAATTGTATATCTGATGGAACAATGCAGAATTTCGTTGATCTAGTCTGCCAAAACCCTCGCGATTTAACCAAACTATTTCTTTGTCAATCTAACACAGTTTTAAGACTTTTCCAACCTAGCACATGAGGATGCTAGGGTTTATCAAAACATGCTGCAAATGATCCTGTGAACATGATACAAACAAACAAAAAATGCAAAACAAGAACACAAATGAATATATACTGCCATTCCACCGATTACGAAGTAATCCAACTGGTGGAATGGGCTAAGATCCCATTTTGATTCCAAAACAGAAAATTGATGGCACAAGTAATTTGAATACCAGAAAAATAACACGAGCATGATCTTCTTATTGCTTTCAAGAATGTGTACAGATATCTGATTTCATAGTTGCATAATTCAATCTCACAACTACAGCTCTGTCAAACATCTAATCTCCCTATCTCCTTATATGCTCAAATCGATCTGACTTAGGGTATTTATCTACTCACTATGAGTAGTACTGACTTGGTTCCCAGCGGCTGGGAGATAACAACCAACTAACAACCTCTAACAAACTAACACCCTTGTCATTACAGATTGACAAGTGTCCTAGGACTTACACAGAAACCTAGAGCAAACTACAATAACATGTACTGGTCAAACAGACCTTATTACATTAAATATAGAAATGCATAAGACATAACATATTAAGACCTTAGTCTTCTCCCTTAGATGTATTAATTGACTTGCTGAAGGGGTGCTCCTGCACCATACTCCCTGAGAGAAGAAATCTCAAGTCCACTTGAGATGAGAGTTTGAAGGTCTGCACCATGTTTTATGATCTACTCTTCAGTCATCCAAACTACCTCTGAATCACGTTGCCCTTGCCAAGCCACCAAGTATTCCATATACTCTTTGTTCCTTGTTTTCTTTGCCACTCTTGAGTCTAAAATCTTCTTCAATTGTGGTGGATCATGCTTAGGAATATCATCCTCTGCTATACCCTGTAATGGTTCCTGTTCTACAGCTGCATTATGCTTGTATGGAGTTAAATCACATACATTGAAAATGGGTGACAATCCGAGATCAGAAGGAAGTTGAATCTCATAAGCATTTTGTCCACATTTCTTCAAAATCTGACACGGTCCAATCTTCCTCTACATTAGTTTGGTATATTTACCTTTTGGGAGCCTTTCTTTCTTCAAATGAACCCACACCAAATCTCCAACATCAAACTGTACATCTCTCTTCTTCTTATCAGCATAGGCTTTATACTTCAATGTGGTTTGTTGGAGTTGGTTCTTGACTTGATCATGCACCTCTTTGATGGCTGATGCAAAAGTTTCTCCATCTGCACTAATAGATTCTCCTACAGGTAGATCTCTTAACTCCAAAATACCTCTGGGATGAATACCATATACCACCTGGAAAGGTGATTTCCTTGTACTCCTATTGACAGTGTCATTATAGGAAAATTCTGCCTGTGATAGGATGTTATCCCACTTCTCTCCATGCTGCCTTGTCAAACATCTTAGCAAATTTCCCAATGAACGGTTAACCACTTTAGTCTGTCCATCTGTTTGAGGATGATAAGATGATTAAAAGGATAAATTGGTACCAAGCTTCTTCCAAAGAGTCCTCCAAAAATGGCCAATAAATTTCACATCTCTATCTGACACTATGCTCAATGGCAATCCATGTATCCTCACTATTTCCTTGAAAAATAGATCTACAACATATGAAGCATCACAAGTGGTTTTGCATGGCAAGAAGTGTGCCATTTCACTGAATCTGTCTACTACAACAAAAACACTATCATATCCCTTCCTTGTTCTAGGTAAACCCAACACAAAATCCATACTTATGCTCTCCCATGGCCTAGAAGGAATTGGCAGTGGTTGATATAAACCTGCATTAGTGGATCTCCCTTTTGCTTTTTGACATATCACACATGCCTCCACAAATCTCCTCACATCTGACTGTAACTTAGGCTAATAGTAATGTCTCTTTACCAGATCAAGAGTCTTATCCAGACCGAAATGTCCTGCCATGGCCGCACAATGTTTCTCCCTAATGATATTCAGCCTCATAGAACACTGTGGAATGCACAACTATCCACCTTTGAAAAGTAATCCATCTTGTATCAGAAATTTAGAGTACTCAACATGATATTTGTCTCCAAAGGAAGTACATACTTTGTAGATCTCTCCAAAGTCTTCATCAGCATCATACATAGTCTTTAAGGAATCAATACCAACACTCTCCAATTGAATCTGATTTATGGTTAGAGCCCTCCTGCTCAAAGCATCTGCTACCTTGTTCTTGACCCCTTTCTTGTGCTTGAGTGTGAAGGTGAAAGCTTGTAAAGTCTCCACCCACTTCATGTGCCTATGGTTCAGCTTCTCTTAACTGTTTATGAAACTAAGGGCCTGATTATCTATAAACACTATGAATTCTTTTGGCATCAAATAATGCCTCCACTTTTTGAGTGACTGGACTAGAGCATACATCTCTAAATCATAGGATGAGTATTGCTACTTAGCATCATTTAGTTTCTCACTGAAAAATGCAATAGGCCTACCTTCTTAATTGAGTACTGCTCCAATTGCCATGTGACTTGCATCACATTCTACTTGAAAAATCTTGTTGAAATCAGGAAGTGCAAGGACTAGCTGTTGTGCCACCTTCTTCTTCAATGTTTCAAATGAATCATCTGCTTCCTTTGTCCAAGTGAATCTGTACTTCTATCCTCCTTTTATGGTGTCAAGCATGGGTGCACAGACATGACTAAACCCTTTTATAAACTTCCTATAGAAGGTTGCTAACCCATGGAAACTTTTGACATCATTCATGGTTCTAGGAGTTGGCCAAGACAATATGGCACTTACCTTCTCTTGATCCATTTTCTGTTTTCCATTAGAGATGACAAAACCCAAGTAGATGATCTCCTCCTGCATGAACAAACACTTCTCTAAATTGATCATTAGTTGTTCTTCATGTAACCTTTTGAGAACCAGGTCTATATGTTTGAGGTGTTCTTCCCTTGTATTACTGAAAATCAGAATGTCATCTAGATATACTATGACAAATTTGCCTATAAATTCTCTCAAAACCTCATTCATCAGCCTCATAAAGGTACTGGGGACATTGGACAAACCAAAAGGCATGACCTTCCACTCATATAACCCCTCATTGGTTTTAAATGCAGTCTTCCATTCATCTCCTGGCCTAATCCTGATCTGATGATAGCCACTTTTTAAATCTATTTTTGTGAAATATTTGGCACCTCCCAAGCAATCAAGCAAATCTTCTATCCTTGGGATTGGGAACCTATACCTGATTGCTATCTTGTTAATAGCTTTGGAATCAGTACAAAGTCTCCAAGTGCCTTCCTTCTTTGGTACTAGTACAGCCAGTACTGCACATGGGCTTAAACTCTTGCCAATTAGGCATGTCTCCAACAATTCCTCAATCTGCCTTGCTACCTCTGCATTCTACTCTGGTGTAAGCTTATATGCTGCCTTGTTTGGAAGTGTAGATCCTGGGATCAGATCTATGCAATGGCTGATGTCCCTCATAGGTGGTAGGGACCTTGGCATTCCATCAGAGATGATGCCTTTGTACTTATCCAACAACTCTTGGACAGCAGGATCTATGAACCTTTGCCTCTTCTCTCCCTGGACTTCTTGTTGCTGCTCCTTGTTCACCTTTAGGCAGGGAATTAGGGCATATGCTACTGCACCTTCATCTACTATCTCTTTCATGAATTATTTGCCTTCTACCATCATTACCTTGACTTCTTTTCCTTTTGATTCCACCTCATTCTCCATCAATGGTAGTAACTCTATCACCTTACCATCCTTGGTGATTGAATATGTGTTTCTAACTCCATCATGTTGTGCTCTCAAATCATATTGCCATGGTCTTCCAAATAGGAGATGGAAAGTATCCATCTGAGCTATGTCAAACAATAATCTGTCCTTGTATGGTCCAAATTTGAAACTCTACCCAAGCCTGCTCTTCCACAACTGTTTGTTGACCTTGAGTGAGCCATGAGATCTTGTATGGGCAAGGATGTGGCAGTCTTCTAAGCTTAATCTTTTCTACCATTTCAACAGACACAAAATTTTTAGTAGATCCAAAGTCAATCATAACTTTACATACCCTTCCTCCTGCTTTGCAAGTAATTTTGAAAAGAGACTTTATTTGTGGGGGTTCTCTGTCAGGCACCTTCATGGTGGTCATTGCTCTCCTAATCATCAAAGATTCTCCTTTTTCAGGATACCCATAACTGTCAGGAGCATTTACACTTTGATAAGTGTTTGAGCTTGTCACACTTTGATAGTCAGATTCTTGGATCAGATTTGTCCTCGTTTCTCCCATTGAACTTATTTTTTTCTAGACATCTACTGGCTATGTGACCTTCTTGATTGCAATTGTAACATCTAAGAGGTCCTCTGCCATGAGATCTCCCTCTAAATGGTGGTCTTCTGCCCCTAAAATTTCCTTTTTGAATGTAACTCCCCCCTTGAGCTTGACTGGTGTCTCCTTTGTTGTTCTCTTGGTTGGATTCACCTTGGTGTCCAAATCCATTACCTCTGCCTCTGAAAGGACTTCTTCCCCCTCTTTGTTGTCTTCCTCTTCCTCTACTATTATGCTCTTGCTTTCTATTTAATTTCTCTTCCACTTTGAGTGTCAATTGGTATCACTTTTGGACTGTATCTAGATTATGCAGATTTAAATCTTCTTGGATGGCAAATCTCAACCCATTGAGGTACCTTGGTACCCTCTCGTCCTCATTCTCCTTCACCTTTGTTTTGACACATAGTTTCATGAACTCTTCAGTGTATGAACTAACATCTAACTCCTTCTGCTTCAAATTTTGTCTTCTCTTATGTAATTGGATATTGCAATCCAATGGAACATAGGCTTCCTTCACTAAAGCCACCATCTTCTTCCAAGTAGCAACTCTGCTCTTTCCTTCTTTCACCCTATCATCTTGGATGAAATTCCACCAAGCTAGTGCAGCCCCTTTCATTTTGGATTGGGCCATCTTCACCCTTTGATGGTCTGGTATTTCCTCTGTTTCAAAGAAGCTATTCAAGGAGTCTATCCACTCCATCACTGAATTAGGATCCATTTTGCCTACAAACACTGGCAGGTCTATTTTCATATCCATGGTCCTTCTCTCCATGGATTTGAGGGCATTAAGTAAGGGTCTCTTGTCTACAAGAACCTCTATCTCTTCCTACCTAGGGATCTCCTCTTCATCCCTATCTTCTTCCTTACCAGAACCTACTTTGTCCCTCAATTTCTCCAACTCATCTTTCAAGGCTTGATTCTAAGCTTTAACTGCTTTGCTCTCTGCAATTTGTTTCTTTACTAGAACATCCAACTCAGCGTTGGTCATCCTTGCTAGAATCTCTTATGACCCCTCTTTGTCTGACATCTTGTCTTCTCCTTCTCAAAGGATACTCCTTTGCTCTGATACCACTATGACACAAAGCGCGCAGCAAGGTGGTGGAAAACAAACTAAAAACTGTGGGACTATATCTGCTGTGGTTGAACCCATGAACCACTTGAACTAAAGGTGCTTGTGGAACCTGCGGTTATTGAACTGTTGAACCACTTGAACCATTGAACCTTCACTATCGGCTCCGTATACTTCCATCGCCAAACTTAACGCTGTCGACAGCTATCGACTGAACCATTCGCAACTCGATGAACCCATTGAACTCGCTGAACTCGTGAACCATTGAACCTTTGAACTGGTTCAACCGATGGTTCAACTATCAGCAACCCTCACTGCTATCGCTGTCGAACTGGTGTGAACCTTTGAACTAAAAGGAACCGTTGAACCTTTAACTTTTGGTTCAACGCGTTCCCTTCGCCCGATACTTAGACTATCGGCTTTGTACATACAACCTTTGATTTGTCGTGTCAATTCCTCCTACCACTCCTACCGGTCACCTCCTGCATATAACTCAATGTATCTACAGAATGTATATTCCAATATACATTCAAAACAT
Source organism: Cunninghamia lanceolata (assembly GCA_027924645.1). Taxonomy (NCBI): domain Eukaryota; kingdom Viridiplantae; phylum Streptophyta; class Pinopsida; order Cupressales; family Cupressaceae; genus Cunninghamia; species Cunninghamia lanceolata. Next base: position 542,810 of record BSBN01001468.1, on the reverse strand, counting down.
ACAACTTGAACTTGCATTCGGAACATGCATTCGCTGAAGTCAACCGTTGACTTTCCTTGTATCAACCCGATGTACATTCACAATGTACATTCATCACATACAATCCACCATATGCATCAGTGGGATACTCACAACCATTCAACAGCGGGATACATAGGGAATGAACCTGATATACATTAGCGATATACACAAAGATTGTATATCAACAATGTACATCCACAACATGCATTTCAATTATGCATCTGAAGGGTTTGACCGACGTTGACCACCTTGCATGTACCCGAAGCTTTCTCTTTCCCTTGGATATGCGACAGATTGGTATGTTTATGATGTATGTTTCCCACATACAACTGCGATGGACAAATGCAATATACACAGGAATGTATATCTGACATGCAAATGTGATATACACACAAATTGTATATCCGATGGAACAATGCAGAATTTCACCGATCTAGTCTGCTGAAACCCTCACGATTTCACCAAATTGTTTCTTTGTCAATCTAACACAGTTTTAAGACTTTTCCAACCTAGCACATGAGGATGCTCGGGTTTATCAAAACATGCTGCAAACGATCCTGTGAACATGAAATGAACAAACAAAAAATGCAAAACAAGAACACAAATGAATATATACAGCTATTCCATCAATTACGAAGTAATCCAACCAGTGGAATGGGCTAAGATCCCATTTTGATTCCAAAACAAAAAAATTGATGGCACAAGTAATTCGAATAACAGAAAAATAACATGAACAGGATCTTCTTATTGCTTTTAAGAATGTGTATAGATATCTAATTTCACAGTTGCACAATTCAATCTCACAACTACAGCTCTGTCAAACATTTGATCTCCCTATCTCCTTATATGCTCAAATCGATCTGACTTAGGGTATTTATCTACTCACTATGAGTAGTACTGACTTGGTTCCCAGCAGCTGGGAGACAATTCCAAGCGGCTGGGAGATAACAACCAACTAACAACCTCTAACAAACTAACACCCTTGTCATTACAGATCAACAAGTGTCCTAGGACTTACACAAAAACCTAGAGCAAACTACAATAACATGTACTGGTCAAACAGACCTTATTACATTAAATATAGAAATGCATAAGACATAACATATTAGGACCTTAGTCTTCTCCCTTAGATGTATTAATTGACTTACTAAAGGGGTGCTCCTGCACCACTCTAGTGTATTGTCGGTTCACCATGACTGGAATACGTAACTTGTGGATGGTCATGCTTGACTAGAGGGTATCTAGGGGTGCATGATAACAAGTTACGTAGGTCACAAACACCAATACTTAGATGGAAAATACCATAGGTCATCCTAGGTCTATACTCTTCATGAAGGGTAGGGCCACTTCCGGAAAGGAAGGTGTGCGGGAGACCGTCGATCTGTGGATGGAGGTAAAGCTCTCTGAAGATGCTTTCTCTCTCTTCAACCAGAGGCTTGCTGAGGCTTGAAATATGGGGATCGACAATCAAGATGCAGTGATCTTTGGTAAGTTCTTATTTTGAAATTTTCCTTTTGAATAATATATCATATTATGAAACCATTGAAAATGAATAAACCCTATCTGTATCATAGTACCAATATGATTATTAAATAAGTTGTTGATTAAACTTCAATGTTTGAAAAAGAGAAAAAAAAATTATCTACATTTTTACCTTTTCAAATTTTACTTCTTAGTAAAAAAAAAAACAAACAAACTAGATTTTAGAGTTATTATAACTTTGAATATGACATATGGTATCAGAGCGAACCGAGTTCAACACATGGACCTATGAGCTCATTACAAGAAAACTCATTAACATCTAACAGAATTGATAATGTTTGAAAACTGGTTTAATGCCAAAACGACATAGGGAAAAACCAAAGAAACTATTAGGAAGAATATTTTCCCAACACCTAACCAAATCAGTGTTTAAGAAAGAACCTATTGAGGAATTAAAAACTCCAAGAGAAAAATAATTCTGCTAAGGTTGTATAGTGGAAAGTTTTTGGAGACTTTGACTAGAAAGATAAAACTTTGGTCAGTTTCAAATCAAACTACTTGAGCTCGGGTAGAGCGGTGTCTGTATGAATTCAAGATCACTCTTATATTTTTTTTGTTTCTCAATAAATTAAGGATGGGAAGATCCAAAAGTAACCAACAAGGTGTAGAAGCAATTGGGTGATGAAGATCCTAGAACTATATCATAGATACAAAGATTAGATGGGTTCTAGTTTAACTCCTATATGGCCTGGAATGAGCCAAGTGAAATAAAAGAGTCATTAAAGGATAAGTAGTGATATATTGGCATAAAATGTTGAGAAAAATAGTACAAGATTTGGAAATTTATCTATTTTGCAAAATAACTCATAATAGAAGAAGCTTGTGTTCCAACTATAATCTCTGTGTATTGCTATAGTACAATCTTATAATCTGAATGATGGACGATAGATACTCCAAGAAAAAGGAGTGAATATGATATAACCATTTTATTTGCAAATTTGTAAGCATGATGAAAGTCTTAAGAGGCTTATTTATTTGTCAAACTCTAATTCACTATAAGTTTTTGGAAAATCAAGTGTAGTGTAGCAATCTACTCCCTTGTTAGTGACTCAGTCAGACACGTAGTGCATAATAAGTGATTCTCTGGATTTTGATACTTCTTTGGATTTTTGGTAAAATTCCTTTTAATATCTGCAAGGATTTACATATTTTCTAATTTTCTTTATTTTGAAACAGTCTATCCACCTAATTTTGAAGATTGCTTATTTATGACCAGTTGGTCAAATTTTGATTTATTGTTGGAATGAGTTTGATTCTTTTGACTTATTACCAAAATTGAAATTGTTAATAATTTGATATTGATTTAAGTTATTATGGTGGTTATACAATAACATTTTAGTTCTTCACTATGTTTTATGTAATGTTCATCACTATCATATCCTTGATGGGCCTCTGATGGATTGTGTAAGGGAGTAAATTGTAGAAAATGCACCTGGTATGTCCTTAACGTTACAGAAGAAAGACACTTTGTGTGGAAATAAATATGTTTCAAATCCTTTTAGGGTTATAGATATATATATATATATATATTTAATATGTAAGCTACCGGAAGAAGCTCTTACATTGATATCATCTTTTGAATCCTCTGTTATTGTATGTGGGTAGACAGGTAGTCCAGTAAGCCCAGATTAATAGTCTCTCCAAGTCGAGCAGGGTGGTGAACCATGACTACATTCATTGTGAAATGTATATTTACATAAAAACTATGGCCATAGTGAGTGACGTTGCCACCACGTGCACTCGTCAGTTCACAGTACTCCGGACATTTAGCTAACCAGAGTTGTCGTACTTGGTTGGAGGGTATCCATGGTAGTGCAACAGAGTTAGTTAAGTGGGAGTACACAAGAGCTCAAATGGCAACTAAGAGGCTTTCCAACACAACCTTTCGTTGAAGGGTAGGACTGCTTCCGAGTAGGAAGATGCGGGGAAACCGCTTAAGTCCGTGGTTGAGGTAAAAACAACTGAGTGATACTTTTCCCTCTCATCAATGGCATGTTGAGTCTTGGGGGACAGATGAACTAGATAAGGATTTTTTATCCTTTCTCTTTGTATCTTATGATGATACCATACCTACATAATGTTATTAAACTTTGGTAAAATTTTCTTGATAAACCTGTGATTAAAGTGGACAGTTGCTACATGTGAAAAAGAGCATCCACCTCCTATAGAGTTTGTTTCAACAACTCTTATAATTCTTCTATCAAAATGACTCCATTTGAAAAATTAGATAGAAGAAGATGCCGAACTCCTATAAGCTGGGTAAGCTAAAAGATAGAATTAGCATTAGTCCAGAAATGTGTCAGAAATGGATAAACAAAACAAAGCAATCGGGAAAGATTGGTGGAAGCTAATAATAGATAGAAAAGCTAAGTAAATACCAACCATACACTAATACAATTCTCAGTTAGGGAAGAAGAGTTTCATAAGTATGGAATGTATTCTAAATAAGTTCCTAGATATGAGAGACTCCTCAAAGCCCTCAAATTTATTACTTTAGTTAATTACAAAATCATTTTATCTTTGCCAGAAGCCACATTCTCTTAAGATTGTATTTGAAAGGTATATAATAATGACCATTATATTCCTAGAATGTTATATAGGAACAGGACTTAGGAGAGGTCGTGAATGGGCTTATAAATGTTTGAGCATCACAAGCTCTGCTTACGAAACAAAAGAAAGATTACTCATTGCAAGGTCCGGTGGGACAATGTGCAAAGGGTAATATGACCTAGAAAAAATTACCATGATTTAATAGCAAAGATTTTATCCATTGTTTACACTTTTGCAGGTTAAACAAAATATCTATCTTATCACATTTTTGGATATACCAAATCATCGAGGACAATGATTTTTTAGGGGAGAGATATGTTACATCCCTCTTTTTGGACTACTTTTACTTTTTACTTTTACTTGTTACATGGATAGAATGGACCTGTGAACAAATGCTATGCATATGAGAATAAATGTTATAGTTAGAGATATTAACTCTTTGGAATAATGATTTTTGTAAATATGACTAATTCGATGATTAGATTTACAATGTCTTTTATATTATGGGAAAAATCAAAATGTTATTGTTATGATATTAATTGACCGGGACACCGGTATGCTGGCCACAATTTGCATGTAAGAGTGTTGACAAGAAACAAGTGGAATTGACTCTCCGTGAAGAAAAGGGGAGAGAGTATCTTCGGGGAAGGAGAGTATAGACTCTAGATTACCAAAGGATATTTGCCACTAGGTATGGTACATCAGACAGTGGACTTTAGTTGTCTTGAGGTAAGCTTTAATTTTGGTTAATTCAAATTGCCTCGACGGGGTCATCGATGACTTTAGGAATAAGTCATTTCTTCTTCATGTCATTGTGAAGGAATAACGTCGTTTGTCTGAATGTCATTGTTGCAACGAATGTTGTCATTTGACGCCTACATCATAATCTTTTGAGTTCATGTTGTCAAATGTGGATGACAGTTAGATATTATGTATGTATCGTACGTCATGTCCTTGTTAAGTTTTTTTGACGTAAAACATTGAAAGTCTTTTGTAGGGGGAGATAAAACTCAACCCCGATACGTTAATTGTAAACTTCGTCATTGCGGTTGCATTGGTCAACCATTGTGTTGTTAAACTCTTTTGCTCCAACGTCAATAAGTTGACGGATAAATATCGTCATCGTAACACTTTAAATGGGCATGATATATATATATATATATATATATATATATATATATATATATATATATATATATATATATATATATATACATATATATATATATCTGGGATAACAATGAATGTTGTATCATTCCTATTAGTGTCATTATGGTTCAATGGGTTTAAATAATGAATTATGTCATTGGGATTATTTAATGCCCATGTCAACAACTATAGTCGACTCTTACTAATATATAAATAAATATATATAGAGGACGAGTTATAAAGTCATCATGTTTTATTATAATGAAGACTTCGGTCTATGTTAACTTTACGTAGACTGTCATTTTGATTATAACGTAAATAGGAAATTGGTGTTGCCACTTGTTGTCACTACCACGATGGCATAACTACCACAGAGCCTTATCTTTAAACCATAACGTCTATCAAAAAGATAAAAACCTCGGATAGTGATAAGGCCAAAAAGTAGTTGCGGGACAAGGAACGGTTATTCCTATAATCACGATAAGTGAAGGAGACTTGTATGAGTTTGAATCATCATCTAGGGAAATGATATATAGAACAGAATACAAGCTATAGCAAGGGAGGCTGGCATGGAAGTTATTGATAGAGCTGCATATCTTGTTTGAGGCTTACACATCTACCAGGAAGTCGCAGTCTCAATATCTGTTAAATTTCCATGATCCTTATGCTTTGAAAAATGACCATACCCATTTCTTGGCTAGAAGGCCATGATTTTTGCTTTACGCCCACCAATAACATTAGTTTGAAAGTCTCAAAAGCCTTTCAACAAATCCATTTTGTGCATATTCCTGCAATTCTGCATTATCTGGGTGATATCATGGAGGCAAGAAGAAGAACATAAGATGTAGGTGAAGGTTATCAGTTTTGTCGATGAGTGTAACTGCCTCAAGATAGAAGAGGATAGTCGGAAGACAAGGAATGCAATATACATGTGTAAGTATGAGACCATTAAAAATAAGGTTATCATCAAGTTCTTAAACTTTATTTTAGAATTTTAGTCTATGCATTTTGATAGAGAGAAATCTATTATACTTTATTAAAACTGCTTGTTATCAGTTGAATCAGAAGCATCGGCAAGATGAGCTTGTTTGTATCGAACATTATTATCCTCCAAGTATACAATCTCCATCCTTTAAGACTAAGGAACCTCTGGTCATTTGCAAGTGCTAAGTCAATACCTATACAAGTCTTATACATTAACATAGAATGCATTTGCCTCATATGACAGTAAAGAGGAAGTTGACTCCTCAACCCAAGCTTAAAACAGGTGTTTGTTCAAACCACTTAATGAATCACTGTTTAACTATGAAGCCAACATAATAGGGTCATGGATAAGTTCAAATTGAAATAGTTTTTCTCCCTACAGTTCTAGGGAAAAGTTATATCATTATCAACATATGATTTTTGTGTAAATAGATAAGGATCTTGGTCTCAGGGTGATGCTTCCATGAATGATACTTTATCACATAAACAATCCTCGATAATAACCAGTATTATCTTGATTTGTTTTATCCTATGTGAGTTTATAACCTATTATGTATAGAAAGTTTAAGATATAATAGGTTTATATATATATCTCAAGACATATTGATATAAGTTTTATATCTTAAGATCAAACTTGATATATTTTCGTTCATGTTGAAATGATATTGTTGTCGTAAAGAACAACTTTGAATCCGTAAGGTAATATCACTTACTTTTCTAATATAAATGATAAAACACTATTATGATAAACATAGAATGATAAACACCAGTTCATATTTCTTCTTGAGTGAATGTCAATTGACTTGAAAGACTCAGAAGGTCATTAAGTATATGATAAAGTCAACTCATCTAAGAAAGAATAATTTAGTCAAGAATGTTTTTATTATTCCTAGTCCACTCGTATACTTAGTATTATGAGTAAGAGGATTCTAATAGTGTCTAAGTAGTCCAGAGAAAGAATAGAGGGTATTGTACTAGATCATTGTATTGCTAAATTATTGTACTAAGATTCTGAGTAAGTACTGACAAACTAGAAAAATGAAAATTGATCCATAAAGTTATGAAGAAGACTATTATTAATCCTTAGGCATATCCTTACTTTTGAAGTATATAATTACTTTTATCTCCAAATAGACACTCTGGTGAGATAATGTTGATACAATATTAAAGGGATCATGTTACAACTTGAATATAGTTTTCCTTATGAAATAGAATTCTCATCTTATTGTAATACAAATCTATGGGGAAAAGGTGAGCCAAGAAGTGGAACCTAGTTAACTTTTCCAATAACAACTATTACTTATGTTTAACCATCTCCAGAAAGAGTATGATAGGAGACATATTTAACCTCTCTTATGTTTCAAGTTCGAAACAACTAACCAACTCAAGGGTATATGTATACCAAGGGATGGAAAATTATAGATCTTATGTAAGCTCTTATGAACCCATTTTAGTATCAATTGAATTACAAGACAAAATTAACCTAGTGTTGGGTATTTCTGTTAAGATTCATACCAAGTTGGGTATACTAGGACATTCGAGACTCAACCCCACATGATTATTGTATTTAAGATTATTCATAAAGGTTTATTGACATATTTTGAAAGGATAAATATTTATATGAGTTCGTATTCAACCATAATGGAAAGATGGTAGACATAGTAGACCAATTGGTCGATTGTATTTTATTTTCTTTTAGGATTCAAACCTTTTATGGTTGAAGGATAGAACTTAGTCAAAGACCAGTTTTGAGAGAGGATATCACTCCTTAAGATATGTATGAGAGGAGTTATACCTCATATATTATACTTATTCTTGTCATGTGAATTTAGACTTTCAAACAATGCTGAGAGATCAAGGGAAGTCGAGAAGTGTTTGTTTCCCTGCTTGATAATATCCTGAGAACAAAAAGGACATTTCTATGCTTCTGGTAAGAGGAAGTTAAACCTTAGAATCATAACTAGAAAAATTTAGGAATCTATGCTTGTATGTCAAATATGACACTACCTTGGCCAACAGTATATGGTTGAGTAACCATGGAGTCAGACATTAAGAGCCTTGTAGTACTTATATAAATCCTAAAGTGATCTTGGATAAAAGTCAAAACTTAGTAAATTCTTCAAGGATGATAGTATGAAGATAGATAATAAAGGGACAAGAGGTCATAGACCCTAGAGATTGCAAGTACGCAAAGATGGACTCATATTGCAATATATTCTAGATTAAGGACTGATCTGAGTCAGATTGACTGGAATAGATTTACCGTATAGACAAGTTTGTGTCTAGAATAACTAAATGAAGGGGTAAGGACCCTAGCTATGCTTAATTGATCTTATTTATGAAAAGAGATAATTGCCTTGATCATATTGCTGGTAAGAAGACCCTAAGAATCTATTATATTCTCACCTACCCTAGTATTTGTGACAAAGCAAACCATTATGCTTAGAAGCATATCAAGCTGGGAAGGGTAAGAAATCTATCTTGACCAAACAACTGTAGGATTGCGACAATATTCAAGTTGAGTTGGGGTTGGTGAACGTAATGACTGCATTGATCACAATGCTAATTTTACTAAAAATCTTTGGCCAAAGTAAAGCACTTGCCTCTAGTGCATTGTCGGTTCACCGTGACTGGAATACGTAACTTTTGGATGGTCATGTTTGACTAGAGGGTATCTAGGGGTGTGTGTCAACAAGTTGCGCAGGTCACAACCACCAGTACTTAGATGGCAAATACCATAGGTCATCCTAGGTCTATACTCTTCGTCAAGGGTAGGGCCACTTTTGGAAAGGAAGGTGTGCGGGAGACCATCGGTCTGTGGATGGAGGTAAAGCTCTCTGAAGATGCTTTCTCTCTCTTCAACCAAAGGCTTGCCGAGGCTTGAAATATGGGGATCGACAATCGAGATGCAGTGATTTTTGGTAAGTTCTTATTTTGAAAATTTTCTTTTGAATAATATATTATATTGTGAAACCATTGAAAATGAATAAACCCTATGTGTATCATAGTACCAATATGACTATTAAATAAGTTGTTGATTAAACTTCAATGTTTGAAAAAGAGAAAAATAATTATCTACCTTTTTACCTTTTCAAATTTTACTTCTTGGTAAAAAAAAACTAGATTTTTGAGTTATTATAACTTTGGATATTACATATGGTATTAGAGTGAACCGGGTTCAACACATGGAACTATGAGCTCATTACGAGAAAACTCATTAACATCTAGCAAAATTGCTAATGTTTGAAAACTAGTTTAATGCCAGAACGGCATAGGAAAAAACCAAAGAAACTATCAGGAAGACTGTTGTCCCAACACCTAACCAAACTAGTGTTTAGGGAAGAACCTATTGAGGAATTAAAAACTCCAAGAGCAAAATAATTTTGCTAAGGTTGTATAGTGGAAAGATTTTGGAGACTTTGACTAGAAAGGTAAAACCTTGGTCAGTTACAAATCAGACTAAGAGCTCGGGTAGAGCGGTGTCTGTATGAATTCAAGATCACTCTTATATTTTTTTTCTCAAGAACTTAAGGATGGGAAGATCCAGAAGTAATCAACAAGGTGTAGAAGCAACTGGGTGATGAAGATCCTAGAACTATATCATAGATACAAAGATTAGATGGGTTCTAGTTTAGCTCCTAGATGGCCTGGAATGAGCCAAGTGAAATAAAAGAGTCATTAAAGGACAAGTAGTGATATATTGGCATAAAATGTTGAGAAAAATAGTACAAGATTTGGAAATGCATCTGTTTTGCAAAATAACTCATAATAGAAGAAGCTTGTGTTCCAACTATAATCTCTGTGTATTGCTATAGTACAATCTTATAATCTGAGTGATGGACGATAGATACTCTGGGAAAAAGGAGTGAATATGATATAACCTTTTTATTTGCAAATTTGTAAGCAGGATGAAAGTCTTAAGAGGCTTATTTATTTGTCAAACTCTAATTCACTATAAGTTTTTGGAAAATCAAGTGTAGTGTAGCAATCTATTCCCTTGTTAGTGACTTAGTCAAACACGTAGTGCATAATAAGTGAGTCTCTGGATTTTGACACTTCTTTGGATTTTTGGTAAAATTCCTTTTAATACTTGCAAGGATTTACATATTTTCTAATTTTCTTTAGTTTGAAATAGTCTATCCACCTAATTTTGAAGATTGCTTATTTATGACCAGTTGGTCAAATTTTGATTTATTGTTGGAATGAGTTTGATTCTTTTGACTTATTACCAAAATTGAAATTGTTAATAATTTGATATTGATTTAAGTTATTGTGGTGGTTATACAATAACATTTTGGTTCTTCACTATGTTTTATGTAATGTTCATCACTATCATGTCCTGGATGGGCCTCTGATGGATTGTGTAAGAGAGTAAATTGTAGAAAATGCACCTGGTATGTACTTAACATTATAGAAGAAAGACACTTTGTGTGGAAATAAATATGTTTCAAACCCTTTTAGGGTTATAGATATATATATTTAATATGTAAGCTACCAGAAGGTCTTACATTGATATCATCTTTTGAATCCTGTGTTATTGTATGTGGGCGGATGGGTAGTCCAGTAAGCCCAGATTAATAGTCTCTCCAAGTCGAGCAGGGTGGTGAACCATGACTACATTCATTGTGAAATGTATATTTACATAAAAACTATGGCCATAGTGAGTGACGTTGCCACCACGTGCACTTGTCAGTTCACAGTACTCCAGACATTTAGCTAACCAGAGTTGTCATACTTGGTTGGAGGCTATCCATGGTAGTGCAATAGAGTTAGTTAAGTGGGAGTACATGAGAGCTCAAATGGCAACTAAGAGGCTTTCCAACACAACCTTCCGTTTAAGGGTAGGACTGCTTCCGAGTAGGAAGATGCGGGGAAACTGCTTAAGTTCGTGGTTGAGGTAAAAACAGCCGAGTGATACTTTTCCCTCTCATCAATGGCATGTTGAGTCTTGGGGGACATATGAACTAGATAAGGATTTTTTATCCTTTCTCTTTGTATCTTATGATGATACCATACCTACATAATGTTATTAAACTTTGGTAAAATTTTCTTGATAAACCTGTGATTAAAGTGGACAGTTGCTACATGTGAAAAAGAGCATCCACCTCCTATAGAGTTTGTTTCAACAACTCTTATAATTCTTCTATCAAGATGACTCCATTTGAACAATTGGACAGAAGAAGATGTTGAACTCCTATAAGCTAGGTAAGCTAAAATATAGGATTAGCATTAGTCCAGAAATGTGTCAGAAATGGATAAACAAAACGAACCAACCGGGAAGGATTGGTGGAATCTAATAATAGATAAAAAAGCTAAGTAAATACCAACCATACACTAATACAATTCTCGGTTAGGGAAGAAGAGTTTCATAAGTATGGAATGTATTCTAAATAAGTTCCTAGATATGAGAGACTCCTCAAAGCCCTCAAAGTTATTAATTCATTTAATTACAAAATCATTTTATCTTTTCCAGAAGCCACATGCTCTTAAGATTGTATTTGAAAGGTATATAACAATGACCATTATATTCCTAGAATGTTATATAGGAACAGGACCCAGGAGAGGTCATGAATGGGCTTATAAATGTTTGAGGATGACAAGCTCTGCTTGCAAAACAAAAGAAAGATTACTCATTGCAAGGTCCAGTGGGACAACGTGCAAAGGGTAATATGACCTAGAAAAATTTACCATGATTTAATAACAAAGATTTTATCCATTGTTTACACTTTTGCAAGTTAAACAAAATATCTATCTTATCATGTTTTTGGATATACCAAATCATCGAGGACGATGATTCTTTATGGGAGAGATATGTTACATCCCTCTTTTTGGACTACTTTTACTTTTTACTTTTACTTGTTACATGGATAGAATAGACCTGTGAACAAATGCTATGCATATGAGAATAAATGTTATAGTTAGAGATATTAACTCTGGAATAATTATTTTTGTAAATATGACTAATTCGATGATTAGATTTACAATGTCTTTTATATTACGAGAAAAAGTGAAATGTTATTGTTATGATATTAATTGACTGGGACACCGATATGCTGACCACAATTTGCATGTAAGAGTGTTGATAGGAAACAGGTGGAACTGACTCTTCATGAAGAAAAGGGGAGAGAAAGGATCTTCGAGGAAGGAGAGTATAGACTCTAGATTACCAAAGGGTATTTGCCACTAGGTATGGTACATCAGACAGTGGACTTTAGTTGTCTTGAGGTAAGCTTTAATTTTGGTCAATTCAAATTGCCTCGACGGGGTCGTCGATGACTTCAGGAATAAGTCATTTCTTCTTCATGTCATTGTGAAGGAATAACGTCACTTGTCTAAATGTCGTTGTCGCAACGAATGTTGTCATTCGACACCTACGTCGTAATCTTTTGAGTTCACGTCGTGAAACGTGGATGACAGTTAGATATTATGTATGTATCGTATGGCACGTCATTATTAAGTCTTTTTGACATAAAACATTGAAATTATTTTGTAGGGGGAGATAAAACTCAACCCTGATACGTTAACTGTAAACTTCATCGCTGAGGTTGCGTTGGTCAACCATTGTGTTGTTAAACTCTTTTGCTTCAACTTCAATAAGTTGACGGATAAATATCATTGCCATAACACTTTAAATGGGCACGATATATATATATATATATATATATATATATATATATATATATAAGTATATCTGGGATAACGATGAACGTTGTATCATTCCTATTAGTGTCATTATGGTTCAATGGGTTTAAATAATGAATTATGTCATTGGGATTATTTAATGCCCATGTCAATGACTATAGTCGACTCTTACTAATATATAAATAAATATATATAGAGGGTGAGTTATAAAGTCATCATGTTTTATTATAATGAAAACTTCGGTTTATGTTAACTTTACGTAGACTATCATTTTGATTATAATGTAAGTATGAAATTTTTGTTGCCACCTATTGTCATTGCCACGATGGCATAACTACCACAGAGTCTTATCTTTAAACCATAAAGTCTATCGAAAAGATAAAAAAACTCGGATAGTGATAAGGCCAAAAAGTAGTTGCGGGACAAGGAACGATTATTCCTATAATCACGATAAGTGAAGGAGACTTGTATGAGTTTGAATCATCATCTGGGGAAACGATATATAGAACAGAATACAAACTATAGCAAGGGAGGTTGGCATGGAAGTTATTGATAGAGCTGCATATCTTATTCGATGCTTACACATCTACTAGGCAATCGCAGTCTCAATATCTGTTAAATTTCCATGATCCTTTTGCTTTGAAAAATGACCATACCCATTTCTTGGCTGGAAGGCCATGATTTTGGCTTTACACCCACCAATAATATTAGTTTGAAAGTCTCAAAAGCCTTTCAACAAATCCGTTTTGTGCATATTCCTACAATTCTACATTATCTAGGTGATATCATGGAGGCAAGAAGAACAGAAGATGTAGGTGAAGGTTATCAGTTTTGTCGATGAGTGTAACCACCTCAAGATAGAAGAGCATAGTCGGAAGACAAGGGATGCAATATACATGTAAGTATGAGACCATTAAAAATAAGTTTATTATCATCAAGTTCTTAAACTTTATTTTAGAATTTTATTCTATGAGTTTTGATAGAGAGAAATCTATTATACTTTATTAAAACTGCTTGTTATCAGTTGAATGAGAAGCATCGGCACGAGATGAGCTTGTTTGTATCAAACATTATTATCCTCCAAGTATATAAACTCCATCCTTTAAGACTAAGGAACCTCTGGTCATTTGCAAGTGTTGAGTTGATACATATACAAGTCTTATACATTAACATAGAATGCATTTGCCTCATATGATAGTAAAGAGGAAGTTGAGTCCTCAACCCAAGCTTAAAACCGATGTTTGTTCAAACCACTTAATGAATCACCGTTTAACTATGAAGTCAACAAAATAGGGTCATAGATAAGTTTGGATTGAAATAGTTTTTCTCTCTTAAGTTCTAGGGAAAAGTTATATCATTATCAACATATGATTTTTGTGTAAATAGACCTTAGGATCTTGGTCTCAGGGTGATGCTTCCATTAACGATACTTTATCACATAAAAAAACCTCAATAATAACCAGTATTATCTTGATTTGTTTTATCCTATGTGAGTTTATAACCTATTATGTATAGAAAGTTTAAAATATAATATATATATATATATATATATATACATATATATATATATATATCAAGACATATTGATATAAGTTTTATATCTCAAGATCAAACTTGATATATTTTCATTCATGTTGAAATGATATTGTTGTCATAAAGAACAACTTTGAATCAGTAAGGTAATATCACTTACTTTTCTAATATAAATGAAAAAACACTATTATGATAAACATAGAATGATAAACACCAATTCATATTTCTTCTTTAGTGAAATTCAATTGACTTGAAAGACTCAGAAGGTCATTAAGTATATGATAAAGTCAACTCATCTAAGAAAGACTAATTTAGTCAAGAATGTTTCTATTATTCCTAGTGCACTTGTATACTTAGTATTATGAGTAAGAGGATTCTAATAGTGTCTAAGTAGTCCAGAGAAAGACTAGAGGGTATTGTACTCTCATTGTATTGCTAAATTATTGTACTAAGATTCTTAGTAAGTACTGACAAACTAGGAAAATGGAAATTGATCCATAAAGTTATGAAGAAGACTATTATTAATTCTTAGGCATATCCTTACTTTTGAAGTATATAATTACTTTTATCTCCAAATAGACACTCTGGTGAGATAATGTCGATACAATATTAAAGGGATCATGTTACAACTTGAATATAGTTTTCCTTATGAAATAGAATTCTCATCTTATTGTAATACAAATCTAGGGGGAAAAGGCAAACCAAGAAGTGGAACCTAGTTAACTTTTCCAATAACAACTATTACTTATGTTTAACCATCTCCAAAAAGAGTATGATAGGAGACGTATTTAACCTCTCTTACGTTTCAAGTTTGAAACAACTAACCAACTCAAGGGTATATGTATACCAAGGGATGGAAAATTATAGATCTTATGTAAGCTCTTATGAACTCATTTTAGTATCAAATGAATTAAAAGACAAAACTTAACCTAGTGTTGGGTATTTCTGTTAAGATTCATACCAAGTTTGGTATACTGGAAGATTCAGGACTCAACCCCACATGATTATTGTATTTAAGATTATTGATAAAGGTTTATTGACATATTTTCAAAGGATAAGTATGTATATGAGTTCGTATTTAGTCATAATGGAAAGATGGTAGACTTAGTAGACCAGTTGGTCGATTGTATTTTATTTTCTTTTATGATTCAAACCTTTTATGGTTGAAGGATAGAACTTAGTCAAAGACTAGTTTTGATAGAGGATAGCACTCCTTAAGATATGTATGAGAGGATTTATACCTCATATATTATACTTATTCTTGTCATGTGAATTTAGAATTTTGAACAATGCTGAGAGATCAAGGGAAGTCAAAAAGTGTTTGTTTCCCTGCTTGATAATATCCTGAGAACAAAAAGGACATTTCTATGCTTCTGGTAAGAAGACCCTGAGAATCTATTATATTCTCACCTACCCTAGTATTTGTGACAAATCAAACCGTTATGCTTATAATCATATCAAGATGGGAAGGCTAAGAAATCTATCTTGACCAAACAACTGTAGGATTGCGACAATATTCAAGTTGAGTTGGAGTGGGTGAACGTAACGACTGTGTTGATCAAAATGCTAATTTTACTAAAAATCTTTGGCCAAAGTAATGCACTTTCCTCTAGTGCATTGTCGGTTCACCGTGACTAGAATACGTAACTTGTGGATGGTCATGCTTGACTAGAGGGTATCTAGCGGTGCGTGATAACAAGTTGCGTAGGTCACAAACACCAATACTTAGATGGCAAATACCATAGGTCATCCTAGGTCTATACTCTTCGTGAAGGGTAGGGCCACTTCTGGAAAGGAAGGTGTGCGGGAGACCATCACTCTGTTGATGGAGGTAAAGCTCTCCAAAGATGATTTCTCTCTCTTCAACCAGAGGCTTGCCAAGGCTTGAAATATGGCGATCGACAATCGAGATGCAGTGATCTTTGGTAAGTTATTATTTTGAAATTTTCCTTTTGAATAATATATCATGTGAAACCATTGAAAATGAATAAACCCTATGTGTATCATAGTACCAATATGATTATTAAATAAGTTGTTGATTAAACTTCAATGTTTGAAAAAGAGAAAAAAAATTATCTACCTTTTTACCTTTTCAAATTTTACTTCTTGGTAAAAAAAAATTAGATTTTAGAGTTATTATAACTTTGGATATTACACTCACAAACCACTTGCAAGCTCAATGGGATGTGGAGATGATACATGTCACTCTCCCATCCCACCAAGCCTCACTCTCTCTACATGTGTGAGAGGAAGGTGGAGAGAAGGAATCTCACAAGGTGGACTCCAAGAGGATAAGCGTATGACACTTGTCATAGTCCTATCCTTCAAGAAATCCCATTCACTCCAAGATGCTCTCGCACATGTGTGAGAGCATTGGATATGGGTTTCTCACACTTGGAAGTCTTGAATATTCCCCAAGTCTTCAAGGTAAGGAAACCAAAGCCATGGAAAGAGGAGTGGGTCATGGTTGAATACTTGACCCATCCACCACTCCTTCCAAAATTCAAAATTCCTCACTTTACTTCAGGGTTAAGTTAGAGTAACTAGATAGAGGTTACCCTAGGGTTTAGCATGCTCAAATGGGCCCTAGATCCTAGGGGCATAACCTAGGGTCAAAGTTTACCCAAAATAAACACCTTAGGTAGCATAAAATCACATGAAAAGGCCATAAAAATAAAAAACACTAAAATGTGCCAAATCAAACATTACATTTCACAATACCATAATTAAATCAAATAAAAAGGGTGGACCTAATCAATAGGACATCAAAAGATACATCACGAAAATCACCATGCAATAACACATAAGACCTTGATCCCTCCTATGACTAGATCAGTTTACACGGATTTCACATAGGGTGTGGGATGATCTTTGATTTTCCATGGGCATGGAAAATTATCTACACACTTATGAAATCATATTAGTAACACATGTTCATCATAGCCGAAGCAAAAAGAATGCACACACATACACCATGTCGCATAATCATCTAATCCTCAATAACAACAAATAACATCATTGATAAGATTCATTTTCTACTGCATTTCTAATCATCAATTCAAGATCAAGATTGCATAATATTTCATTCATTAACTCAACCACTAACATTTTAATTTCATCAAAATGAATGTCACATGCCATATAATCATCAGTGAAGTCTAACAAGTAAGATATAACCACATCATAACATATCTAACTAGCAAATCAAAAAATAAGGATAGAGTCGGGAAGATCTGAATCTACGGGGTCAACAACCCCTAAAATATCTGCATGCCAAAGCTACTCCAAATAATAAGTCTCATAAAATAAGACAAGAAGTACAATACTAAAGGTTTTGGTTTTAAGCACAACGAGGTGATACTCCACATCTACACCACATGGTTTCGAAGATAGAGCCACACTCCCATAAATCAAACCCTTAGCTAGGGCGAGGTAAAACAATATGGTCTACAAGTGCAACTAATCCAATCACTCAAGGGTGGGCCTCACATGGTTCACCAAGAGGCCAAAATGTTGAAAAAGGGAAGAAAATTTTAAAGGAGATAAAGTTTGAAAGTTTAGATTTTCATCAAGTTGTCAAAAATTAGAGGATTGTGTGGAACACGAACTTAAGAGTTCACCGAAAATGTGGTTCATAAGTATCAAATACCACCAAAAGACCAGAATGAAAAGGTAAACTCAAGAAACTTAGAGGTTCACAAACTTCATAGTTCATCGAAAGTAAGGTTCATAGTTTTGCACTTTCACCAAAACACCAAAGATATAATTGCTTACATTAATTTTGGTAATCCAAAGAAAAATTGAACTTGAAGTGACCTAAATTCAACTATAAAAGGGTGTTTTTGAGCTCATTTGTGAACATTGTTTCCAAGCTAAGTTTTCTGCCAAAAATAGAAGTTGGTTTTCACGGTCACTGCCTACAACTTCCATCAAATAAAACTCACTCTATTACTATCACTAAAGGTTAGTATTGAGTTGTCATCCTGCTCTTTGAAAAATTGCATGAATTAAGATTGGTTCAAACCCTGTTGCCAATTCCTTGTCCTAGTGTTCATGAATTTTGTGTGTATTACATATCAGAAGATTTTAGAAGAGGTCCTCTTTCTAGTGGCATATCATATTATATTGAAATTTATTGACTAAACATTACATAGACTAGTTTTTCAAACCATTCAAAATGAAATATAAATACAAAGGGTTTAACATCTCCACTATTGTCCAAAATCACTTAGCGGAAGTAAAAGACAATGATTTAGGGCATATTGACTTGAAAGTTTTTTGGGAAAGAATGAATGCCAATCCTAGGTCTCTCATGACAGAAGCGACCTTTGCAAGTAGAATTGATCATTGCAGGGGGTTTCCACCAATAGTCCAATGCCCTGATTTAGTTCTTTCTTGTATTCAAAATTATCATCTTGAGAATACGGCGGTAACAATAGTAGATAGTCCTGTAGTTGTAAGGTTGGATGTTGAATCCCTAGGTTCCACCCTCAAATTTTCAGTTAGGGATGAGTTTGTTGATATGACTATGGAGAGAGGTTGGGACTACTACCTTGATAGAAAAGATTTGTGTTTAACTAATATTTCCAAGTATTGGCTTAAAAAGGAGAAGAAAGGAAAATCTCAAGTTCCTAAAATATTATAGAGAGCTCATTTCAAAGAGGATATCTCTAATATGATTACACTACTTCATAAAATGGTGGGAAATAATGACACGAGAAAATTTAAAAAATGGATGTGTCAATTTATTATCGTCATTTGTCATTCATCACAATATGTGGATTGCAAAAAGTTGACCAATGACCATATTAATGACCAATTTGTGAATTTTCAAAAGAAGTAGTCTTTCTACATGTGTTCTTATCTATTTCATACCATATCCTCTATGAATAGATGGCCTAGATTGAAAATTGTTGGAGCTTTTTCAAATGATACTCCATTTTATGATTATTACCCTCAATTATAGGAAGAATATGGGGAAAAAATATTATAGGAGGGTGAATGATGCTTTTTGTATGTTGAATGTGAGAAAAATTGATGGTAATCCTGAAATAAGGATTACTCCTGAGGTAACTCAATTAGTTATGCAATTTGGTAGTTATTTCATTCAATTTGACAAATTCACATACCTGAGAGTTGGAGGCTTTGAAAATGCCCCATATAAATTGGCAAAGTATGTTAGTTATTATATTATATTCCTGGAGGTGTGTAGACAAATGGCCCAAGCAAGTAAGAAATGTCATGATCAAAAGAAAGGATGATATTCTTTTCCCATGCACTTAACATACTATACTTGCAAGACTCGTGAAGATGCTTGGAATATTGATAGAATTTTGTCAAAATTCAATTTCCATATGTACACCATAAGATTGTCCTATGATAGTAGGAACTATGTTAAAAATAATTTGTATATAGGAGATTCTTATGAGCATCAATCTAGTCTAGAAGATTATTGGGAGGATTGTACAAATGACCATGAAGTAAGAAGAGGAGATTGGATGAGGCTCACTGTAGATCAAATGCATGCTTTTAACCTAGGTTGGAATGTTCCTGACATGGTGGATGATGGAATAGATATGATAGATGAAGCCTATTACATTGTTAAATCACAACCTTTGCCTAGGGTAAGATGGTTAGAAAAAGAAGTTACAGATATAGGAGAAAGATCAGTATTTATGCTGACCAAGATCTAGAAATGGTTGGAATCTAAGATTATTGAGCATACAGTGATAAGACCATCACAAAGGGAACAAGCTTTTGGTAAATAGAAGCCAGTTGTAGGCTCCTCTTCTCAACAACCATTTACCAATGTGTAGACTACCAGGTCTAAATCCACTTCCAAGAGAGGTGATGAAGAAGAAGATCCTGACAGGGAAATAAAATCAAAAATTCAATGTGATGTTGATGAGGAGAAGCCAAGGAAGAAGATAGATGTGAAGAGGGCTCTTCAAGGAGACAGTGCAAAAATACAAGAACCTGCACAAGAGCAACAATAGATGAATCAAAATAATCCTCATTCTCTTTTGCCTCAAGGGAACGTGTCTCCTTATTTTTCACAAGTAAATCAAAGTACAATTCCACCACCTCCACCATTTGTACCTAATGTGAATCCTTCACCACCCTCACCACCTCAACAATAAATAGTGCATAATGTCCTTCCTGATTCTATTTCTCATACTTCTATACCTCCTTTGATACCTGATGGTCAAACAATTCTACCATCACCACCCTGGCTAAAAGAAGCCATTGGAAAGAAGAGAAAATACACTCAGATGATTGATCCTAATTTTGATGCCATAACCAAGTTGCTCCAAACCACCCATCAACCAAAGAAAGCTAAAAAGAGTCTAGGCTAATTGTGAACCCCTCTTGAAGGCACCAATTTGTAGAAATTGTTGAGCCTATGTTGGACAAAAAAAAAGAATATGCTACTGAAGTAGATTTTCATGTAAATAAAGTTGATCTAGGACCCCTAAATTAGAGGTTGATATACATAATGCAAAACTAGTTGTTGATATTTTGGCTAAGAGGTTAGAAGAAGAAAGAAAAGGGAAAGACAAATTAAAAGAACAGGTAGAAGTCCTCACCTCTTATATCAAATCTATCATTGATACTACCTCACAGTCTTTGGATGCTTCAGATGTAACTCATGCTAAAATACCTCCCCAAGGTATAAGTTCTAATGTTATGGACAAAATTAGCAAATTTCAAGCCTACGAGAGAGCAGTTGATGCCTGGATAGAAAAATTGACTATAGATGGATTGATGTATATAAAGGAAGCGATGAATCTTTATAAGGATATTTTAGCAAAGAAGAAGGAAATTAATTTTGATGTGCAATTGATTAAAAAGTAAGAATCTTTACTTATGGTTATTGTCAAGGACTTACAGGAAATGGTGAAATTTGAGGTAAGTATTTTAATTTCTCAAAATATTGTCAATAAGCCTAAGGAGAATGAATCAACCAAATGGATAATTGCTATTGAGTAGAAAATGCTAGCTATAAAACATGCTTTGGCTGAATTCAAAAAATGGTCAAAATTTGTGATTCAATTTTATTGGACATTAGGGCAAATTGTTTATCAATTGAAGTTGATAGCTTGGATGAAAATGAAACTAATTTGGTCAAAGTTGGTGTTGTCAAGCAAAGTTTTAAGGATCTTGTTTCTAAGGAATTGATTAAGAAAGATGTTGTGAATGGGAATGCTATTGAAAAATTATGCATTTTATCCACATATCTATCTTCCTTCAAAGATTATAGATTTTCATAGGAAGATTGGAGAGGTTAATGATACTACAACTATGTGGAAAATTCGCTTAAGTACAATAATAATTCCTAATGGAAAGGCTATCACCCCTATAGTCACAAAGTTTAGGAATTTCAAAGCCAGCTTAGCATCATCACAATCAAAATCTCAAACTAAAGATGTTGGCAACAGTCAAGATCAGACAATAGATGAAGATAAAGGAAAAAAGTGTTGCTATTTAATTTTGTCTTTTTTTACTTTATTTAGTCTAGGATGTGTCATTATAAGTAATAAAATAAACTTTATTCTCATTAAAGAAAAACAAAATGAAATAAAGTTTGTTTTATTTTTCTTTCAAGAATCAATTACGAAACAAGAAGCAGTTCCAAAATGTAATCTATATAAGGGAGTACGGACATTGTTGTAGGGATATTTTGGCAATTTATGTTGGTGATTGATCATTGAAGTTTTATATCTCTGTAATTTTGAGGTTTTCATATTGGCATACAAACTTTGTAAGAATTTTGTACAAGAGACTTTGGGCTCCATTTTTTATGATGAATACAGAAATATAGTGGACTGTGGGTCACCATTTTTCTAGAGTTGTGTGTTTCTTCTTTTGTTGAATGTGCAATGTTTATGATTTGAAGAAATATTTCATTTATATTGTGTGGAATATTAATAACCTCTGTATATCCCTATATTTTCTCATCATTCAAGTGTTCTTGTTATTATGTCAAGAAACTTCTGGTGGTGATTTGGAAATTTTAGTTCAACTTTTTGTGGATAGATAGGTTGTTCATGAGACTTCACTTACTTTATATTTATTTAGAAAACACCTTTCCTACTTCCAGGTTAAAATAATACCCCATTTTTATTTTAAATTTTATCTTACAAGGGAGCTTCCCCTTTCAAATGTAGGGGATGGTTGTTAGCCTAATTGCAACCTATCCAACTGTCAGTAACTTTGTTGCTATTTTTGAGCGAGTCGTATACATAAAATCAAAGTGAAAAAATTGTTTACTAACACAAGGCAATAGAGAAACTTGAATTAAAGCACAAGGATCAACTTTCTCCGTATGGGGAGGCAATCAAAGACACCTCACAGGTCAACATGAGACAACAAATATCAATACTTTCTCTTAGATATAGACCATTTCTTAATCAGTGCTAGTCCTTCATTTTTTTAGACTATATGTAGTTCAATCATGTAATGTGGGTGTATAGTGGTTACCAGGGTGTTGTAAATTGGTGAGCTTCCATTCCTATTTTTATTTAATTCTCTAGATGTGTTGGGTATGATGTTCTTTGCATTGTTTGTGATTTTGATCTTGCTTGTTTCTACAACATAAGTTGTTGAGCTGAGATTTTGAAGGGTTTCTCCAATTATCTTGCAGGGGAAAGTTTGAATGGGTAGATAGAATCAAAAGTTGGATTTGATTCCATATTTGGATAGCCCTCAAAAAATATTGTAATTTCAAAAAAGGCACCTAATTTTGAGTCTATATGCAAAATTGAATGGGTGGATGGAATCAAAAGTTTGAGGTGATTGCATATCTAGATAGCCCTCAAAAAATAGTGTAATTTAATAAAAAGGAACCTAATTTTGATCCTAGTAAATCACACCAACATATTTGGAGAGTTTAATACCAAAAATAAATTGAAAATAATTTTGTTTAGTTCCCAAAATTTCTAAAAGTGAAAACATCTAGTTTTAAATCTTATTGAAAATTATGTACAAAGATTTAGTGGTGCAAATTTTGTAGCATGCAAATTAACAATTCTAGATAGTTTGCAAAACATAGATGCAATAAATATTCTGAATTAAATCACATAAACACTTCTAGAGACACTACAAAAAATGTATAAAATTCAGTAAATCCAATAATGACTCAATACCATCAAAAACTTTAGTTTATATTTTGAGAGGGACTCATATGAAATCGACATAGATTTATTCAACAATAATTTGACATTGGATTTGTTGTTAATATACAAATCTCTAACAAAGTTTTTGATAGTTTAATAAAAAATACATGGTTAATTGGTGATGAAGAAGAACCAACTTACCTGCATTGATGGATAGCTAGACTAGTGAATAGAAGCAAGTGCAAATTATAGTTTGACAACATTAGTGCATCTTTTTTTTAGGCATTCTGTCATATGGCTCGTATGCTTTGCACATGGTTGTGTATTTCAGACAAATTCCCACCAAGGCACTTGCAACTACACGGTGCAAACAAAAACTAGTTTTGATTATGTTGTGATGTATGTGCATGGCCTGCTCCAAAGCTCTAGTTTCTACATAGATAGGATTGATACTAGCAAAGGTTGTGGATATTGTCTTAACACCTTCTAAATGCATTTTCTTGGAAGTTATCAAATCCTTTCCAAGAATCTAATTTTGTGCATACGCTATGATCATTGCATTCCATGATACTACATTTACTTGAGGCATTAGCACACCATTTTTCCCATTGCAATATATACTTAATATCATGGTTTTAAGGAGGTTTTGATGCATGTAAATTCTATCTCCATAATGTTTTCTAGCATAGCTCTAGCTTGTGGCATAATTGGAGCTTTGGAATAGGGCATGGAGATTGATCATAACATAATCAAAACCAAGTTTTTTCCAAATATTGTGGTTACAAGTGTCTTGGTGGCCATGTTTTTGAAATGTAAAAGCATATACATCAAACATGATTTGTTTTGTAAAATGCATCAAAGATATGTAGCACCATGAATAATGATGATTGTAGTATATGCATAAAGTGATGTGTTGGGAATTAAGGTGTCTCAACCTTGCAAAAAATCCTATTTTGATTTATTTATTATTTAACATTTTCCCTCATTTTATTATGTTTTATGTTATTTAAATTAGCCTCGCATGAAAATGGGGGCGTGGGATTTTGAGGTGGCATATTTTTCCAAGTGTCAATACTTTGTATGACATTGTAATATGTTATTAATTTGTTTTATCTTTAGTAGATTTGGGACTCCCACTTTTGGGGGATTTTATGACACCTTATGACAAATTTTTAAGCACCTAAAATAGAGGGAGTTACTTTGGAATCTTGACCAGCTATGACAAACTTTAGTATTTCTCATGAAGTGCCTATTTTGAGACAGAGAATAATGACAAGTTGGGCACCCATGTTGGGTGGATTAAATTGGTCAATTTGTCAACTATAAGAATGTAAGAGAATATGTTGATTTTAGAATGTTAGTGGGAATCTACAAAGGGGGTTTTGCCACACAATTTAGAAAATTGAAAATGGTTTCCAACTTGTTCATTTGTCTATAAATTAGGTGCTTGAAGAGTTGTATTGTATTAAAAATTCGTAGGTACTATCAAAATGTTGCTAAAATCACTCCAAGTTTAATATGCTAGTGAAACTCTTGTGAAATCTTGTTATGCAAGGTGTTTTAATCTTGTTTTGATTTGATAATACATTGAGCAAGTTTTGGAGTGTGGGGTTTTTCTCCCAAAAGGGTTTTCCCCATATAATTTTGGTGTTATGTGTTGAATTGTGCATGCTAATTTATGTGTTTATATTTAATTTATGTAATAGTTTAGATCATATTTCAAAAGTTTTTGTGCATCACTCCTCTCAAGATTAGTGTAGGAAGTTGATTATGCTACTCTTACTTCCTTACAAATGGTATCAGAGCCTGGCTAGTTTTGGTTTTAATTATTGGGATTTTTGAGCTAATCTAGTTTGAGTGGGAGCTTGTGTAGGAGTATACTTTATAATCTTATTGCAGGAATTACATATGGCAAGCACATAAGGGAGGATTGAGATTGAGAAATTTTTGGTACAAATTTTGAGCTATGGAAAATGAAAATGATGGCACAATCTTGCCAGTCACTTCACAATTCTAATCAAAAATTAATCACATAGAACCATATAGGGAAATGACAGGAGATTCTAAACAAGAGTGATAGGAAGTAATGGAAAAGAGATTTTTTTATTAATGAATATTACTGTTCATTACAAAAACCAACTATTGGCCATATACAATTGGCCTTTAATATGCAAAAAAATTAGACAACCCAAAATGCCAAAATCTGATCTAGATTCTCCTATCGTCGACCTTCTCACAATGTCAACTATCTTCCATACAACCAGCCTCCTCTATTTCACAATGATGGCCTTCTTCTCAGATCGTCGACCACTATCTATCCATGCGAATGGAGTCGTCCAAAATAGCACCATGATCACCACGATCTCCATATTGGGGTCTGCAGAAATAAAACACAACTGACGTGACCAAAAGAATATCACGATGTCCATCATCTCCACATTGATATTAGCTACAAAAGAAATTTAAAACAGTCGTTGCCAAAGAAGAAATGGAGCTGCCAGAAGATAAATGCAGACCTCCACAAATACAGAGAAAGAAATGTATGGCAGAAGCACAACCCCATCTCTAGCAAAGATTTAAGATGATTTATTGTTGTTTCTAATTTAGTTGATTCTAGAAAGGAAAGAAAAATCATATTCACCAGCTAGGTTTTTATCCTTTCTATTGCACAATTTGAGGCCTTTGCCTTAAAAACTGTATAGGTCTATAAGCCATGACCCCACCAAAAATAGTAGGAATTAAAATGATATGAAATGGTCAACAAGAAGAAAGAAATCCAAGCAAAAGATGTCCTATCACAAAGGCAACAGGAGCCACACACCAAAATTGTAGCAAGAACCTGCTTTATTCAAACAAACCAAAATGTTAAAAACAAAACAAAACCAAAATTGAGAGGGATAAGATGCCCCTACATCAAACTCCTGGGCAGAAAGAAATCATGAGCTCCAACTCATGAGATCTGCAACTGAATGACCCAACTTATTGACCTCATCCTCAATAAGCCATGATGCATCTTCAATGGGATGATTGCACCA
This sequence comes from Cunninghamia lanceolata, assembly GCA_027924645.1. NCBI lineage: Eukaryota > Viridiplantae > Streptophyta > Pinopsida > Cupressales > Cupressaceae > Cunninghamia > Cunninghamia lanceolata. Next base: position 516,238 of record BSBN01001468.1, on the reverse strand, counting down.
CTTGACAAGATACTTAAAATATTCCTTCCTATGGGTCTTCTTCAGCACTTGTTTATCTAGAATGCATTTTGTTTGTTGTGGAACAATGGTTTTCCCAACTTGTTCTTCATGAGGTGAATCAGCTGCATCATCTTCTTCTACTTTTGTATCTCCTTTATATGGATATAAATCTGCAACATTAAAAATGGGAGATATATTCAACTCTTCAGGCAGTGATATCTCATAAGTATTGGCTGAAAAAATCCTTAGTATTTTGCAAGGACCAATCTTTTTCATTTGAAGTTTATTATATGTCCCTGTAGGAAATCTCTCCTTTCAGAGATGTGTCAATACAAGGTCTCCAACTTGAAATTGTAGCTCTCTTCTTCTGATCAGCATGCCTTTTATACTGCAAGTTGCTATCTTCAATGTTATTCTTCACCTTCTTTTGAATGTCATGAATGACTTGAACAAACTCTTCCCCATCTGCACTTCTCTTTTCCATTCCAGCAAGATCACGAAGCTCAAACACACCTCTTGGATGCATACCATAAACCACATAGAAAGGGTTGAAACCTGTGCTTTTGTTTGGGGAATCATTATAAACAAATTCATCTTGTGCTAACATAAGATCCCAACTTCCAGTTGACTTACCAACAAGACATCTCAACAAATTTCCAAGGCTTTTGTTGACAACCTCGATTTGCCCATCCGTTTGTGGATGATAAGCAGAGCTAAAATTCAAATTTGTGCCCAACTTCTTCCATAGAGTCCTCCAGAAATGACCCACAAATTTTGTATCTCTATCAGAAATAATACTTCTTGGTATACCATGCAGCCTTACAACTTCTTTAAAGAACAAATTTGCAATGTTAGTTGCATCACTAGTCTTCTTACATGGTATAAATGCACCATTTTAGAAAATATATCAACTACAACAAAGATTGAATCATTACCCCTTTGTGTACGAGGTAAACCCAAAACAAAGTCCATACTCACAGAATCCCAAGGTCTGGTTGGAACCGGCAATGGTTGACATAGTCCAGCATTTTGACTTCTTCCCTTAGCATGTTGACAAACTCTGCATCTCTCCACATATCTTCTCACATCTGCCTTCATCCTTGGCCAATAATAATGAGTGCTCAACTGCTGAAAAGTCTTATCCTGTCCAAAGTGACCAACAAGACTGCCACTATGTTTTTCCTTCAACAAATTATCTCTCATGGAGCCTAGAGGAATACACAACTTATTTTCTTTAAACAACAAACCTTCTTGTATCATATAATCATTCTATGGTTCTTTATTCCTGCAAATAGGATCACTGCAAGCTACAAATGCTTCTCCAAAATCTACATCTTCTACATACAATTCTTTTAAACTTTCAAATCCCACATTGTTAGTCCTTATCTCACATAGCAACAAATTCTTCCTACTTAAAGCATCAACAACTTTATTCATTTGACCACTTTTACATTTCAAAACAAAATTATAACTCTGAATATACTCAACCCATTTAGCATGCCTCTGATTCAGCTTATGTTGGCTATTAATAAACTGTAAAGCATGATTATCAGTGTACACAATGAATTCTTTGGGCAAAAGATAATGTCTCCATTTCTTGAGGGATTGAACCAAAGCATAAAACTCCAAATCATAAGAAGAATACTTTCTTTTTGCATCATTCAATTTCTCACTAAAATAAGCAATTGGCTTTCCCTCTTGACTCAAAACTACCTCAATAGCCAAACCACTAGCATCACATTCTACTTGAAACACTTTATTAAAATCTGGCAAAGCAAGTATGGGTTGTTCACTCACCTTCTTTTTCATAAATCTAAAACTTTCATCAGCCTCTTTAGTCCACACAAATGGTCTTTTGCTTCCCTTAATAGTCTCCAAAATTGGTGCTACAACATGACTGAAATTTCTTATAAACTTTCTGTAAAAACTAGAAAGACCATGAAAACTTCTTACCTCCATGATACTCTTTGGTGATGGCTAGTCAAGTATAGCCTGAACCTTCTCCTTATCCATCTTTTGACACCACAAAGCCCAAATAAACAAGTTCAGTCTCCAAAAACACACACTTCTTCAAATTAATCTGCAACTTCTCTTCTTGTTGTCTCTTCATAACCTGCCTCAAATGCTCAAGATGCTCCTCTTTTGACCTGCTAAACACCAAAATGTCATCCAAATACACAACCACAAATTTACCAATAAATGGTTTCAAATCTATTTTAGAAAAATACATTGACCCACTCAAACAATCCATCAAATCTTCAATCCTAGGGATGGGGAATCTATATCTTATGGTGATTTTATTTATTGCCCTTGAATCAGTACACATACGCCATTCTCTTCCTTTCTTTGGCACCAACACTACAGGAACAGCACAAGGGCTTAGACTTTATCTTATCAAGCCTTTCTCTAAAAGTTCTGCCACTTGCTTCCTTATCTCTTCATTCTCCATAGGGGTTAATCTATATGCAACCTTATTAGGAAGGCTAGCACCCGGAATCAAATCCATATGATGACTTATGCTTCTAATAGGAGGCAATTCATTAGGCAAATCATTTGCAACAATGTCCATATCCTCATTCAACATATCTTGTATCTCAATAGGTAGATCATCCAACTTTGTAGAAGTAATTGCACATTGTGGTTTAGGAACCAAAGCAAAACCAATTTCCTCATTCTTCAAATCTTTCAAAAATTCCTTACCACTTAGCATCATTACTTGATTACTGTTGCTATTGTCCTCTTCTTTCTCCTTTATGGGCAGTAAGGTATGCTTCACTCCATCCTTTGTAATGGTATATGTATTCTCCTTTCCATCATGGACTAAGTTTCTGTCAAATTGCCATGGTCTTCCAAGAAAAACATGGCACACATTCATGGGCATTATATCACATAAAATACAATCTTTATAACTTCCAATCTAAAAATCAACATAGGCCTGCTCACTAACCAATATTTGATGGCCTTTTTGTAACCAAGTTACCTTATATGGAGTTGGGTGTTTAATCCTTTTAAGATTCATCTTTTCTACCATTTCAGTGGCAACAATATTATTAGTACTACCACCATCTATAATGAGCTTACAACATTTACCATGTGACTTACACTTTGTTTTGAACAATGCTCTCCTTTGGATTGGCTCTTGACTTTCCTTCTGTGGCTTTGACAATGTTCTCTTAAGCATCAAGGACTCTCCTTATTCTGCTCCATCCTTGTGATGTACTGGAGATCTTACACTTTCTTGATCAGCTTGAACAACTTGATTGCTCCTTTCAAATTTTGAGTGTCCTCCTTGTGATGATTTAGTACAGTCCCAACTCTTGTGTCCAAATTTATTGCACTTGTAACATTTTCTCGCAAATCCTCTTCCTCTACCTTGTGATCCACCTCTTCCTTAAGATCTTCCTCCTCTATTTTGAAAACCACCTCTCTCATTGTTGATTGTTCCACTGGAACTTCCAGCCTCTTCACTTTGATGATGTTGTTGTCCTCTACCAAATTATTGTCCCCTTCCTCTAAATCCTCTTCCTCTCTTTTTCTCTTGCTGACTTTGCTTCCTTTGCAGCTTCTCTTCTGCCTTTAAGGCAAGTTGGTAAGCCTCTTCTAGGCTTCTAGGAGACAAAAGACTTATTTCATCTTGCATATTGTATTTTAGACCATTCACATAACAAGCTATCTTCTCCACATCTTCTTCAGCATGCCTGAACCTGATTATAAGCTTGTAGAATTCTTTAGTATAATCTTTTATAGACATATCCTTTTGCTTCAAATTTTGTAATCTCTTAAAGAGATTAGCCTAATAGTCACTAGGCAAAAATTTAGCCTTCAACTTGGCCACCATCTTATCCCATGAGTTAATATTTTCCTTATTTATCTTTCTTCTTTTAGTCTGGACAAAGTCCCACCACATGGCAGCATGACCTTTCAATCTTGTGCATGCAAATTTTACTCTTTTCTCTTCTGCTACACATTCATATTTAAAATATTTATCCAAATCATTTATCCAGTCAATTAATTCTTCACCATTAAGGCTTCCATCATAAGTAGGCACATCGATCTTGGGTTTGGATCCCAAATTCATGACTGATCTTATCATCCTTTCACCAAATTCATCTCCTGGGTCTGCTTGTCCTTCCACATCTTCTTCTCTCTGTGGTTCTTCTTCCTCATCACTTAAATCTTCAATATCAGGGTTTCCTCTTCTTTGAGCCCTCTCAAGAGCATCTAACCTTTCAATCAAAGTCTGCATCAAATTTGGGTCACCATGGTTCCTTCAACCTCTGCCTCGGCCTCTTCCCATCCTTCTTGGAGGCATATTGACCACCTTCAACAATACCCAATCGCAACCTTCACTCTAATACCAATCTAATGGCACAATCTTGCCAGTCGCTTCACAATTCTAATCAAAAATTAATCACACAGAACCATACAGGGAAATGACAGGAGATTCTAAACAAGAGTGATAGGAAGTAATGGAAAAGAGATTTCTTGATTAATGAATATTACTGTTCATTACAAAAAACAACTATCGGCCATATACAGTCGGCCTTTAATATGCAAAAAAATCAGACAACCCAAAATGCCAAAATTTGATCTAGATTCTCCTATCATCGACCTTCTCACAATGTCAACTATCTTCCATACAACCAGCCTCCTCTGTTTCACAATGATCAGCCTTCTTCTCAGACCGTCGACCACTATCTATCCATACGAATGGATCCATCCAAAATAGCACCATGATCACCACGATCTCCATACTGGGGTCTGCAGAAATAAAACATAGCTGACACAGCCAGAAGAATATCATGATGTCCATCATATCCACATTGATATCAGCTACAAAAGAAATAAAACAGTCGCTGCCAAAGAAGAAATGGAGCTGCCAGAAGATAAATGTAGACCTTCACAAATGCAGAGAAAGAAATGTATGGCAGAAGCACGACCCCATCTCCTTCAAAGATTTAATATTATTTATTATTGTTTCTAATTCAATCAATTCCAAAAAGGAAAGAAAAATCATATTCGCCAGCTGGGTTTTTATCCTTTCTATTGTACGATTTGAGGCCTTTGCCTTAAAACTTGTATAGGTCTATAAGCCATGACCCCACCAAAAATAGCAGGAATTAAAATGATATGAAATGGTCGACAAGAAGAAAGAAAGCCAAGCAAAAGATGTCATGTCACAAAGGCGACAGGAGCGATACGAACCACACACCAAAACTGCAGCAAGAACCTACTTTATTCAAACAAACTAAAATGTTAAAAACAAAATAAAACCAAAATTGAGAGGGACAAGATGACCCTACATCAGAAAATAGAGGATCTATTGGAAGATTGTGATCTATGGGGTGTCATTGATGAGAATGTTCATAGACCTACAGATGTAACCATAGCCACTCACTATGAAATTATGGACCAAGAAGCAAAGAGTCTCATTAGATTATGTCTTGCATATTTAATTTTGATTAATATCCACAAAGAACCTACTACAAATAAGTTATGGTAGAAATCGGGTGAAATCTACCAAGCTAAATCCCTGGTTAACAAGTTGTTTATTTGGAAGAAATTATATTCCTTAAGAATGAAGGAGGTGGACAAATTGCAAACCACTTAAATGTGTTTAATACATTGGTGGCTAAATTAAATTTATTGGGTGTGAAGATGGATGAGGAAGAAAGATGTTAGACTTTGTTGTGTTCTTTGATTGATTCATGGGATAGTCTCATAATGGCCATTTGGAGTACTTCTATTACATTGAAGGTTGAAGATGTTGTTGGTTCTTTACTTTCTAAAGAAGTGAGAAGGAAGGTTTCCATCAGTGCCAAAGAGGTTTTGAATGTTCATGGTAGATCAAAGAAAAGAGGCAAGAAGAATGAGAAATAGTGTGAGAATTCAAGATCCAAGTCCAAGGGAAGATCAAAGTCTCTTGGAAAGTCCAAATTGATATGCTGGAATTGTGGTAAACCTGGTCACTTCTAAAAAGAATGCAAAGAGGAGAAGAAGAAAAAGAAAAAGAAATTTGACTCCAATTCTAAATCTAAAAAGGAAGATGGCGATGCCTTCATTGCAACTTTGGCAATGCATGTAAATGATAAGGCATGGTTGATTGAGTCTAGTGCATCCTTTCATATGACCTTTAATAGAGATTGGTTTTCATAGTAAGAAGAATTTGATTGAGGTAAGGTGTACATGGGTGATGATTCTCATTTAAAATTATTAGTCGTGATAGAGTACAAATTAAATTTCCTAATGGTAGAATTTGGTGCAGCAGCTTCTAATTCTAGTCATTTGTTGATATGTCATGTTTTGTTGTCATGTTATATTTTCTTCATAAGGCTTTGAAATCCATTTTCATGGGTTGTAATAAGGACTTGGTCCATTTGGTCGATTTGTCCAATCTAGACCTTGATATGGTCTATTTGAATGTAATTACTCTTAAGAAACATGTGGTTTCTTGTGAAGAAGGTAATGTCCAACGATTAACTGCCCTTAGATAGTAGTTGTATGATTGGTGGAGGAGGAGAAACATCCTTCAAGCCTTCTATAGGTAGAACAATGTAATTACATGCCAATAGAATGAAAGATTGAAGTTTTGGAGTGTAGAAATTGTCTTTTTCTGCGTTTTCCTGGAAACAGTCATTTAGTACAGCACTGTACGGACTGCAAGGGTTCTGAAAGTTGTGAAATGTGTTAGTTCATTGAAATACCTTTCATTTGAGTGTAATTAGGCCTCTTGAAACCTCCTATGTTGTGAGCATCAAATCAATTCGTGTAAACAGGTCTAAAACCCTCAAAACTAGGGTTTTGTGGTAAAATGGGTGATTTCTCCTCTATCCTCTGAAAGACATCGACCATTTTCAGTAGGATGGAGGGAGATAGAGTCTATTTCATGTTTTTGTTGTTTGTGAGGTCTGCACTCCTCACTCCAAGGCACTTGGCATGAATCTAACTAGTCTGCATGGTGACTAGTTAGTATGCAAATAGTGGAAATTAGTGTGTTTTCAATGGAAAATCAATAGAATGACCAAATGGAGGTAGTGATTGGTGTTTGTGGATGAAGATAGACCTATGTAGGTGTTTGACTGATCCTGAGCAAGAGATCTTAACACTCTTCCTTTGTAAAGACCTCAAATTAGGTCTATTCCCTAAAGAGAAGAGTCCATTGTCATTGGACGCCTGAAACAGGGTATGACCCTGCAACTTGGTAGATGGTTGTAAGTCTATAATGGGTATTTAAATGTGCAATGTGTCTAGATTATCCTTTGGAGATTTGAAGAGTTATCCTTGGATTAGCCGATCTCAAGGGCTATAAGGAATAGGTCTCTTTAGGCACTGTCATAGTGCAGTCATACTATAGTTTGTTGTCCACTGTCCTTGCAAGTACAGAACATAGTTATTGGGTTAGAGACCTTGTGTTGGTCATGTCCTTGACAAGTTTATGTTGATTGTAGTGTGAGATCCTATTGGTAGGGATGTTGGTAGTTTGGTTGTTGATCTAGAAGGTAAGTGGGTGTGTTGGTTGGGTTGAGTAGAGACTCCCCAAAAGAGAGTTGAGTAGTCTATGTGGTGGACACTAGGGTGTGGTCCCAGACTAGGTCAGTCTCTTGGATAGCCTTGTATAGGCTTGTGTTGCATAGCCTTTGAAAACCTTGTGAAGGAAACCTTAAAGTCTAGGTCTATTGTGTGGACAAAGCTAAACCTACCAATACCTCTGCATCATATTGGTATCAGAGCCAATATCTAATTAAAGCAGTGTATGTAAGACAAGGAGATTGAAACTGAGGCTAGTACAATGCCTCCCAAGACAATGAGTCAAGAAGTCATCAAGAAGTTGGTGGAAGAGATGGTTGAGGCAAGATTGCAAGAAGAAAGAAGGTCTAAGGGCAAGACCAAAGAAGATGGAAGTTCTTCTGACACAAATGATGAAGAAGAGGCATAAGAGAGTCCTTAAGGGTAGGACATGTCTATAGATTAGAAAGCTTTCTTGAATGCACTTAAGGGTGCTCATGGAGACAGTGGTGATCCCAAGATAGATGTGCCTACATTTCATGGCAAATTGGATGGGGATGCTCTCACCGATTGGATAGAAGCCATGTGTAACTACTTTGATTACAAGGAGTTCAATGACAGCAAAAAGGTTAAATTTTCCAAGACAAGGCTAAGAGGTTTTGCACTTGTGTGGTGGAACTACATGCAAAGTGAGAGGGAGAAGATTGGGAAGAGTCCCATCACTAAATGGAGTCAAATGGTGGCTATGCTCAAAAGCAAGTTCATGCCACCTGACTATGAGATCCAAACAATTAGGAGATTCCATAATTTGAGACAAAAAGACATGGATCTGGCTGCCTACATAGAAGAATTTCACAGACTAAGTATGAGAGCCAACCATAATGAAGAGGAAAAGGAGATGGTGGCTAGGTACCTAAATGGTTTGAAATACAATCTGCAAGATGAGATTAGTTTAGTGATCCCTAGAACAGTGGATGAATGCTTCTTATTGGCCTCTAGAGCAGAGGAAAAGCTGAGAAGGAAGGGTGAACAAAGTGCCAGAGGGAGAGGTGGCAGAAACCAAAGAGGAAGAGGCAGTTTTGGTCGTGGACAGTCTAACAAAACTGAAAATAACAGTCAGCAAGAATCACAGACTGAAACAGAGCATAGAGGAGGCTTCAGAGGTTGGAGAAGACCTAATGGTAGGGGTAGAAATGGTGGAGGAGGTAGAGGACTAGGAGTCTTCACTGGAAGGTGTTATGGCTGCAACCAAGTTGGCCATACAATGAACGAATGCCCAAAGAAAGCTAGCAGTTCTCATGACAGTGGAAGGAGAAATTAGTTAGTGAAGGATGATGACTGTGAGAGTGTGAATTCACCAATGAGAAGTGTTGCACCTATCCTAGAAGGAGAGAGTATGATGATTAAGAGGTCTATGTTGAAGATGCCATTGAAACAAGAGCCCCCTCAGAGAAAGAATCTTTTTAGAACCCAAGGCCTAGCCTATGGGAAACTTTGCAAGATCATAGTAGATTCAGGATCTAATGAGAATGTGGTATCCACTGAGATGGTTGAGAAGTGCAAGTTGAAGAGGCTACCTCATATCAGTCCTCACAAAATCTCTTGGTTGAACAAGAACCAAAGTTTCAAGGTGGAAGAGCAAACTTGGGTTGAATTTGCAATCGGTGACTACAAGGACAAAGTGTTATGTGAAATCATCCCTATGGATTGATGTCATCTACTTCTTGGCCGCCCATGGCAATGTGATGTCAAAGCACAACATGATGGTGAGAAGAACACCTATGTCATTACCAAGTATGGAAGACCATTCAAGATGGATCCTATGTCAGAGTAGACCGGGGGGAAGAATAATGACAACAGTGTCATGTTGGTGAATGGCAAAGAGTTTTTGAACCTCTTGAAGGAGAAGGATACCCAAGGGTATGCCTTGCTCATGAAGCCCAAGAGTGGATCAGATCAACAAGATCAAAAACAGAAGGAGATTCCATTGGAAGTGCAGCAACTTCTAGACAAGTATCAAGACCTTGTGGTAGAGGAAGTCCCCAACTCCTTACCACCCATGAGGGACATAAGTCATCAAATTGACTAAATACCTAGTGCTACATTGCCTAACAAGGCTGCCTATAAGCTGACCCCACAACAAAATGAAGAGGTGGCAAGGCAAATTCAAGATCTCTTGGAGAAAGGGCTGATTAGGAAGAGCTTAAGTCCTTGTGCAATCCCAAGTGTACTTGCTCCTAAGAAGGATGGAAAATGGAGGCTATGTACGGATTCAAGGGCTATAAACAAGATCACCATAAGGTACAGGTTCCCAATGCCAAGGATTGAAGATCTTTTGGATTATCTTGGAGGATCATGCTATTACTCAAATATAGATTTGAAATCTGCTTATCATCAAATCCAGATCAGACAGGGAGATGAATGGAAGACTGCCTTCAAGACTACTGAGGGTCTTTATGAATGGCTTGTTATGCCATTTGGTCTTAGCAATGCTCCAAGTACATTTATGTGCTTGATGAATGAGGTATTAGTTGAATTCATTGGTAAATTTGTTATTGTTTATCTTGATGACATACTAATCTTCAACAGGACAAAAGAAGAGCATGTGAAGCATATTGGTCAGGTGTTGGAGAAGCTACATGAGCACAAGTTGATGATCAACTTAGACAAGTGTGAGTTCATGAAAACTGAACTTGTATACCTTGGATTTGTCATTTCTAATGGTTGTTTGAAGATGGATCCCTCTAAGGTTAATGTTATTCTCAGTTGGCCTACTCCTAAGACAGTGGGAGATGTGAGAAGTTTCCATGGATTGGTAACTTTTTATAGGAAGTTTATTAGAGGTTTCGTCACATTAGTGCTTCCATCCTCAACACCATCAAAGGTGGAGTCAAATGTAGATTCCAATGGACAAAGGAAGTCGATGTTAGTTTTGAGTTGTTGAAAACAAAGGTGGCTGAGTTACCTACTTTAGTACTTCCTGATTTTGATAAGGTGTTTGTTGTTGAGTGTGATGCAAGTAAGCAAGCTATCGGTGTTGTTCTCAGCCAAGAAGGACATCTTGTGGCATTCTTCTCAGAGAAGTTGAATGAAGCCAAGCAAAGGTACTCTACCTATGATCTAGAGCTCTATGCAATGGTGCAAGCTCTTAAGAAATGGAGACATTATTTATTACCCAAGGAATTTATTGTGTTTATTGATAATCATGCTTTAAGCTTTCTAAACAGTCAAGAAAAATTGAACAATAGACATATTAAATGGATGGAACAGTTACAAGTTTATACCTTCACAATTAAGCATAAAAAAGGTGTTTCTAACAAGGTGGCTGATGCTTTAAGTAGGAGGTTGCTTATTGTTCATGAAATTTAGTTAGAAAGCATGGGCATTGACTATTTGAAGGAGTTGTATAAAGAGGATTCAGATTTCAAAGAGGCTTATGATGTTTGTGTAAACTTGGCTAACACATTCCATGGAGAATATGCAGATTTTGTATTGCAGGAAGGTCTTTTGTTTAAGGGCAATTTGTTGTGCATCCCTAAGTGTTCCATGAGGGACAATATCATTAAGGAGAAGCATAATGGTTCTTTGGGAGGACATTTTGGCTTAAACAAGACATTAGAACAAGTTACAAGGTTCTATTTTTTGCCAAAGGTGCAATCTGATGTGAGAAGGTATGTTGCTAGTTGTGCAATTTGTCAAAGGGCCAAGGGTGTATCTTTAAATGCAGGTCTATACCAGCCCCTTCCCATTCCCAACAGGCCTAGGGAAAGTATAAGCATGGATTTTGTACTTGGGTTACCTAGGACAGCCTGAGGGGTGGATAGTGTGTTTGTTATTATTGATAGATTTAGTAAGATGGCTCATTTTATGCCATGTAAATGCACAAATGATGCATCTCATGTTGCAAGTCTATTTTTTAGAGAGGTAGTGAGAATCCATGGTTTTCCATTGTCAATTGTAACAGACAGAGGTTCTAAGTTTGTGGGTCACTTCTGGAGGACCTTGTGGAGAAAGTTGGGCACACAATTGTCCTTTTCATCAGCCTACCATCCACAAACTGATGGTCAGACTGAAGTGGTTAATAGATCACTTGGAAACCTCCTAAGATGCCTTACAAAACAGCATGGTTTGGCATGGGACTTGGTTATCAGTCAAGCTGAATATGCCTACAATGATTCAAAGAATAGGAGCACTGGTAAAAGTCTTTTTAAGGTAGTTTATGGCTTTCACCCCAGAGGGCCACTTGAACTAAAGGATCTCCAAGGATGGGATAAAAGGAGTGCACTTGGTGAAGATTTTACTGCCTCCATGAAAACAGTCCATGATCAAGTCAAGTTGCAATTGGAAAAAACAGTCACAAAGTACAAAGAAAGGGTAGATTTGAAGAAACGAGAGATGCAATTCAAAGTTGGAGATTTAGTTATGGCATATCTAAGGAAAGAAAGGTTGCCAAAAGGCCAACCAACTAAACTCTTGATGAAGAAGATTGGGCCATGCAAAATAGTGCACAAATTCGGTCCAAATGCATATGAGATTGAGTTACCATCCGTCTTGGTATCTCTCCAATTTTCAATGTTTGTGATCTTTTTCCTTTCAGACCCCCATTGCATGGTGAAAGTGGATCAGATGTGGTGGATACAAATGTTGATTGGATCAAGGATTTGCCTCTAAGCAAACCTTTACAGTTGGAATGTATTCTAGATTCCAAAATTGTCAAGCAGACTAGGAGAGGTGTCTACAAAGACTACTTGGTGAAATGGAATGATCTTCCTAATTCAAAGGCCACTTGGATGACTAAAGTAGATATCTTGAAGCATGGAATGACACTTCAACAATTGGCAACTCAAGGGACTTGAGTTCTTCTTGTAGGGGGAGTATGGTGAGGAGCTCCCAATTCTAGTCATTTGTTGATATGTCATGTTTTGTTGTCATGTTATATTGTTCTTCATAAGGCTTTGAAATCCATTTTCATGGGTTGTAATAAGGACTTGGTCCATTTGGTCAATTTGTCCAATCTAGACCTTGATATGGTCTATTTGAATGTAATTACTCTTAAGAAACATGTGGTTTCTTGTGAAGGAGGTAATATCCAACGGTTAACTGCCCTTAGATAGCAGTTGTATGGTTGGTGGAGGAGGAGAAACATCCTTCAAGCCTTCTATAGGTAGAACAATGTAATTACATGCCAATAGAATGAAAGATTGAAGTTTTGGAGTGCAAAAACTATCTTTTTCTACATTTTCCTGGAAACAGTCATTTAGTACGGCACTGTACGGACTACAAGGGTTTTGAAAGTTATGAAATGTGTTAGTTCATTGAAATACCTTTCATTTGAGTGTAATTAGGCCTTTTGAAACCTCCTGTGATGTGAGCATCAAATTGATTTGTGTAAACAAGTCTAAAACCCTCAAAACTAGGGTTTTGTGGTAAAATGGGTGATTTCTCCTCTATCCTCTGAAAGACATCAACCATTTTCAGTAGGATGGAGGGAGATAGAGTATATTTCATGTTTTTGTTGTTTGTGAGGTCTGAACTCCTCACTCCAATGTACTTGGCATGAATCTAACTAGTCTACATGGTGACTAGTTAGTATGCAAATAGTTTAAATCAGTGTGTTTTCAATGGATAGTCAATAGAACGACCAAATAGAGGTAGTGATTGGTGTTTGTGGATGAAGACAGACCTATGCAGGTGTTTGACTAATCCTGAGCAAGAGATCTTAACACTCTTCCTTTGTAAAGACCTCAAATTAGGCATATTCCCTAAAGAGAAGAGTCCACTGTCATTGGACTCCTGAAACAGGGTACGACCCTACAACTTGGTAGATGGTTGTAAGTCTATAATGGGTATTTAAATGTGCAATGTGTCTAGATTATCCTTTGGAGATTTGAAGAGTTATCCTTGGATTAGCCGATCTCAAGGGCTACAAGGAATAGGTCTCTTTAGGCACTGTCATAGTGCAGTCATACTATAGTTTGTTGTCCACTATCCTTGCAGGTACAGAACATAGTTATTGGGTCAGAGACCTTGTGTTGGTCATGTCCTTGACAAGTTTATGTTGATTGTAGTGTGAGATCCTATTGGTAGGGATGTTGGTAGTTTGGTTGTTGATCTAGAAGGTCAGTGGGTGTGTTGGTTGGGTTGAGTAGAGACTCCCCAAAAGAGAGTTGAGTAGTCTATGTGGTGGACACTAGGGTGTGGTCCTAGACTAGGTCAGTCTCTTGGACAGCCTTATATAGGCTTGTGTTGCATAGCCTTTGAAAACCTTGTGAAGGAAACCTTAAAGTCTAGGTCTATTGTGTGGACAAAGCCAAACCTACCAATACCTCTGCATCAGAATTAAAGGAATTAGTGGTGTGTTGCATATCTTGAGGTTAGCATGAAACTTGTTGTATGTAAGAAAATTGATTGATGTGAGTGTGTAGATTATCTTTCTTGATATAGGATGTAAAATGGTTAGAATTTCTATGATGATTGCAAAAGGTGTGATATTGGGCACTTTGTTTCATCTTGATGCATGCACTATTGATTGCAATAGTACGTCTGTTAAGACTAAATCTTCATCTAGTTTGTTGGATAAAGGAGTGGTATCTTTCTCAATGGATGGCCATGTTTTATGGGTACCTAAGGGTTCTCTTTCTACAAAGACTAAGTTATAGGATGAAAAAATAATGTTAAGGTACCAGAGATTAGGCCACATTGGAGAGAAGGGTCTAAGGACCTTGAAGAATAAAAACCTTGTTGAAGGTTAATCAAATTGTAATCTTGAATTTAATTTTTGTGAACACTACATTTATAGAAAATAATATTGTGTTTAGTTTTAATCGAGATCTCATAAGTCTTCTAAAATATTGGGTCTTATTAATTCAGATGTGTTTGGTCTTGTTGATGTTCCATTAATTGCAAAATCTATTTACTATGTTACATTCATTGTTGATTATAGTAGGACATGGGTTTATTTTTTGAAAAGTAAATTAGAAGTTTTCAACCATTTTAAAGAGTTCAAAGCTATAGTAGAGACTCGGATTGGCAATAAAAATAAATCTTTGAGGACTAATTTAATGGAAGTGAATATTATTCTATGGATATTTTATAGATTCTATAAGGATTGTGGCATTCAAAGGCAAAAGACAACTCCATAATCTCCATAACATAATGGAGATGCAAATAGGATGAGCAAGACATTGATGGAGAAGGCTAGGAGTATGCTTAGTGGAGCTAACTTGGAACAAAGGTTTTGAGTCAAAGCTGTAGCTACTACTTGCCACTTGATTAACATGTCTCCTACATAAGCTCTTGTTGATAAAATGCCTATGGAGGAATGGTTGAGAAAAAAGACTTATTGAGGCATCTTCATGTTTTTAGTTGTGAGGCATATATTCATGTGTTGAGGAAGAACCATACTAAGTTGGATAACAAGGTTGTAAAGTGTATTTTCATTGGTTATAGTTATGGAGTTAAAGGATACAAGCTTTGGGATCCTATTGCAAAAAACGTATTATAAAGTAGAAATGTGATTTTTAGAGAAACTAAGCCTTCTTCCATTGTATTGCAGCCAAAACAAAATGAAAAGAAAGATGTGGTTCAACTTCCTCAAGTATGTCATAGAAAGTTGAATCAAGAACCCCACTAAGACTTAAAGTTGAGGAGAGCTCTTCAAGCTCAAAATCTTCATAAGAGGAGGTATAACTTCCACCTTAGGTTGTATGAAGGTCAACTCAGAAAAGAAAACCATCAAAAAGGTATTATCCTAGTGATTGGAGTTGTATTTTTTCTTTAAATACTAACATTGTTGAACCTAGATCTATGCAAGCGGAGTTCGGTAAAAGTCCTAGAAAATAGCCATGAATGAAGAGATGGCAGCCTTTGTTTCTACACAATCTCTATGTGATGGACAACTTCTTTCCTCAATTCATCTAGTGCATTGAGTTACTCATTCTTTTTGTGCATCAAATAGGTCTATTCCTAGTTGAAGAGTCATCCTTAAGGTTTAATGCTCAAATTCAATAGGGAGCACAACATTCTTACCATACACCAGCTCTTAGGGTGTGAATCTTGTTTTTGTCTTCCATGTGGTTCTATAGGCCCATACTACTTTAGGAAGGCATGATGCCCAATCTTGGTAGTGAAGAGCTATAGTTTTGGTAAGAATGGATTCAATCTCTCTGTTGGTGACCTCTACTTGGCCATTTGACTGAGGGTGATAGGGAGTAGACTTTTCATGTCTGAGTTCATATTCCTTTACATGTGTTGTAATCAATTTTGATGTAAACTATGGTCCTTGGTCAGTAACAATTTCCTTAGGTACTCCATAACGGGTGAAGATCTCCTCATACAAGAATTCTACTACTTTTTCATCAGGTGCATGTTGTAGAGCCTTGACTTCAACCCATTTTTTGAGATTGTCTATGCATACCAATATATACTCCTTATTTGATGGAGGATCAATTGGGTCTATGAAGTCTAGACCCCATTTATCAAAGGGTTCTTGCACCAGTTGTGGCTATAGGGGCATTTCGTCAATTTTGGTTGGGCAGCCCATTCATTGATAGTGGTCACATCTATGTGTATACAAAACTACATCTTTATGTAATGTTGGCTAGTAATATCTAGTTGTTAGTATCTTGAATGTTGTTCTTTTGGTTGCAAAGTGTCCACCACATGGATCATCATGACAAGCTCATATAATATCAAAAACCTCATCCTCTCTAATACACCAATGCATAATATTATCAAGGTTAGTGTAAAATAAACAACCAAAGATCCAGGAATATGGAAGGCTTTTTTCCACTAAATGGCATTTTTTCCTTGGTGAAAAATGTGGAGGGGTTCTTCCTACAACCAAGTAATTAGCAATGTTTGCATATCATGGAGTATGCATTGTTAGAGAAAACAAATGTTCATCTAGAAATGAGTCATCAACAATGGAATCATCTACAGCAAGGGTTAGTTTAGAAAGAAAGTTTGCTACTACATTGGCCTTACTAAGTTTATCCACAATGGTGATATCAAATTCTTGTAGCAACAACAACCATCTTACTAACTGACCACTGACTACAATTTTATTCATTAAGTGCCTTATGTCTACATGATTAGTATGAACAAAGATAGTGTAGCCAATTATGTAATGGCAAAACTTATTAATGGCATAAATGATGGCTAGGAGTTCTTTTTCAGTAACAGTGTAGTTCATTTCTACTGCTTGGAGATTTTTACTGATGAAGTATATAGCATATTCTACAAAACCATCTTGTTGGCCCAATACAACCCCTACAATAAAGTCAAATGCATTTGTATGGATATGAAAGGGGATTGTCCAATCTGGTCCTCGCAAAATAGGTGTTGTAGTTATAGAATCTTTTAGATATTTAAAGGCTTCTTAGAGATTTTTATTGATGAAGTATATAGCATATTCTACTGAACCATTTTTTTGGCCCAGGACAACCCCTATAGTAAAGTTAGATGCGTCTGTATGGATATGAAAGGGGATTCTCCAATCTGGTCCTCGCAACATAGGTGTTGTAGTTAAAGAATCTTTTAGATATTGAAAGGCTTCTTGACATGTAGCTATCTAGGTAAAATCACCATCCTTGGTAAGCATAACAAAAAAAGGTGCAGTTGTCTTACTAAAGTATTTGATGAATTTGTAGTAATAGCCTACATGGCCAAGAAAAATCTTGACATCTTTTTGTTTATGGGGTATTGGCAGATTTGTTATGACTTCAGTCTTAGTGGGATCTACCTAAATACCTACTTGTGAATCATCATGTCCTAAAACTATACCTTCCTCCATCATCATGTAGCACTTTTCATTATTGAGGGACAGGTTATGGTCTAGCACCTTGGTAGTACTTTTTCCATATTGGTTAGGGCTTCCTCATAAGTATTTCCATAAGCTGCAAAGTCATCCATGTAAACTTCTAAACAATCATGAGTAAGATTAGAGAAAATACTTAGCACAACCCTTTAGAAAGTGGTAGGGGCATTACATAGACCAAAAGGAAGGACTGCATAAGCATACATGCCCCAGGGACAAGTTAACGTTATTTTATCTTGGTCTTCGGGTGCAATCTTGATTTGGTTATAGCCACTAAATCCGTCCAAAAAGGAAAAATACATTTTTCCTACTAAAGAGTCCAAAACTTGGTCGATAAATGGAAGAGGAAAATGATATTTTTTGTGTTGCAACATTAAGTTCTTTGTAATCAATACAAACATGCCATTTGCCACCCTTTTTCAGCACTATCACCAAAGGGGAAACCCATTGACTATCTGATATGGGATAAATGAAGCCAACATCCAGGAGTTTCTTTAATTCTTCCTTGATAATGTCTTAGACTACAAGATTCATTGTCCTTTGGGGTTTCTCATGAATTTACAATCATCCTTAATGTATATGTGATGTGTACAAAGGTTTGGGTCGAGGCCTTTAATATCATGATAGTCCCATGCAAAGGTTGTTTTATGAGCCTGTAGCATGGTAATCAATTCATTTTTTGCTACATGGTCAACCGATTGTTGATGTTTAGTGACCTACCAGGAGAAATTTCAACTTTCTTTGTTAGGGATGTCATTGAAATAATGTTTAGACATGAGGTGTTAAGACAACAACTATGAGGCAATATGTGATTAAATATGTGGATATCTGATGCATAGTTTGGTGAGTGTGATAAAGAGAAGATATTGTGTAGTGGACACAACACACACATCAAATAGTTATTCAATTGTGGATCCACTCTATAGTTGTTTTGTACAATGTTTTGAGAGTACAATATCCTCATCTGATGGTTTCTATCAAAGGGCTTCTTCCTATTGTCATCAATGTTTGAATCAAGTATTGGTCATTATCTATAGGGTTCAACCATACTGGTTGTTCTAAGTCAACAAAAGGCTATGTTAGAGGATATAGAACTAACTTCTTAGTTATTTCAATTGGAAATTATCATATTTCATGATCGACAACTAATAAATGTATCGATCGTTGCCAACCATGGCCATCCTAGTATTAGTGGGTATCCTCCTAGGTTGGCCTTTGGTTGCAAGACCATGAAGTCCGCTGGATATTCCCAGGAATCTAGTGTAATGACCAAGTCCTCAATAACACCTGGTTTAAAAGTTGAATGATCTGCTAATTACAGTACCATGGGGGTAAGACGAAGATCAACAAGTTATAAAGTTTACATTGTCTCTTTGGTCATTACATTAATGGTGGCACCTAGATCAATCAAAGTGTTTCGTATACGGATGCCATTAATGTTAACATTTACAACTAGACTACCAGGGTCTACGTATTTTGGAATAACTATGTTTCCAAGCATAATGTCTGCAAGCTACCCAATGACTTGGATATTTTTTTGGTCCTTTCATTTTCATCCTAGTTTCTTTAGACACAATTCTCTAATGGTCTTGGTGTAAATTGGCACATCCTTAATTCCTTAAAGTAGAGGAATTTTGACACAAATATTTTTTTGTTGTCCCAAAAAGTCAAATTCTAGTTTAGGTTCCTATTTTGTTGTGACCAACCTATCTGGGAATAGTGGATTGTGGTTCATAGTTTCTACCTTTGATGGATTTGGCTCAGGATTTGGTATTTTATTATTTTCTTGGGGGTTAATTTCTATTGTTGGATTCTCCTCAGGGAGTTCCATGATGATTGGTGTAGTTGGTCCAAGAAGCAGCTTCCTTGAGCGAAGTTGTACATTGCTTATCTCAACCACATACGTCAGGTATTGAAACACTTCATTAGTGTATGCTGGTTGAGTTGAGTTATTGTTGGGGTAGGTGCAAGTTGGGCAGGTAACTGAATGGCTCTTGGTGGTGTAGGAATAGCATTGCTTGGCATGATTACTGGTTGTTGAGGCAATGCTTGTGGCTATTGTTGGAAGCCAACATTGGGGTTAGACCAATTTTGGTTTCCCTGCCATTGTTGCTGCCATGCATTAGGTGGTGGTTGTCACTATTGGTTTTGGACTTGTGACTGGTATGTTTGTTTCTGCCATCCACCTTATTAAGGTGTCCGATTGGGTGGTATTGAGTTTTGTCAAGCCGGAGGAGGCATGTTTTTCCATGGAGTATTATACTATTTGGAAGTATTTGAAAATGAACTAGGAAATGAAGTACTACATGATAAGGGATCCTAAAACATACCTTGTCATGGTTTCCATGGTTTATGTTGTGCTACATGAAAAACTTGTCCACCTTCTCCTTCTAGCGGCCTGAATTCTAGTCTCTCATGCCTATCTTCAATTATGTTGGCTACTCATTTGCATTTACAATCAATCTTCTTTTGCCAACAATGAGGGAAATATTCAACCAAAGTAGCTTTTGCTTCCTCTTGCTTCTTTATATGCAACGTATCTAATTAAGTTGCCATGTAACTTATGATATCTTGTTTCATGTCCTTTAAGAGGTTATTGAGTTCTACTCTGGAAACTCCTACAATAGTCTTTGTAGAAGATAAAGCCCTCGGGCTATAGGTCTTCTTCATTGTAGAAATTGAGTATTTTTTGCAGATCTTGAAAACATCATCGAATGGTACCTAGAAAATATTTCCACCCTCAATCAAGTCCAGAGCATCCATACATTCTTCATTAACTCCCCTCAGAAATACAAGTTTAAGTGATTATGTAAATAGTCTGTTCTATCGTGATTTTTACAGGTAGAATAAAAACCTTTCTTGTAACATGCATTCTCGTATTACTAGTTTTAACTTAAGAATTTACAAGAAAGTAAATAAAACTGGTAAACTGGAGATATATTTTTTTTAAAATCATTTGTATGACTACAAATAAATAAAAGCATATCTTTTCTAAATATTTTCAACCTTGAAATTACAACATATTCAAAGATAGAATTATAGTGAAATCATTTCACTTCATTACAATACATAATTTTCACTTGGTAATAAGAATAATTTTACATTAATATAAATGAATACTACATTTGGAATCTTGACATCTATCACTCAAGTCTTGGTGAGTCTTTTGCTACAGAGGGAGAGCATCATCCGAGTGCTTTACTTGCAACCACTGACCGACGGTCCCCCACACACCTTCCTTCCTGGAAATGACCCTACCCTTCACGAAGAGTATAGAAATATAGAACCAACAAGTTATGCCATATGAGTCTTAATGTTGTTTCCTATGTAACACATTCGACCATACAACTTTAGAATATATTCTAACTAAGTATGATCATCCTGACGGGTTACGTCATCTAGACACTTGTGAACCGACTAATGCATACAAAGACATATCCATCACTTTGGCTAAATTTTTAATATAAACAAACATTTGAAATCAACATAGTCATATATTCACACACCTCTAACTTGACTTGGGGGCTATCTCATCCTATAGTGTGACTTTATAAGCTAAAGAAACTAGACTCTTAATGTCTAAACTATGCTTTATTCCTAGTCAAACTGACTTAGAATTTAACCTTGCATTCTAGGTTTACTCTCTTTACAAAGTATACATTTAGAAGATTTAACTCTTCGCTGATTTCTTAGTTGCATTCTTGCAATCCCTAAGAATCTATGACTTCTTGTCATTTTACTCAAAACTCAAGGTTTATACTTTCAAGGGACTATAAGACTTGTTTCGACTCTATCAAGAAACATTAAATCTCATCAAAGAGCTTCTCATACTCTTATTAAGAACATCATTTTTTGTGGTTTCCTGACCTTATCTGTCAACTATACAAAACAATAGAATAATATAGTGCCATAATCTAACTTAAGAGATTCTATACTTTGTAAATTTATTTGAGTTGGATCTAGGGTTTAAATTATTCTAACCCAATATGATGAAATGTCAAAGATAACAATCTCAAAAACAATAGATAAAATATTCATTGGTCTACTCTTGACCTCTTGAACATTATAGCATTCACATACCATGTATCACAAAAGACATCTCATTCAAGATTTATCCTCTTCATAAAAAGAATACTATCAAATTCATAAATAACTCTAAACTTATTCAATCTTTCTCTTGATAAGTTTAAGTCTATACTAGTACTAATGACCCCATAGTCTTCTTAAATCTTGACTTAAAAATAAGGAATAGATTGTCTTCACTAAGACTTATTTAGAAAAGAATGATAAAACATACCATAACTTATATACTAAAGAGAAACTTAAAGCTCTAGCCTTCTATAATTCCATAGTTGTAGTTATCTTAGATATCTTTGGATAAAAGAATACTTATCACAACACATTCAATTTATAAGCAATAGAACGTATGCTTATAAGTCCTCATGATATATATATATATATAACTCTGTCCACTTACTCATAATGATTCCAATCTTGAAATATAGATAACTCAAAGGTCTCATATCCTAATTCCATAAATATAATAATAGATTGAATTGGTTAAATGATGATTACTCATCATTCCACAGCTGTACCTTGGCCTTGAAATAGAAGCCTGAATACAAACATGGCTTGACCTTAGAACAAAGTTCTATAAACCACCAACTGACTGATTTTTAAACTCCATTTGGTATTTTTCTCACCAGATAACTTTGGCCATTCATCCTGTATGGTTTCTATCAAACAAACACATCATACTTAGATTTACTTGGCCATTCGGCCTGCTTAGCATACCCATGCAAAGATACATACTAATACTTGGCCACTGTTATGTGATTAATCCAAAACACATTCAAGACTATCAGCCACGAAGAAAGAATACTATCAAAACCTGAACTATAGGCTTGCTCGAGGAGATGTTTCATGATTATCATTCTTAAGCATACATTAACTACTTAGCTCCTCTATCAATATAACATAAGAATAACTAACACTGTCAGTCTCCATACACGGGTATCCATTGGTAACTGACTACAGTTAACACAAAGATCCTTCAAATATAACTGGTTTGGTTTAACACAATAAAATGTTATGTTATGGAGCCTATTTCCATATTACAATGTATTTCAAATACTGTACACTCTTAACTAATTGACCCTCTTTAGGATCCCCTTTTTTGCAGCTATAGATATGTGTGAATCCCCCTTTTTCTACGAGTATAGTTATGTGTTTTATTTATACTTGTATATGGGTCGAGTCATCAACCATGATTAATGGGAATTGCTATGGGTTGACTTGGCCCATGGTTTGGTACCCATTGTTTTGTAAAACTGCTATGTCAGTTACCTATTGATGTAATTATAAATAGACAGACATATAGTAGGTAAAATATATGAAGAATTGAGAAGGTGAATAGAGTGTGTGAATTCAAGAGAGTTTGTTGAGTGCAACTCCAAACAATATTTGTGCATTGTAATTATGAGAAGACTAATCTAAGCAAGTGTTTCTTGGTGGACGTAGCTCACATTGGGTGAACCACATTAAATCCTATCTTCATATTGTGCAATTTTTATTTCTATTCTTTATTTATCTCTCTTCATAATTCTTGTTGCTATGATTCTGAGAAATTATTCCGCATTGATTTTTAGTTTATTTCTAACATAAAAAGATAAGCATAACTGCTTGGGTGTTTTTCGTATATGAAAAGCACCATGGCTTTCATAATCACTGAAACATATCGAGCTCATAGACTTTTAAAAGGGACTGAATATATGAAGCATGTTGGCCTTTAAATAGCATAGAATATGTGTTAAGCATGTCGACTTTTAGTTAACACTGTATATATAAGAAACATGACGGCTTCAGGTATAACAACAATGGTCATAAACTTAAACATAACACAATGATAGTCTAAGATCTTCGACCTCAACAATACAAATCAACTGTGCTAAATATGTAGGAAAAATTACCAACTTAAATAACATTTACATAAACTAGAAAGAACATGAGAGAATGAAGGAGTGTGCAGCCTTCCTGTGATCCTTCTAAAACTTCTCTCTTTCATTCCTTGAAGAGCTCCAATACACTACTCTCCCACCATTTTGCCCTCAAGCCTTTTTGCTGAAATCTCTTTTGTGTCTCTTCGTACGAATGCCGAAAGAATCTCTCAACATAATAAATAGAACCTTCTCTATCGATCCCATCACCACTCCTTCAATGATGCCATAATGATTTCCACGAAGGCACATTAGTAAATGGAAGTTATGGTCATAAAGGACCACTTGCCATGATCAGTCATAAAGCATCTCTACTTCTCTAATTTTAGTTAGAGATTGTAATGGGAATCAAACAACCACATGTTAAAATTACTTGTAAAACATGAAATATTTTCCCATTTTTATAGGGAGGGTTATCGACCACCTCACTAGGCCTTTCTCCTTAAACCATAATTAAAATATAAATATAACTATATATCTATATGTAACATAACCTCAAAGTAGAATAAAAATCATCCACTTCTTACTTATGTTGATACTAACATTAGGAATGTTATGAGATTAGGGTCAATATTATCTCCCCTATTTGTCTTGCAAAAACATCAAAGAATGGTTATGTTACCAAAACAGATGACTTAACAAAAATCATCAAATCAACATAATTAACCTCTAATTTAAATTGTTATAAGAACATATATATAATCATAGTGTATAGGGAAAACATCATCTATTGACCATATCTTGTCGATAATCATTTTATCCCGACTTGATTTTGACAAAATTGATGCTAATGGATTTTGACATCAAATCAATGACTGTTGAGTCAAAACCCAAACTTTAGACCAAAAAGGGCAGTTACGGCTTACCAAGTCTCAACAAGGGTTCACTAAACAATAAACACAAGACTTAGATGGTAACAACCTGTTCCTTCTCATACGTCTATTCACTTCTCTCTAATGATGCTCTCCCTCTCTTTCTTGGAGGGTGAAAACTTGTTTCCTATTTACAACTAGCATTCACCAAACTAGGATTAGTGCATCGTTAGTCCATCCTTAAACCATATAAATAAATAATCTTGACATCATATGATCATATGTCTAAATTCTTATGCATAATAACTCATAAAATCTTTGATTTACCCTGACATTTTCTCTAAATGTCAAATCATTTATCCTTGCAAAACTATCCACTAATTGCATAAAAGTGAAAAGTAAAACATAATAAAAATTAGGTATGTGACATATCTCCCCCCATAAGATTCATCATCCTCGATGATCCAATGTATCTAAAACAATAATATAAAGTTTTTGTGTTCATCTTTGAAAAGCATAAAACAAATGAGGAAATCTCTAGTAAAAATCATGATAATCTTCCCAGGTGGCGCTATCCTCAGCATATTGGTCCCACTAGACCTTGCACTGAGTAACCTCTCTGTTACGCAAGTAGAGCTTGCAAACTTCAAGCACTTTGAGAGGCTCGATCATGACCACTCATGGGTCCTATACCTGTAAAGAATTCCAATCAAGAATATGATTCTCCTGTAATATACTTTTTCAAATACAAAACATGAAAAATATTATGCATCCTGGAAAGAGTTGGTGGCAAAGCAATTCTATAGGCAACTAGATTGATCACTTCAAGAACTTCAAAGGGTCCTACATATCTAGGAGCTAATTTGGAAGACTTACCAAACTTTATGGAACTTTTCTAAGGTTTGACCCTCAAAAGAACTTTTTCTCCAACCATAGATTGTCTTGGTGTACGCTTAGCATTAGTGTAACTTTTTTGTCTACCATTTGCTTTTGCCAATCCTTTTCTGATCAACTTAACATGTTCTTCCATTTCTGCCAACATTTCAGGACCAATGATAATCATATCTTCTATCTTATCCCAACTTATAGGAGTTTGGCATCTTCTTCCATATAATGCTTTGAATGGAGACATCTTGATAGCAGAATTATAGGAGTTGTTATACACAAACTCCAAAAGTGGAAGATACTTTTCGCACTTGTATTGCTTCTCCATGTAATACATCCTCAACAAATACTCTAGAACTTGATTAACTCTCTTAGTCTGACCATCTATCTTAGGGTGATAAGAAGAGGTTATATTAAGTTGAGTTCCTAGCGTTGAAAACAAAGTTTGCCAAAACCTTGATATCATACTACATCTCTATATGAGAAAATCTTCTCAAGAACTCCATGCAATCTAAACACTTCTTTTACAAACTTGCGAGCGATAATAGGTGCTCCATTTGTTAAATTTCTAGGTATAAAGTGAGATACCTTGGTGAGTTTGTCCACCACCACTAAAATAGCATCATGTCTATTTCGAGACATTGGAAAACCTTGAACAAAATGCATGCTAATAACTTGCCACTTCCACTCTGGAATATCATGTGGATACAAAAGTCCTGTTGGATGTTGATGCTCAGCCTTGACTCTCTGGCACTCTAGGCAACTTTCTACAAATCTTGCAGCATCATTCCTTATTCCTTTCCAGAAATAAAGAGGTTTTACATTAGCTAGGAGCTTGGTTACTCTTGGATGTCCTAAATATGGTGCTGAATGCACTTCCTTCCAAACAAGGTTTCTCAATTCTGACAAATCTAGAACATACATCCTTCCTTTGTATCTTAAAAGGCCGTCCGGTTCAAAATAGAACCCATCATACCTTGAGTCTTAAGGATTTACAAAGAGCCTGCTTAACTTGCTCATAGAATTCATCTCTTGTAGAATTTTGCAATACTTTATCCTTAAAGTTCGAGTGGATAAAGATAATTGAAGAGATATGTCTCCTTCAACTCAGAGCATCTGCTACTTGATTTTCCTTGCCCTTGATATAATTTATCTCAAATTTGTAATCAGATATCAACTCCAACCATCTTCTTTGTCGAGCATTTAGATGGGGTTTATGTACTTAAGACCGTGATGATCTGATTTCAACTCAAAAGGCTTTCCTAGCAAGTAGTGTCGCCACACTTGCAAAGCATACACAACTACTGCTAATTCTAAATCATGAGGAGCATAATTCTACTCATATGCTTTTAGTTTCCTGGATTCATAGGTTACTGCTTGCCCATCTTGCATAAGCACTCCTCCCAAACCTTCTCTTGAGGCATCAGTTATGACAACAAATTGATTTTTCATATCTAGAACTTTCAATATTGGGGCAGTTGTCAACCTTTCTTTCAACTGGTCAAATGCTTTTTGACATTTAGTTGTCCAGTAAAAACACTTTCCTTTTTTGCTGAAGTGAAGTGATTGGGCTTGCAATCTTAGAAAAGTTCAAAATGAACTTCCTGTAATATCCTACTAACCCCATGAAATAGTGCACTTCATGCACATTCTTTGGCACAGGCCACTCAAGTATATCTTTGTCAGGTCAATAGATATTCCTTCAACTAAAATAATATGTCCTAAATATTGTATTTCTTTCTAAAAGAAAGTGTTGGTTTTTTCCCAGACTGGATGCTTACTCCCAGATTTCCCTACAAGGTAGCCATCAATGATCAACAGGATCTCTGGGCCAAGGGCCAACAATGTAGGAGATAGACTCTATATTTTCTCTCCTCTTCTTCTTCAGGCTCTGCAAAACCTAGGGGGTATTCCCTACTCAACATCCCTGAGGATACGCATACAAAGGCTGGGATGCTGACAGAAAGTAGATAAGTCCTATAAGTAGACCAAAACTGTAAGATAAGAGCAAAGGGGCTGGCTTTGGGCCTATTTGCAGTTGTAGACAGAGGACTTGGATCCTAAAACTAATTCTATTGTCCTAATGGTTGTTTTGGAGTTTGATTTTGATTTTATATTTGGATGCAAAGCTGGACATGGTATATAACACAAACACAAAGCTAGATCGATGCCTATCCAGGGCCTGGAGTCAATAGACATACACCTGTGAATGATATGCATGAACAACTAAAACTGGATTTCAGGGGGATACATATGATACCTGCCTTACAGATATCTCCCAATACAGAGTGTTAAGCTATCTATACTTATGGCATCCCTACTGCAGTATACCCTTCCCAATGTTCAATCTGAAAATAGTTTAATCTACCATTTGAGCAGAAGTTAAAAGATCAAACATTCAACACAGGAATTCTATGTTCTAGAGTCTCAGACATTCCTTAAATATCTAGACTCAGAAGAAAGATACATGCAACACTGGAGACAGAATCAGCACAACACATGCAAACATAGCATTATTCATATAAGATTAACCATGAAATCAATGGATTCATGCAAAAAACATACTACAGGAGATACATAAACTCACAAGTTTTGCTGCACAGAGCAACCAAATCAGCTGTATTGTATTACAGAGCCAAATGTTCAACTTTCAACAACCAACAAAAATGGTAACACAGTCTGCCTATATCGGCCAGAAAGTGTACCACAAGCAATTAATTACATGGCTTTGACAAAAATCCACCAGATATAGTCCTTAGAAGGAATGGCACTCAGGAGTTATTGCTGCATCAGACAGAAAGTAGACAAGGGTGGCCTCGAGCCCTGTGCCACCATCCGAGAGTCTTCATGCCAAAAAATTAGGTACATGACTGTTCAACAAGTCGCCCATGCCTCAACACAGTCGCCATTGATGGCTCAACCACCCGCAGCCATCGAGAAAACAGTCGCATCATTCAAAATGGAGCCTCCCGCCAAAACGCACTTCACCACAGGTTCAAATTAAGCAGGAAAATAATCCCACATGCATGGTGCGGAGACCCCCTTAGCACTTTAAAAACATGGTCGCATACATAATAGGTGTCGAGTGCTTTTGCCACACTCGACACATGCCTTTCCCTCCAAAAGCCCATCGGCAAAACCCAAGCCATCGGCCCTGCTGAAAATCTTCCTGCCGACATACACTGTCATACCGATGCTTACCTCCGCATTCCTCTGTCAGCCAGACCAATACCATCAGCCAAGCAAAAGATCCCTCTGCCGATAGACCAAACTCTCACCGATGACCAGCAAGCTAGACTTTGCCCCTTCGTCAGCCAGACCCTCCACATCGGCCAACCCGAAATTCTTCTGGCCGATCAATACCATCTCGCCGATAGACATCGGCCTCCCACCTCTGTTGGTATGACCGAAGCCATCGGCCAAACCCAAAATGCCTATGCCGATCTTTAATGTTATGCCGATGAACATCCATCGGCCAAACCAAACCTATCGGAGGGACCGAGAAATAGTTCGCCGATGATGCCGATCACTCCGATGAACCAAAAACATAAAGCTCCGAACCTTTGAACCATGAACCGGTTCAAACGGATGGTTCAACCGAGAAGTTCAACGCCTGAACGGAGCACTTCAAAAAGAACCTTCGCCAAAATGCCAAGTACTCTGATGAACAAAAGACTTAGGGCTTAAAAGGAAAAAACCCTACACCATCTGCGTTCAATTCCAGACCAAAATGAGTGCCAACACTGGCTCCGAATGGGGACGTGCAGATGCAAAACCTGTAGCAAGAACTAGATCTCCGGGCAGACCAGGCAAAGACCAAAAAAGCACGAACTGTACAAGACATTTACAATATATACATATTTTTTACACATGTGCACAGAGATGGGCCATCATGCAAAGTAAAACTTGAGGAACTGACCATGCACAGGAAAATCCAAAGCTTCACCATCTAGGGCCTGGAGGAAATAAGAGTCCTCCCCATGAATGCTGCAAATCTGATATGGGCCCATCCATAAGGGTTCAAACTTACCATGTTTACCCTTGTCCTGATTTTTTGCATTCCATATGAGTACCAGATCACTGATTTGAAACGTCCTTTTAGTAGCTCTCCTGTCAAACAGATGTTTCACATCTTGTTGTCTCTTGAGGTTGATCTGGTGTGCTTTCCTTCTGTTTTCATCCAGTGCAACCAGCTGGTTCACTCTTTTTGTCATGGAATCTTCAATCTCCTGGTCATTATCTTGGATAAATTTGTAAACTGGCAGGAGATTGTTTATGGGCAATCTGGCTGAAGCACCATATACTACTTCAAAGGGTGACATCCCAATAGCCGTTTTTATTGTCACCCTGTCAGCCCATATTGCTAACTTTAATTTTGAGTCCCAAGCTCTCTTGTTCTTATCCAGTATTCTCTTGATAATATTCATGATGCTTTTATTGCTTGATTCTGCTTGACCATTTCCTTGTGGGTGGTATGGTGATGCATATGATAGATTTATCCCATACCTGTTGCAAAAATCAACAAATTCACCTGATCTGAAGCACATAGCATTATCAGTGACTACCTTGAATGGTACTCCAAACCTGATGATAACATTTTCCAGTATGAAATCCATCACCACCTTACTTGTAGCTCTCTTAGTTGGAATGACCTCAATCCATTTGGTAAAGTAATCAGTTGCCACTAAAATCCAACTGTGTCCCCCACTTGACTTGTCTGCAATTTCCCCTATGAAGTCAATTCCCCATTGCTGAAATGGAGCATCCACAGTTACAGTTCTGAGGGGTAAAGCACCATCATATCTCAACTTTCCTAAGAATCTTTGGCAAGGGTCACACTTCATCACTAACCTTTGTGCATCTGAAAAGAGGGTGGGCCACCAATATCCTGCTCTGAGAATCTTATGGGCTATTGTTTGGGCAGTATAATGTCCACCACACAATCCCTTATGCATGTCGTTCAAAACATTGTTAGCCACATCTTCATCCACACATCTCAGCAGCACACCATCAGGGGTTTTCTAGTATAGCTCACCTTGAACAATAACATACCTGATTGCATGTAACTTTAAAGTCCTCTTTTGACTGTCACTGAAATGGGAAGGACAATTCAGATTTTGCAAGTAGTATATAATATCCTTGTACCATTCAGATCTTGATACTCTACATTTTTATTTTGGATTGCATTGACTTGGCATGCTTCCAAGTTTGACTGTGCCATCATCTTGGCTAATCCTTGTCCTCTTACCAACTTGGTAATTTGTATGTCTATGTTGAACTCTTGCAGTTTGTTTATCCATCTGCACCTTCTTCCAGTCACCTCCTGTTGAGTGAATATGTCTTTGACTGCTGCATGGGGTACATATGCAATTACACGTGATCCTACCAGCTATGGTCTGAAACTTTTGATGGCTCTATCTAGTGCATATGCCTGTTTTTCCATAATATCATACTTCAACTCAGAAGCCTGCAAGGACATACTGAAGAAAGCTATGGGTTGTTCAAAACCATCCTCGTTTTTTTGTAGCAAACATGCAGCAACAGTGTGAAAGGAAGCAAATGAAGACAATTGAAATGACCTAGAAAAATCAGGAGATTTAAGAACAGGGGCCATCTTGATTGCCTCTTTGATACTCTGAAATGCTTCAATTGCTTCATTTTCCCAGTTGACAGTTGCATCCTTCTTCATCATCTTAGACATGTTCCTTGTGGTTTCTACAAAGTTGGGAACAAATCTCCTAACAAAATTTATCTGTCCAAAGAAGGACTGAACTCCTTTTATAGTTTTTGGCATTTGAATTCTGTCAATAGCAGCTACTCTCTCTAGATCTATCCTAACTCCATCAATGGAAACAATGTGCCCCAGGAGCTTTCCTTCAACTACCCCAAAGGCACACTTCTTTGGATTTAAAGAAATACCATATTCTAGTGCTCTTATGAAAATCTGCTCTAAATGCAAACAATGCTGCTCTTCCTTTTTTGAACAAGCAGTCAGATCATCTTGATATACAGCCAAGATTGAATCAATCAACCCTGCAAAAGCAACATCCATTGCTCTTTGAAATGTAGCACCTGCATTTGTTAGTTCAAATGACATTCTAACATATACATAAGTTCCCCATGGAGTGGTGAAGGCAGTCTTATACTGTTCTGATTCCTTTACCTTCACCTGATTATAACCTGAAAATCCATCCATCATGGATAAGAGTTCACAACCAGTCACTCTCTGCAACATAGCTTCCATATTAGGTAGTGGATAATTATCCTTTAAAGAGGATACATTCAAGTTTCTAAAGTCAACACAAAGCCTAATATCACCATTCTTTTTTCTGACTAGGACAAGGTTAGACACCCAAGTTGAATGTCTGATTGGCACAATTATTCCAGCATCCCTAAGCTTTTTGAGTTCTTCTTGCATCTTAGGAGCTAAGGTAGGATTAATAGGTCTTTGCCTTTGTCTAAATGGCTTAGCTCTAGGCTTCAATGGGATCTCATGCTGGAATAAGTCTTCTTTATAGGCCTTTAGGTCCTCATATGACCAAGCAAAAACATGTTTAGATCTTTTCAGTAATGCAATCAGCATACTCCTGATGTGTGGTTTGAGCTGCTTACCAATATATACCTTCTTAGGGGCCTGAGATGTTCCCAAATTTATCTCTTCTAAATCCTCCTTGTTTGTGGGAGATGTCTTTGTGACCAATTGGTCTCTACTATCAAAAGCTCTTTCCAAAGCTACTAACCCTCTAGGGATTTTATTAGTCTTCAACTGAATTATCTCTTTCCCCACAAGAGTTTCTTTTCCATCTATGGTTTCTACAAAAGCTTGGAAATCAATTTCTTGATTCTCATATTCATCTATGCAGTGCAAAAATTTTAACAAGTCCCTATCATCATTAAACACTTGCCAACTGCATATATTTCCTGGTACTGCAGGCCTGATTTTAACTTCTACATTTGTAACATCTGACAGAGTGATGTCATCTGGCCTTATTGCAACATTAGCTAAGAAATCAGCCATAACATTCTTTGATCTCTTTACCTAGCCTATTGAAAATGCATCAAATAGTTCAATGGTATCCCAAACAACATGCTTGTATTGTTTCAATCTTTTGTTTTTTGAAGCATACCTATCTCTATTTTGGGATACAATCAGCTCAGAGTCCCCAAATACCCTTAGCATCTTAATTCCATGTTTGAGAGCAATATTTAGGCCTAAGAGTAAAGCCTCATATTCTGCAATGTTGTTTGTGCAAACAAACCTAAGCAAGAAAGAGAATTTGAGGAGCTTACCATTTGGAGATAGGAAAACAACTCCAGCTCTAGAGCCTTCTTTTGCACAAGCTCCATCAAAAAACATAGTCCATAAACCTTGTTGGTCCAGCTCTTTAATGCAGACATTTTTCTCTTTATCTTCCTTATCATCTGAGACAACTCTGAAGTTATCACAATCAGTGTTTACAAAGCATATCTGTTCCTCAGCTTCTCGGTCTTCCACTGTCTCTGATGATCTTTGTTCTCTGATTAGCTTAACATCCCTGCCATTCATTGGAATCATGGCATATGACAGGTCTAGCTACATACTTCCACCAATTAGTGCTGCCCATCTTCTTGACAGCAACATACCATACTGTGGCTTGATGTCAACCACTGTTATATTCATTTTATATCTTTTTTCAGGAAATGCTGCCAGTTTGAAATCTACATCCTTCATGATTCCAATAACTGGTACCTCTCTGGCATCCATAGCATAACATTTTCCACATGCCTTGTCAATTTTCAATCCAGCTTGTTGCATGATGGCCAAAGGCATGACATTTGTAGATGCTCCAGAATCAAGCATACAATTTCTGATTATTTTTCCATTTATAACTAGGGATACATAAAATGGTTCCACTTGTGAAGGACACTTTGTCATAGTCACTCCTAAATAGACTTCAGGAGCCTCATCTTCTTCATTACATATGACATGTTTGTCACCCTGGATCTGAACATTTTGTTTAGCTTGAAAAGGCACCCCTGAAATTAGGGATATTGTCCTATTCTTGATCTCTTCAACCTTCATAAGTTCCATAAGTGGAACAGAGACTTTTACCTGGGAGAAGACTTGAACTATATCAAATGGAGCATAATTTTGTATAACAGTTGTAGCTTGCTCCACAATCTTATTTTTATCCTGAACGGATTTAGCTTTTACTTTCATAGTTCCCTGATTATCATTTTTGTCTTGGAAACCTTTACTTTGATCTTCAGCCTGGGGGATTCTATTTTCTGGTCCTTGAGATTCATGACCTGTTCTATGTCTAAAATTCTATTTATTATTAACCCACTGCATCTTTTGTAATTCCATCCTCTTATGACCATGCACTAGCTGACCTGTAGAAATACCTTCTGGCTGATGTGGGCTGCTTATCTGAGCTTTACCTTTGAGATTATAGTTACTCTTGACTTGGGCCACTGCTGTGGCTGTGAGGGCCCTAATTTCCTCATCAAAAGGCCGTTGTAAGTTATTCAAAAAATTGTGTGAGCTCTGAGCATACACATAGCTTTCTCCATTATTTTCATCATAAGAATCCTGTTGACAGGCCTGAATTCCATTATCTGTACTCTCATCAGTATCATAAAGAGGGTATCCACTGCTTATGGACATCATATTAACATCATCATCTTGCACATAATGTGGCTCATTGCATTCATTACAAGATGTAGCATTATCATACAAGGACTGAGCAATCATACACTGTGACTGTGAATGTGGCATCTGACAAATTATACACCATGGAGTATCATCAACAATATTTATAGCTTTCTTTAGAGGATCAGGAGTTTCTTTGACATATTGAGCTCTCTGATTTGTGTTGTTATGTGGGAATATAGGCTTACCATTATGCCAATTGGTATTATAAGGCATATCATGCAATGATGGCCTCTTTTCCTGCCTTTGATAGACTTGCCTATCAGGACCTATCCCTTTTTCACTTCTAGCTAGTCTATAGCTTAGGTCCTTAACAACATTTGCTAATTTGTCTATCTTATCTTCAGGGGCAGATGTATTACCTTGAGTGTTTTGAGGCTTGTTTGGATTCTGCAGAATTTTTACATCATCCCTTCTATTTGTCTTGCCTGATGCTTTCCTGTTGTTCTCAATATTCACTGCAATTCCGAAAGCATCCCTGAGAGTAGCAGGACCTTTATCTCTTAATCCATATGCATTTTTTGCATCAAAGGCATTGATATACAATATTATGCACATTGGTTCATTTGGCCTCATGTGATGTGGCAATTTGTTTAACACTTTAGTAAATCTTGCATTAAAATCTACAACCTGCTCATTTGACCCTTTAGTGATACTGGTAAACTCATTTACAAAAAAGCTAGGGTCAGTTTTGTCACCATACTGCTCCTTGAACATCCTTTTAAAATCATCCCATGATGAAACACTCCGGTCAGGCAGATTCTTATACCATTCCTTGGCTTCATCTACTAAAGATTGCATGAATGACTTCATGAAAACATCCTCATGTTCAACCTCAAAGTTATCCATGACATTTTGAAAAGCCTTTAGATGATCTTCTCCTGACACAGTGTTGTTTCCTGAAAATTTAGGCACTTGCAGCCTTAGATGCTTGTCAATGGGGTTAGGATACCCAGGAATACCATCAAATACCAACTGTCTGAATCTATCTAGCTGCATGGGCTATCTGTCAAACTGATTAACATTGATATTTCTGTTTGCATTCTGGTTTCTTACATTGTTCAGTGGTATCCTAGCATCATTCACATTTTGTCTCTGATCATTATGCTGATATTTCACTTCATTTCTTTGCTGATGTCTCTGCACATTTACATTCTCAAGGGTAGGAATTGAATTATTTTGGGCAGTCTTTAAAGCTTGCACTTTTTGCCTCATGTCATCTCTGATTTTCATGGCTTGTAGATATTCTAGTTCTGCTCTCAGATTTCTAATTTCTTCAGCTAACTGTTCTTCTTTAGGCATAGAAGTAGATGGTCTCATACCATTCTGGTCATCGTCTTCATCATCCCTCAGAGACTCTGCCTCCTCAAACCTTCACTAGGGTCTAAAAATGGGCGTTCTTGGAACACCTCTGACCTCATTCTCACGCTACCACCCTGTTGCCTCTCATATGCACCCTGAATATCAGCTTCTACATTTGAAAAGTAAGGCACATGCTGTCCTGATGGCCTAGGGTTATCTTGCATATCATCACTTTTTCTGGGGGAACCCTCATGACTGACTGAGACAACTCCCTTTCATCTGTACATCATTCTTCTTGTTACTGGTAACTCTTCAAATAAAGGATTTTGTTGGGATCTTCTCCCCTGCATATAAATTTTACTTTGACCAGTTGGGAGATTACTTCGGAGTCGCCACCTATTACTAGGAACTGTTTTCTTTTGTAAATCAGGGTTCTTTCACAAATATCCCCAGCGGAGTCGCCAATTTCTGTTGGTTTTTTCCCAGACTGGATGCTTACTCCCAGATTTCCCTACAAGGTAGCCATCAATGATCAACAGGATCTCTGGGCCAGGGGCCAACAGTGTAGGAGATAGACTCTGTATTTTATCTCCTCTTCTTCTTTAGGCTCTGCAAAACCTAGGGGGTATTCCCTACTCAACATCCCTGAGGATACGCATACAAAGGCTAGGATGCTGACAGAAAGCAGATAAGTCCTGTAAGTAGACCAAAACTGTAAGATAAGAGCAAAGGGGCTGGCTTTGGGCCTATTTGCAGTTGTAGACAGAGGACTTGGATCCTAAAACTAATTCTATTGTCCTAATGGTTGTTTTGGAGTTTGATTTTGATTTTATATTTGGATGCAAAGCTAGACATGGTATATAACACAAACACAAAGCTAGATCGGTGCCTATCCAGGGCCTGGAGTCAGTAGACATACACCTATGAATGATATGCATGAACAACTAAAACTGGATTTCAGGGGGATACATATGATACCTTCCTTACAGATATCTCCCAATACAAAGTGTTAAGCTATCTATACTTATGGCATCCCTACTGCAATATACCCTTCCCAATGTTCAATCTAAAAACAGTTTAATCTACCACTTGAGCAGAAGTTAAAAGATCAAACATTCAACACAGGAATTCTATGTTCTAGAGTTTCAGACATTCCTTAAATATCTAGACTCAGAAGAAAGATACATGCAACACTGGAGATAGAATCAGCACAACACATGCAAACATAGCATTATTCATATAAGATTAACCATGAAATCAGTGGATTCATGCAAAAAACATACTACAAGAGATACATAAACTCACAAGTTTTGCTACACAGAGCAACCAAATCAGCTGTATTGTATTACAGAGCCAAATGTTCAACTTTCAACAACCAACAAAAATGGTAACACAGTCTGCCTATATGGGCCAGAAAGTGTACCACAAGCAATTAATTACATGGCTTTGACAAAAATCTGCCAGATATAGTCCTCAGAAGGAATGGCGCTCAGAAGTTATTGCTGCATCAGACAGAAAGTAGACAAGGGTGGCCTCGAGCCCTGTGCCACCATCCGGGAGTCTTCATGCCAAAAAATTAGGTACATGACTGTTCAACAAGTCGCCCATGCCTCAGCACAGTCGCCATTGATGGCTCAACCACCTGCAGCCATCGAGAAAATAGTCACATCATTCAAAATGGAGCCTCCCGCCAAAACGCACTTCACCACAGGTTCAAATTAAGCAGGAAAATAATCCCACATGCATGGTGCGGAGACCCCCTTAGCACTTTAAAAACATGGTCGCATACATAATAGGTGTCGAGCGCTTTTGCCACGCTCGACACACACCTTTCTCTCCAAAAGCCCATCAGCAAAACCCAAGCCATCGGCCCTGCCGAAAATCTTCCTGCCGACATACACTGTCATACCGATGCTTACCTTTGCATTCCTCTGTCGGCCAGACCAATACCGTCGACCAAGCAAAAGATCCCTCTGCCGATAGACCAAACTCTCACCGATGACCAGCAAGCTAGACTTTGCCCCTTTGTCGGCCAGACCCTCCACATCAGCCAACCCGAAATTCTTCTGGCCGATCAATACCATCTCGCCGATAGACATCGGCCTCCCACCTCCGTCGGTATGACCGAAGCCATCGGCCAAACCCAAAATGCCTATGCTGATCTTCAATGTTATGCCGATAAACATCCATCAGCCAAACCAAACCTATCAGAGGGACCGAGAAACAATTCTCTGATGATGCCGATCACTCCGATGAACCAAAAACATAAAGCTCCGAACCTTTGAACCATGAACCGGTTCAAATAGATGGTTCAACCGAGAAGTTCAACGCCTGAACAGAGCACTTCAAAAAGAACCCTCGTCGAAATGCCAAGTACTCCGATGAACAAAAAGACTTAGGGCTTAAAAGGAAAAAACTCTCCAACATCTGCGTTCAATTCCAGACCAAAATGAGTGCCAATAGAAAGTACACCTAGAAAGCTTCCTAAACAATTTATGTTCTCTCAGCCTCTGCAAAACTATACACAAATCTTGCAAATGCTCATCCTCATTCTTAGAGTAAATAAGAATGTCATCTAGAAACACTAGAACAAATTTATCCAATCAATCTCAAAAAATACTATTCATCAAATTCATAAATGCAGCAGGAGCGTTTGTAAGTCCAAAAGATAAAACTGTGAACTCATAATGTCCATATTTGGTTCTGGAAGCTATCTTATGAATATCCTCATCCTTTATTCTTAGCTGATGGTATCCAGATCGTAAATCAATCTTGGAAAACATGGTTGTGCCTCACATCTGATCAAATAGGTCATCAATATGACGTAGCGGATACTTATTCTTTATTTTTACTTCGTTAAGCATACGGTAGTCTATACTTAGACGCAAAGTTCCATCTTTCTTTTTAACAAAGATCACTGGGGCTCCCCAAGGAGAGACACTAGGTCTAATCAATCCTTTAGCCAACAACTCATGTAGTTGGGCTTTCAATTCCATCAATTCCATAGTAGTCATAGGGTAAGGAGCCTTTGAAATTAGTTCTAATCTAGATATAATATCAATAGAGAAATCGAAAGCTCTCTTTGGCGGTAATCCTGGAAGTTCATCCAGAAAAAGCATCTTGAAAATCTCTAAGAAAGGAATAATTCTCCAAAGATTCACTTTGACTATTTGGATCTTCTTCTACTTGCTCCATTCTCACTGCAACAAGCTGACACCCTTTTTGCTTAGCCCTCTTCAGATGCATTACAGAGATTGGTCTGATTTTAACCACTTTTTGAGTGCCTTGTAAAAAGACTTTATTTCCTACATCGTTTAGACACTTCACTATTTTTGAAAAATAGTCTACAATGGTTATATGCCTCCACAACCAATTTATTCTTAAGACAACATCATAGGAACCTAAGGGGGCTACAAACAAATTCACCTCACTCAAAAAACTAGGAAGTTCAATCTTGGCTTCAAACAGACACTACTCTACCTGCGCTTTCACCTGGTTAGCATATTCAACTGACTAGGGTTTAACCATGTAACCATCTCTTCAAGGAAATTTACTTAATACTCTTAGAGAAATAAAACTTTCAATTGCACTAGTATCAATCAAAATATAAATAGGAACTCCAAACAAAGTACCTGATGTCTCAATAGGAGTAATCTGGTACTTCACCTGGTGATTATCCAATGTCACATGAATCCTCTGTTGAAAAGCTGTCTATTGTGTAGGTAAAGCATTGGCATGTTGTTGAACTCCCTAATTCTTAGTTGGGCATTGATTTACATAGTGATCACCAACATAGGTAAAACATCCTCCAGGAGGTCCTCGTTTCTCAGCAGGTTTACCTAAATTATTACCATTCCATTGATCATTGGCACTACTCTTGTTCTCATTCCTAGGTCCACTCTTATTATTTCTAGAACCCTTGTTGCTTTTCTTAGCCCCATCTGGCTTGCCATTCCTTTTCTTGAAAGGTTGAGAAGTTGGTGTCTCATTAAACCTCTTGCGATTCTTCTCACGATAATAAGAGATTGACTTCAATTTTTTGCTCTTGCTTAATTGTCTTCTCTAACACTTAGTCCACAGTAGAAGGGCTGTGAACATCCACTTCTCCACTTCTCTGGGCATTCAAGGCCATGATAAACTTCTTGATCCTAAACCTTTCATCTTTTTGATATTCAGGCACATACTTTAGTAGTCGGATAGATTTTTCCCAATATTCAATCACTGACATATCTCCTTGTCTCAGATTTTGGAAATTTGTTAGCTTTTGATCAAAGAAAGGTTGTAGCAACCACCTTTGGCAAAATAAAACCACAAATTGATACCAGGTTAAGCTTAAAGAACTTAACCCCAGTTCTATTTTCTTGTTCATCCACCACATCATGTTTCTCCTGTTAGCTGAAAAGCACCCCATACTGCCTTAGTTATCTTAGAGTAATTTTGAATCTTGAAACATTTTTCCATCTCTGTTAACCAAGCTTCTACAGCATCAGCACTTTTTGTTCCATCACACTTAGGTGGCGTGACTTTCTTCATATCCTGAGACAGTTCAGAGACAAGTCTACTTTTCTTCTCTTCTTGAGACTTAGTCTTATCCATATTCTCCCTTTGTTCGCTATGAATACTAGGTTCATGGACATATTCATCATCTCCTTGATGTGGATCCTCATGTCCTTCATGTTCCAAGTTTCCAAGCCTTTCCTTGGTTTCATTCAACATGGTCAATATCTGATCTAGCTTAGTCTCAGGGTTTTCAGAAGGATTAGACTCTCCTTGACTATCTTCAATAGTTGTTTGAGTTCAAACCATGATGAATCTCTATATCACACCTGATATTTGTATCATATCATAAATTAGAACTCAAAATAATGCACCTCAATAATTCAAAATTCACATTTTCAGCAATAAAATCCATTCACAAAAACTCAAATGGCAATCAATCTCATCTTTATTATCATTTATTATGGGTATAAATACATCCTTATTTAGATAATTAGCTCAATAAAACTACATGTCATTGTTGGTTAAAGGATATTCCTTAGGTTCCTCTTCACCATCAAAATCCAACAAAACAAACTTAGAGGGTGGATGTACATGTAGGTACTCTTCCAAAACCTCTTTTCGTATAACAAGGGCATCATGACCACACCTAAATGGCATGTCGCATCTTGTAGAAGGTTTACTTGGTTTAGCTACACAAGTAGGAACAATTGGTTTTTTGGCTAATTTAATACATTGCTTCTTTTCTAAACATATACGCTTAAGAGCGTCAACCAAAGTCTCTAAATTCTCCAGCCATGTACCCTTAGCATAATCAATATGTTGCTTGAGTTCAACCTCCTCAATAAGTTCTTTCTTAACTACTAACTTAGGCAAACACTAGGGAACAAACTTTTGGGTGGTTTTTGTTGCAAGGTGTGTGCCCTTGGTCTCCTTGTGATGTGCAGTGCATCGCTTCAGTTCATGACAAGGCTTAACAACCTCTTGTGGATTCATTAACTCTGGAGGTTGTATCAGGCATTAACAGGTCGATCTTTTGGTACAACAACAACCATCTTTGCAACAATTGGTATCAGAGCCTAGTTCATGGGTTTGAACCCCTCACTTACATTGGGGGATTGTTACAAGGTGTGTGCCCTTGGTCTCCTTGTGCTATGCAGTGCAACACAAGGAGACCAAGGGCACACACCTTGCAATAGTTTTCTTGGTTCTTCTCCACGTCATTCTGACATATTAAAACCAATTTCAAACATTAGCTATCTGCTTAATGTTGACAATTTTTTCTCGTAGCAAGCATCGAGGTCCATGTGTTGAACCCGATTATCTCTGATACCATATGTAACATGCCTTCTCATATTACTAGTTCTAACTCAAGAATTTACAAGAAAGTAAATAAACATGGTAAACTGGAGATATAATTTTTTTTAAATCATTTGCATCACTACCAATAAATAAAAGCATATCTTTTTTGAATATTTGTAATCTTGAAATTCCAACATATTCAAAGATAGAATTATAGTGAAATCATTTCACTTCATTGCAATACATAATTTTCACTTGGCAATGAGAATAATTTTACATCAATATAAATAAATATTGCATTTGGAATCTTGACATATGTCACTCAAGTCTTGGTGAGTCTTCTGCTACAGAGGGAGAGCATCATCTAAGTGCTTTACCTCCAACCACAGATTGGCAGTCCCCCACACACCTTCCTTCTTAGAAGTGGCCCTACCCTTCACGAAGAGTATAGAAATATGGAACCAACAAGTTATGCCATCTGAATCCTAGTGTTGTGTCCTACGTAACACATTCAACCATACAACTCTAGACTATATTCTAGCTAAGTATGATCATTCTGATGAGTTACGCCATCTGAACACTGGTGAACCGACTAATGCATTCAAATACATATATGCATCACTTTGGCCAAAGTTTCAATATAAATAAACATTTGAAATCAACGTAGTCATATGTTCACACACCTCTAACTTGACTTGGAGACTATCTCATCCTACAGTGTGACTTGATAAGCTAAAGACACTAGACTCTTAATGTCTAGACTATGCTTTATTCCTAGTCAATCTGACTTAGAATTTAACCTTGCATTCTAGGTTTACTCTCTTTACAAAGTATAAATTTAGAAGATTTAACTCTTCAATGAGTTCTTAGTTGCATTCTTGCAATCCCTAAGAATCTATGACTTCTTGTCATTCTACTCAAAACTCAAGGTTTATACATTCAAGGGACTATAAGACTTGTTTTGACTCTAACAAGAAACATTAAATCTCATCAAAGAGCTTCTCATACTCTTATTAATAACATCATGTTTTGTGGTTTCCCAACCTTATTTATTGACTATACAAAACAATAGAATAATATAGTGACATCATCCAACTTAAGAGATTCTATACTCTGTAAATTTATTTGAGTTGGATCTAGGGTTTAAATTATTCTAACCCAATATGATGAAATGTCAAAGATAACAATCTCCAAAACAATAGATAAAATATTCAACAGTTTACTCTTGACCTCTTGAACATTATATCATTCACATACCATGTATCACAAAAAACATCTCATTCAAGATTTATCCTCTTCATAAAAAGAATACTATCAGATTCATAAATAACTCTAAACTTATTCAATCTTTCTCTTGATAAGTTTAAGTCTATACTAGTACTAATGACCCCATAGACTTCTTAAATCCTTTGACTCAAAAATAAGGAATAGATTGTCTTCACTAAGACTTTTTTAGAAAAGAATGATAAAACATACCATAACTTATATACTAAAGAGAAACTTAAAGCTCTAGCCTTATATAATTCCATAGTTGTAGTTATCTTAGATATCTCTAGATAAAAGAATACTTATTGTAGCATATATATGTGTGTGTGTGTGTGTGTGTGTGTGTGTACACACACACACATATATATATAACTCTGTCCACTTACTCATAATGATTCCAATCTTGAAATATAGAGAACTCAAAGGTCTCATATCCTAATTCCATAAATATAAGAATAGATTGAATTGGTTAAATGATGATTACTCATCATTCCATAGCCTTACCTCGGCCTTGAAATAGAAACCTAAATACAAACATGGCTTGACCTTAGAACAAAGTTGTATAAACCACTGACTGACTAATTTTTAAACTCCATTTGGTGTTTTCTCACCAGATAACTTTGGCCATTCAGCCTGTATGGTTTTTATCAAACAAACACATCATATTCAGATTTACTTGGCCATTCAGCCTGCGTAGCATACCTATGCAAAGATACATACTAATACTTGACCACTGTTATGTGATTAATCCAAAACACATTCAAGACTATCAACCACGAAGAAAGAATACTATCAAAACCTGAATTATAGGTTTGCTCAAGGAGATGTTTCATGATTATTGTAGACACACTAAAATGACCATGTCATCGCACCACTTGCATTTCATCAATTCTTCTAATCACCTGCATTTCAACATTAATTGAATAATCTAATTATTTAATTAATTTCATCAAATTCTTCCAAATCACATAATTTCGACATTAATTAAATAAATCCTCTTTATTTAATTAATTAAATTAAATTCCTCTATTTTCTTCCAAAATTAAATAATTATAATTATTTAATTAAATCATTATCCTCTTTCAAATTTCAAGTCTCCATTAATTAAATAAATCCAATTATTTAATTAATTCATCACAATTCTATTTTATCTATAATTAAATAATTCTACATTATTTAATTAAATCAATTCTTCTTCTAAATTTAAATAAATCATGCAAATTTATTTAAATTATCTCAATCCTCTAAAAATAAATAAAATTAAATATTTTATTTATAATCCTCTGTTCCTCAATCATGCACAATTAATAAAATAAATTTATTTATTTAATTTTAGTTATCTTCCAATTCCTCTTAAAATATCTTAACTCATGTGCACAATCAGTCTTATTTTTAGAACTCTAAAAAAGATAAAATTACAAGTTGGGTTATCTATTCAATCAATCTTGTTTTCATCATATTTTAATAAAAATATCCTTATGGATTGACACATGTCATGTGCACATTCATTATGATTATTTGATTTATCTCCTCCATTGATTCTTTTGAATTATCTAGACCGTTGATCGATCTCTGTTGAAACCTATATAAACCCCCCTCATCTCCTTCACAAATCCTCTTCAATCACTTATTCTTAGGCATACTTAACAGCGCTTTGAGCATACATCGCATCGATTGAGCAACTTCACGATCTTTTGACATTGATCTTTGAGCACTTTACTTGCTTGTTGCAAACATGGTTTCGTAGCACTATTGAGCAATCCACATTCATCCAAAGGGAACAATACAAATCTTGGTAAAAACTTTCATATTTCATTGATTTATTAGTAATGGCTTTTATTTAGATTGGTTCCATGTTATTAGGTTTTTTGATTTGTTATTTTTAATTTAGTCGATTTTCCTCATACACATTCTGGCACGCTCGGTGGGACCCACTGATCCCTCTTTTTCTTTGAGAAATTAATTTTTTTAAAGTTACAGTACGGAACAGCGCAAAAGACACAAAAAATCACTTTTGGCAGTATCCTGAAGCGCTTCTGGAGGCACGGTACAGCGCCCTCGAGCGATACTGTGGCGCTCCTGGTAACACAGAGCCTAGCTTTTGGTGAAACAGTCCGTCGCTTCTGGCAATATCGAAAAGCACGGTTGGCAAAGCAGATTTTTCTGACCTTGTTTAGTGATTTTACAGGGTTTTACTCACATATTTACCATTGATCTGACTGACAAGCTGGTTTATTTGTCTTTCAAACTGTTTGTTATACTTCCTAAGATGACGTATTTAGGAGTATTTTTTATATTGGAGTTAACACATCTATTTTGCAACATCCTTTAAGATTTCATTTATTCCAGGGTACAGATCTATCAGACATTACTTCTTAGAACATTAAAACAACCATGAAATCATATATGGACTTAGTTATTTTGATAAAATATAACTTTTTCTGGATCTGAGTCTCGTGCAGTGCTTT
The DNA here is from genome assembly GCA_027924645.1 of Cunninghamia lanceolata. Taxonomy (NCBI): domain Eukaryota; kingdom Viridiplantae; phylum Streptophyta; class Pinopsida; order Cupressales; family Cupressaceae; genus Cunninghamia; species Cunninghamia lanceolata. Next base: position 471,695 of record BSBN01001468.1, on the reverse strand, counting down.
TGGTGATACAGTACTGTGCTTCTGGGTCTGTTTCAGCGCATCTAGTGGCACAGTGAGTCACTTCTGGTCTACAACACCGTGCTTCTAGTAGCATAGTGCAGCGCTCTCGGTTCACAATAAGTCGCTTTCGATAAGACAGTACAGCGCGTTTGGTCAATTTGTTTTGTTTTTGCTAACTTGTGAATTTTTGTGGAACTAATTGACCTGTTACAGCTTCTTATCACTCACACAGAGCAAATAGGTTTTTCTAACATGTTCATGCAGGACGAGCGTTGAAGAAATTTTGATTTATCTCACTAAGTCTTAGAAACACATTGCCTTCTTAAGGGATAATTGAACAAATCATTTCGGCAATCTAAGTCTTAGGAACATACTGCGTTTCTTAAGGGACAATGGACATGTATGTGAAAACACCTCAATTTTCTAAGGGACAATGGACATGAATGTCAAACACTTCAATTTCATAAGGGACAATTGACAACTACAAACGTGTGTGTGCCTAATTTAGTTGCACCTTATTTTTCTTATAACGGGACAATTGAACCTTTGTTTGATGTGCTTGCTCTTACATTTTAGTACTTCCTTTAGAAGGGCCTACTTTTGGATTGCGCTTCATCCAAAAGGGATGACCCTAAGCAGAGTTTTCCTTTGAACCGCTATATAAAAGGGATAAGGCAAAAGCCAAGTCCTAACCGACGTCATCCTTACCTTGTGGTGCCAAACTGAAAAGAGGTGTACTAGCTCTTTATGGAAACAATTTTCACATCGAGCGAAGTGTTTGATACTCGTAGTAGGATTGGTTAAAGCTTTTAGTAGCTTGTCGCATTGCTCGTAAAGCGTTGGTCCCTCAAAGTTACTAAGAACCATTTTAGATAGTGACTACCCGATCTACCTCCGAACATTGCGATAATCATCAGTGCAAGGGGAATTGATTTAAGCCCTTAAGATACTCGCCATTGGCTCCCTTGAGAAGAGATAGTATTCCCTTGGCCATAAATCTCTTGTGACCTACTTGAGCTTTCCAAGGGGAGGGTGAGATATCCCTACCTATCATCTCTCACAAAGATACAAAATGTCCGACACCTTTATGGAATGACATTTTTATTGACGGAGTATTAAGCTGTGAGCTGATCTATTGGAATGAAACCTTGTCTCTAGGGATAAAAAGTGCTTGATATTGTTTGCAATTGTCTTATACCTGTGGAAACATTGGGCTTTTTTGTGAGCCTCAAACATACACTATCTGTTGTGTTAGTCCTTATTTTTTGCCACTCTATTTGTTGTGTTTTCTCTTGCCAAAGCAAATCCAATCAGAACCATAACCAAATCTATCAAAATTTGCCTTTTAAAAGCATCAGACACTACTTCAGTGCCTCTGGTATTACAGCAGCTTGCCTTTGGTAGTACAGTAGATCACCTTTGGTATAGCAGTACCTCACCTTTGGCAACCCTACTTCAGCGCCCTTGGTATAACAATAGCTCGTTTTTGGTCACTATAGCTCACCTTTGGTATATCAGTAACTCGCCTTTGGTAGCTCAGTCCATCGCCTTTGGTATTACAGTAGAACACTTTTGGTTGCACAGTCCTGCACCTCTGGTCAAATAGTATAGCGCCTGTTGGTTATTTTTTCGGCTGGATGCTTGCTCCCAGTTATCCCTACAAGGTAGCCATCAGTGATCAACAAGATTCCTAGGCCAGGGGCCAATAGTATAGGAGATAGACTCTATAAATATCTCCTCTTCTTCTTCTTCATGCTCTGCAAAACCTAGGGGGGTATTCCCTATTCAACATCCATAGAATATACCTTTGGAATGGGGGAATGTTGATACAAAGCAGATGAATCCTCTCTTATGTAGACCAAAACTGTGATATAAGTGCAAAGGGGCTAGCTTCGGGCCTATATTCAGTTGTGAGACAGAGGATTCTGATCCTAAATCTACTTCTAAGGTCCTAATGGTTTGGTTTTGAAGTTTGGGTTGATTTGGTATTTGGATGCAAAACTAGGACCTGAGGTGTACCTCAATGCAAGACCAAATTGGTGCCTATCCAGGGCTTGGAGTCAATAGACATACACATTTGAATGGTCAGCATGAACATATATTAGAAACTGGGTATCAAGGGGATTTTGTGATATCTGCCTTACAGATACCTCCCAAAAATAGAGTATTTAGTTACCTATACTTACAATATCCTTACTGCAATATGATCTTCCCAACCCTTAACTTGAAACACTTTAATCTACCCCCTTGAGTAGAAGCAAAAGATTAAGTTTTCAACATAGCAGAACTATATTCTAGAAGCTCAGACACCCCTTAGATGTTTAGATTCAGAAGAAGAGCATATTCATTTTGGAGACAGAATAACAGAACACATGCAAATATAGCATTGTTCATATAAAATCAATCATGAAACTAGTAAATTCATGCATGAGACATTTAACAGGAGATACATAAACTCACAAGACAGCCAAATAGAATCACCAAAGTAGTTACTTCTTATTACAGCACCCAGAATTTTGCCCAGTTTTCAACAACCACAAAATGAGCAACACAGCCTGCTATATACAGCAGGAAGGTCCTCAGCATTAATTACATGGCAAAAGTCAAAAGCCCGCCAGATACAATTCATTTTGAGGAAATGGCACTCAAAGATTAAATGCAGCAGGTGGAGGAGACAGGAAGGTACCCTGAGCCTTGCGCTGCCGCCCGGGGATGTTCATTGTCAATCGGGTATTAGGTTCGTCAATGGCACCGCCCATACCCTGTAACATCCAACATTAATGTCGTGCCAAACCTGCGGCCATCAAAAAATGCAATAGATCGTGCCATTTGAAACTTTCCTGCCAGAAAACATCATCCTGATATTTCAAATTATGCAGGAACCATTTATCCCACATGCACCCCGCGGAGACCCTTTTGGCACTTTATATGCATGGTCGTGATCATATATAATGTCGGCGATTTTGCTCCCAATGGCACCAGCGTAAAACCTTACTTCACACCCCATCGGCCAGACCCCCCACATCGGTAAACCCATACATGTATGCCCGACACAGAAAGTCTCCTCGATGCCCAACCTCATCGGCCAAACAAAAGGCATCGGAAGAAGATCTCTTAGCTTTGCCGATGCGAGAAGTCACCCCGATGAACATCATTGGATCGGGGAGACCAACACCATTAGCCAGATACAAGCCTACCACTCCGATCCCACAACTCTTGCCGACAGCAATACCCTTCGGCAAGACACAAACCGTCAGAGGGCCAGAAAAATGCTGCGCTGATAACATCAGTCATCGTTGAACATCATAAGCCACATTCCATTGGCCAGACCAGCCTCGTCAGAATGACATCAACCTCGACCACTGATAGAAAGAGTCTTGGCAATGTAATGAACACACCACTGCTACCAATATGATCACTAAGACAAGGGATACTCAAGCTGATGGATTTAGAAAAATTAGGGTTTAAATGAAAAACCTGCAAACATCTAAGCTCAAACCCTAGACAAAAATGATTACTAACAACGCCTTTGGTCCAGTTACTTGTGCATTAGATTTTGTCTTTTCCAAAACACAAGCAGAATCTCAGCATTACTTTTTGTCCTAGTGTATTCCATGGTAACCACTAGGCTCCAGCAAACTATGAAGTCCAAGCAAGTTATCCCTAAGAAGCGCAAATCGCCTCCTCATACACCGCAATTAGGCCGTCTCAACATTACTCCCAAGGTTACTCCTAGGACACCCGCGGAAAGATCCACCAATTCTCCAAACAATTCGCAAGAAGGTAGGGTCCCTTTGGTAAGTACACCTCACTATACCACTGGCATGCCTCTGGACTTTGTGCCACAAGGATATACTATTGATCAAGTCCCATCTCAAGAAGGTAGGGTCCCTTTGGTAAGTACACCTCAATACACCACCGGAATGCCTCAGGATTTTGTTCCACAAGGTTATACCACAGATCAAGCCCCACCTCAAGAAGAGCGACACTTTGAAATAGGTCAATCCTCTCAAGAAGATGGGCAAGATCTTGATGAATTCATACAAGATCCTAGGGCCATAGCCGCCTTTGAGAAAATCCTTAGCGAGACCCAAGATCATTTCTTTCACTTGCTAGTAGAGCAAGGAGCTAAATTACCCAAAAGTTTTGATCTATCCAATATTAGTGAGCCTAACAACACCCAAGACACTATAATGGCAATCCAAACCATGTCAACAGTGACCACACCCTTACCCGAACAAGGCTCACAAGGGAGAACGATTGCATAATATGAGAATCCCCTTTATCAAAACCTAATCAGAAAGAGGGTCATATCACCGCTTCTGACTCCTATGGAGATCTACAAAAACCAACAAGATACCCTCTAACGTCAAGTGGAGCTAGCTAAGCAAACCCCTCTAGCTAAATCAAACATGCAACAAACTCCTAAATTGTCCACACCAATTGCAAGTGGAATATTGGTTACCCCATCATGAATAGGTTTCCCACCAAATTACAATCTGAGAAACAACTATGAAGCCATGCAACAAGGGTCTCAATAAATACCACCTCCTATATCATCAAACCTTCATGTCTCTCAACCAACTAGGGTCATGCAATCCCAACCACAACATTCTTCTACGCTCATCCTCAATTGACCTCAACCATCGCAAATCACATCTACCTATATCCCTCCTCCACTACATTCATCAGCGCTAAACTTCTTCAACACCTTGCCTATCCACCCTCAATATTCCCAACATCAAGTTTCCCAAAGCTATGTTCTGCAATCGCAACCCAACCCAACGAACTTTAGCTTTCCTCCACCAAACTCTTTTCTTCAACCATTGCAAAGCCAACATTCTTACCTAGCGCCACCCCCACCTCCTCTGAATCAAAACATCCAATTCCAACCCAATCTGAACCCAATGTACAACGCATATGACCCCAACCAATCTTACGACCCTTATAACACCAACGCCCATGGCTTACACTACAATCTTCCATATGGACAACAACAACCACTTCTAGGACAACAGGAGATGTTTCCAACCCCTCCCACAATGATGGAGCTAAAAATCATGGAAGTTCAACATCAGCTATCTGATCTTACATTTGGCCACACCAAGAAGACCTTCTCGTTAGAAGAAGTGTGTCCTTATCCTTTTGATCGGTCATTACCCATGATCCCTTTTCCTCAAAATTTCACTATTCCTAAGTTTGATAAATACAAAGGAAAAGGTGACCCAAAAGACCATCTCAGGGAATTCTATCTTGCTTGCTTCAAGGTCTCACATAATGACACATATCTTATGTGTCTCTTTCCTCACAGTCTTGGAGGTCAAGCCATAGAATGGTTCTCGCACCTCCCCGTGGGTATCAAGTCTTTTAACGAGCTAGCAAAGAAATTTGCCACCCATTTCTCCTACAACGTAGAGCATGAAATCTCCGTGACTGATCTATGCAACAACAAACAGAAAAATGGAGAAACTTTCATCTCTTTCCTTCAACGATGGAGACAGATGGCTAGAAAATTCCCTTTTAAGATACCCGAGAAACAACTTGTTAGCATATTTGTGCAGAACCTCAACCAAGAGTTAGGTTTTCATTTGCAAATCCTTAGTGCTACAACCTTCGATGAAATTATGTACAAGGGAATCAACATTGAAAAGGCCCTCATTTCTAAGGGTGTGGTCAAAATCTTCAAAGAAATGAAAGACAATGCTCCTCATCAATAGACAAACGATAAAACAAAGTTTTGGAACAAAAATAAAAATGTGGTCAATGATGGGGTGGTCGATTCTAAACATGTCCAAACATTGCAAACATCGCTGTAGCTTTCCAAACCAAATCAAGCTCCACCTCAACAGTAGCAACAACAAAGACAACCTTATCAAAACCAACAACAATGACAACAAGAGCGACCTCAACAAGATTACCCTCCGCGGCGTCAATTCACTCCCTTGGGAGAGCCCATAGAATCGGTCCTACAAAAGCTTTTACACAAAGGGCTCATCACCTTACCTGATGCTCCCCCATATGGTGAACCTGTTTACAAAACTGCCTGTTACAGAGACAATGAATATTGTGAGTTCCATAGGAGCAAAGGGCATAGAACTGCATCATGCATGAAAATTAAGCACCTAATCAAAAATCTCATCGAACGCAACCAAATCTCTTTTGGAGATGAACCACCAGCTCAACACACGAACAAGGACCTCAACATGTACAAGGAACCATTCCCTCACCATGGTCCGCCTCCTCCTCAAGATAAAGGTAAAGGTGTCAATCATGCTTCCACTTCCTTTGACTACATTGTAGGTCATTTTGAAGAGAGTCGAGTGTCTACCCTCACAATCAAAGGCAACTCTACGAATTGCGCTGTTACAACTCGTCGTGGTCGTGTCACCATTCGTGGTCCTACACCTAGTCTCCCAACTCAATCTGATTATAATATTGTCGAACATCTAGGAAAAATACCAGCACAGATCTCTATCTTGGACCTCCTCCGGTCATCACCTGCACATAGAGTAGTGCTCAAAAAAGCCCTCCAAGAGTCTTCAATTCCTAACATCGCAGTCGCAAATTTCTGAGCTATAGTAGGTAACATTGCCTCACCCTACAATGTAGTCTTCTCTGAGAAAGACCTCCCTTCCCATGATCTGTGTCACAATGATGCCCTTCATATTGAAGTTCTCATCCATAAGCGCAAAATAAAACGTATACTCATAGATGGTGGTGCTGGTCTCAACATCTGTTCTTTAAAGTTGCTTAAGCAATTGGGATACTTTGAGGATCATGTCAACATTGATCAAAGTATTACAATCAAGGGATATGATGATGTTGAACGCCGCTCTGAAGGTGTTATCCACTTGCCTATACAACTGGGCCCCATTATGCTTGAAACCAGATGCCAAGTCCTTGACATTGCGTTGCCTTACAATATTATCCTAGGCCGCCCATGGATCCATGCAATGAAAGTTGTTCCCTCAACGTACCATAAGTCTCTCAAGTTCCCATTCAATGGTACGGAGATCACTATCCCAGGAGACCCCAATCCTTTTGAATTTTGTCATGTCTTGCAAGGCAGTTATAAGAATTGCAACCAAGTGCCTAAAAATGACAAAGCCCTTGAATCCCCACTATATGTTGATCTTGAAACTCTGACACAAGCCTCTACAAGTGAACCTAATCCTCTCCCTAAAATCAAAGCTCACATCCGAGATATAGGCTTTGGAATGTATGATATCTCAAAATCTTGTTGTGTAGGGCGGATGCCTTTATCCCCTAAATCTTACAGCCAACCGCTCATTGCCAAAGTAACCAAAAAAGTAGTTATTCCTCCCCCAACATTTCTAACCCAATTCCAACAGGGACAATTATTGGAAGAGGAAACTATTGAGGACATTTCTTCTTGGCTCTATAAAGAGAAAGAACCAGTTACAATACCAGTCAAGCAATATGGCAATGGCTTAAGGATAGTAAAAAACATGGGCTATAAAGGCAAAGGCGGCCTTGGGAAATAGAATCAAGGTACAATGGAACCCATTATTGTGATGAAGAAACTAGACAAGAAGGGTTTAGGATTTGGTAAGAAGGTACCGTGCACCTTGGACATCGAGGGTATCCTCGACAAGGTGGCTGAAACTTCTATCACCGATTCGACATTTTATGAGGATATCATTGATGATTGTTCCCTCCATATGACTGACCTATTCACTGAATCCTCTGTCTTTATGCTATCATCTGTATCCTTAAGCTCCACCACAAACACCCAGAATGTAATGCTTGTCTACCCTAAACTTATCGATTGGGACCAACAAGGGTCCCCCGTTATAGATGTATTTCAGAATGACAAAGCTATAGTTGAGTTCATGGGACTTCAGGAAGGTATCCCTCTTGGCAATCATTAAGCAAGTTTTGTAATGGAGCTAGAACCAACTGCTTATTTTGGTGAGAATGCCAAATCCTCTAGTCGCAAAAGTGAAAATAAAGAAAGATCTCTAGGTGAAAACCACACTGTGGCACCTCCCAATCACAAAATAGTAAAAACAAAGGACGTATCCAAAGGTGAAAACCCAACTGTGGCACCTGAGGATGGAGGATTTGACCTTCCCCTACCATCTAAGTATCAAGAGAAGTCAGATCTCCTAGTGGAAGATTCTACAGAGATAAACCTTGGCACAGAGCAAAATCCAAAGACCACATTCCTAGCAGCATCATTATCAGAAATAGAGCACAAGAATCTTAACACATTCTTCTTACAGTGAACCATCAACTTTGCATGGACCTATGCTGATATGCTAGGGTTAGACCCTAAGCTAGTAGTTCACTATCTCATAGTTGATCCAAATGTTAAACCAGTCAAGCAAAAGCTGAGGAAGATGCACCCACAAATAGCTCTCTTAGTAAAAGTGGAAATACAGAAGTTGTTAGATGCAAAGTTCATACGACCTGTGTCTAAAACCAACGGGCGCATCCGCATGTGTAATGATTTTAGAGATCTTAATAAAGCATGTCCCAAAGATGACTTTCCATTACCAAACATTGATATTATAGTAGACTTGACAGCAGGTCATGAAATGTTTTCTCTCATGGATGGATTCTCGGGCTATAATCAGATAAGGATAGTAGAAGAAGATCAACATAAAATAACTTTTACTTGTCCTTGGGGTAATTATTGTTGGTGTGTCATGTCGTTCGGTCTAAAGAATGTAGGGGCAACTTATCAGAGAGCAATGACAGTGATATTCCATGATCTCTTTCATCATATCATGGAGGACTATGTGGATGACATACTAGCTAAATCTTCTAGGGCAGATCACATACAAGTTCTAGGACAAATCTTTAAAAGGTGTTGGTTTTTTCCCAAACTGGATGCTTATTCCCAGATTTCCCTACAAGGTAGCCATCAATGATCAATAGGATCTCTGGGCCAGGGGCCAACAGTGTAGGAGATAGACTCTATATTTTATCTCCTCTTCTTCTTCAGGCTCTGCAAAACCTAGGGGGGTATTCCCTACTCAACATCCATGAGGATATACATACAAGGCTGGGATGCTGACAGAAAGCAGATAAGTCCTCCTGTAAGTAGACCAAAACTGTAAGATAAGAGCAAAGGGGCTAGCTTTGGGCCTATTTGCAGTTGTAGACAGAGGACTGAGGATCCTAAAACTAATTCTAATGTCCTAATGGTTGTTTTAGAGTTTGATTTTGATTTTAAGTTTGGATGCAAAGCTGGACATGGTTGTAACACAAACACAAAGCAAGATTAGTGCCTATCCAGGGCCTGGAGTCAGTAGACATACACCTGTGAATGATATGCATGAACAACTAAAACTGGATTTCAGGGGGATACATATGATACCTGCCTTACAGATATCTCCCAATACAGAGTGTTAAGCTATCTATACTTATGGCATGCCTATTACAGTATACCCTTCCCAATGTTCAATCTGAAAACAGTTTAATCTACCCCTTGAGCAGAAGTTAAAAGATCAGACATTCAACACAGGAATTCTATGTTCTAGAATCTTAGACATTCCTTGAATACCTAGACTCAGAAGAAAGATACATGCAAAATTGGAGACAGAATTAGCATAACACATGCAAACATAGCATTATTCATATAAAATTGACCATGAAATTAGTGGATTCATGCAAAAACATACAATAGGAGATACATAAACTCACAAGTTTTGCTGCACAGAGCAACCAAATCAGTTGTATTGTATTACAGAGCCAAATGTTCAACTTTCAACAACCTAAACAATGGTAACACAGTCTGCTTATATCAGCCAGAAAGTGTACCACAGCAATTAACTACAAGGCTTTTACAAAAAATTTGCCAGATACAGATCCTTCAAAGGAATGGCTCTCAGAAGCCATCAATGCAGCAGACAAGGGAGGCCTCGAGCCATGCGCCATCATCTGGGGTCTTCATTCAAAAATCGGGAGACCTGACCATGTGTACCATTGCCCACATCCCTGCATCGTCGCCATTAAGGGTCTCAACCACCTGCGGCTGCTTGAAAACCGTCGCTGCATTCAAAAAGGATTTCCCGCCAAAACATGCTTCTCTGCAGGTTGAAAATACACAGGGGAATAATCCCACATGCACGGTGAAGAGATCACTTTATTAGTTTAAAAATGGGGCCGCATGCATACTAAGTGTCAAGCGCTTTTGCCGCGCTCGACACACAAGCCTTCACCCAAGAGCCCATCGTCGTGACACAAGCCATCAGCCAACTCCCAAATTCTCCTGCTGACCTCACTAGTTACTCCGATCGCACCTCCACAAGCCCCTGTCAGCCAGACATAGTCTATCGGCTCGCCTCAAAAACCTCCTGCCGACCTCCGTTGTCTCACCGACCGCTACACCACAATTCCCCATCAGCCAGAGATGCACCATCGGGCCAACCTTCTAAACTTCCACCGATAGCATGAGTCTCTCCGATCGCTACTCCAAACTACCCTATCAGTGTGACTGGCACCATCGGCCAACATGAAATTCCTCCTGCCGATAGAACAACTCCCACTGATATCATATCGGCCTCCCCCTTCATCAGTCAGACCCTCCACTATTGGCCCAACGCAATCCATCCTCGCCGACAACACAAGTCACGCCGAAGACCACCTCCGTCGGTGTGACTTACACCGTCAGAGCAACCAAAATCTCCCCAGCCGATCTCACTAGTTACGCCGATAGACATCGGCCTCCCATCTCCGTCAATATGACCAAAGCCATCGGCTAACCTCAAAATGCCTATGCCGATACTCAATCTCACTCCAATGGCATACCACATCCTAGGTCTTCGGCGAGACCATCCTCCCTCGGAGCAACAAGAAAATCCCTGACCGATAGCACAAGCCCTGCCGACGACCACCTGAAACATCCCTCATCGGCCAGACACCTTACATCGGCAGCCTAAAAATTCACTTCGCCGATAGCCAAACACACGTCGATGACCACTCCAAATCCTCATCGGCCTGACACTACCCCATCGGTGGACCCTCCAACGGCTAGCCCGATACAAAACCTCACTCCGATGGCATTCCCCATCGGGGTGACCTCCTTCCATCGGCAAACCACAAAAGACTGCTGCCGATATGCCAAAGCACGCCGATGAACACCTGAGATACCCTCATAGGCATAACCAATACCATCGGTGGAACCACAAACTCCATTGCCGATAGATCAAGCTCCTGCCGATGGACAAGAATACCTAGGGTTTGAATGAAGAAACCCTCCAACAAACAAGCTCAGCCTCCAGGTCAAAACGAGTGCCAACACTGGCTCCGAATGGGGATGTGCAGGTGAAAAACCTACAGCGAGAACCAGATCTCCGGGCAGACCAGGCAAAAAAGCCAAAAAAGCATGAACTGTACAGAACATTTACACTATATACATATTTTTACAAATGTGCACAGGGACAAGTCATCTATGCAAAATAGAACTTAAGGAATTGGCCATGCACAGGCAATTCCAAAACTTCACCATCTAGGGCCTAGAGGAAATAAGAGTCCTCCCCATGAGTGCTGCAAATCTGATATGGCCCCATCCATAAGGGTTTGAATTTACCATGTTTACCCTTTTCTTGACCTTTTACATTCCATACGAGCACCAGATCATTGACTTGAAATTTCCTTTTTGTAGCTCTCCTGTCAAACTGATATTTCATATCTTGTTGTCTCTTGAGGTTAATCTGGTGTGCTTTCCTTCTATTCTCATCCAATGCAACCAGCTGATTCACTCTTTCTGTCATGGAGTCTTCAATCTCCTCATCATTTTCCTGGATGAATATGTAAACTGGTAGGAGATTGTTTATGGGCAATGTAGCTGATGCACCATATACTAGCTCAAAGGGTGACATTCCAATAGCCTTTTTTACTGTCACTCTGTCAACCCATATTGCTAACTTTAATTTTGAGTCCCAAGCTCTCCTGTTCTTGTCTAGTATCCTCTTGATAATTTTCATGATGCTTTTATTGCTTGATTCTGCTTGACCATTTCCTTGTGGGTGGTATGGTGATGCATATGATAGATTTATCCCATACCTATTGCAAAAATCAACAAATTCACCTGATCTGAAGCACATAGCATTATCAGTGACTATCTTGAATGGTACTCCAAACCTGATGATAACATTTTCCAGTATGAAATCCATCACCACCTTACTTGTAGCTCTCTTAGTTGGAATGGCCTCGATCCATTTGGTAAAGTAATCAGTTGCCACCAAAATCCAACTGTGTCCCCCACTTGACTTATCTGCAATTTCCCCTATGAAGTCAATTCCCCATTGCTGAAATGGAGCATCCACAGTTACAGTTCTGAGGGGTAAAGCACCATCATATCTCAATTTTCCTAAGAATCTTTGGCAAGGGTCACACTTCCTTACTAACCTTTGTGCATCTGAAAAGAGAGTGGGCCACCAATATCCTGCTCTGAGAGTCTTATGAGCTGTTGTTTGGGCAGTATAATGTCCACCACACAATCCTTTATGCATATCAATCAAAACATTGTTAGCCATATCCTCATCCACACATCTCAGCAGCACACCATCAGGGTTTTTCCAGTATAGCTCACCTTGAACAATAACATACCTGATTGCATGTAACTTTAAAGTCCTCTTTTGATTATCACTGAAATGGGAAGGACAATTCAGATTTTGCAAGTAGTATATAATATCCTTGTACCATTCAGATCTTGATACATTTACACTCTCATTTTGGACTGCATTAACTTGGCATGCTTCCAAGTTTGACTGTGCCATCATCTTGGTTAATCCTGGTCCTCTTACCAACTTGGTAACTTGTATGTCTATGTTGAACTCTTGCAGTTTGTTTATCCATCTACACCTTCTTCCAGTCACCTCCTGTTGAGTGAATATGTCTTTGACTATTGCATGGGGTACATATGCAATTATATGTGATCCTACCAGGTATGGTCTGAAACTTTTGATGGCTCTGACTAGTGCATATGCCTGTTTTTCCATAATATCATACTTCAACTCAGAAGCCTGCAAGGACATACTGAAGAAAGATATGGGTTGCTCAAAACCATCTTCATTTTTCTGTAGCAAACATGAAGCAACAGTGTGAAAGGAAGCAAATGAAAATACTTGGAATGGCCTAGAAAAATCAGGAGATTTAAGAACAGGGGCCATCTTGATTGCCTCTTTGATACTCTGAAATGATTCTATTGCTTCACTTTCCCAGTTGACAGTTGCATCCTTCTTCATCATCTTGGAAATGTTCCTTGTGGTTTCTACAAAGTTGGGAACAAATCTCCTAACAAAATTTATCTGTCCAAAGAAGGACTGAACTCCATTTACAGTTTTTAGCATTTGAATTCTGTCAATAGCAGCCACTCTCTCTGGATCTATCCTAACTCCATCCTTGGAAACAATGTGCCCTAGGAGTTTTCCTTCAACCACCCCAAAAGCACACTTCTTTGGATTTAAAGAAATGCCATACTCTAGTGCTCTTATGAAAATCTGCTCTAGATGCAAACAATGTTGCTCTTCCTTCTTTGAATATGCAGTCAAGTCATCCTGATATACAGCCAGGATTGAATCAATCAACCCTGCAAAAGCAACATCCATTGCTCTTTGAAATGTAGCACCTGCATTTGTTAATCTGAATGGCATTCTAACATATACATAAGTTCCCCATGGAGTGGTGAAGGCAGTCTTATACTGTTCTGATTCCTTTACCTTCACTTGATTATAACCTGAAAATCCATCCATCATGGATAAGAGTTCACAACCAGTCACTCTCTGCAACATAGCTTCCATATTAGGCAGTGGATAGTTATCCTTTAAAGAGGATACATTCAAGTTCCTGAAATCAACACAAAGCCTAATATCACTGTTCTTTTTTCTGACTGGGACAAGGTTAGACACCCAAGTTGAATGTCTGATTGGCACAATTATTCCAGCTTCCCTAAGCTTTTTAAGTTCTTCTTGCATCTTTGGAGCTAAGGTAGGATTAATAGGTCTTTGCCTCTGTCTGAATGGCTTAGCTCCAGGCTTCAATGGGATCTCGTGCTGGAATAAATCTTCCCTATAGGCTTTTAGGTCCTCATATGACCAAGCAAAAACATGTTTATATCTTTTCAGTAATGCAATCAGCATACTCCTGATGTGTGGTTTGAGCTGTTTACCAATGTATACCTTCTTGGGGGCCTGAGATGTCCCCAAATTTATCTCTTCTAAATCTTCCTTATTTGTGGGAGATGTCCTTGTGACCAATTTGTCTCTACTGTCAAAAGCTCTTTCCAAAGCTACTAACCCTCTAGGGATTTTATTAGTCTTCAATTGAATTATCTCTTTTCCCACAAGAGTTTCTTTTCCATCTATAGTCTCTACAAAGGCTTGGAAATCAATTTCTTGATTCTCATATTCATCTATGCAGTGCAAAAATTTTAACAAATCCCTATCATCATTAAACACTTGCCAACTGCATATATTTTCTGGTACTGCAGGCCTGATTTTAACTTCTACATTTGTAACATCTGACAAAGTGATGTCATCTGGCCTTATTGCAACATTAGCTAAGAAATCAGCCATAACATTCTTTGATCTCTCTACCCAGCCTATTGAAAATGCATCAAATAGTTCAATGGTATCCCAAACAGCATGCTTGTATTGTTTCAATCTTTTGTTTTTTGAAGCATACCTATCTCTAATTTGGGATACAATCAGCTCAGAATCCCCAAATACTCTTAGCATTTTGATTCCATGTTTGAGAGCTATATTTAGGCCTAAGATTAAAGCCTCATATTCTGCAATGTTGTTTGTGCAAACAAACCTCAGCAAGAAAGAAAATTTGAGGAGCTTACCAGTTGGAGACAGGAAAACAACTCCAGCTCCAGAGCCTTCTTTTACACAAGCTCCTTCAAAATACATGGTCCATAAACCTTGTTGGTCCAGCTCTTTAATGCAGACATTTTTCTTTTTATCTTCTCTATCATCTGAGACAATCTTGAAGTTATCACAGTCAGTGTTTAAAAGCATATCTGTTCCTCTGCTTCTTGGTCTTCCACTGTCTCTGATGATCTTTGTTCTCTGATTAGCTTAACATCCCTGCCATTCATTGGAATCATGGCATATGACAGGTCGAGCTGCATACTTCCACCAATTAGTGCAGCCCATCTTCTTGACAGCAACATACCATACTGTGGCTTGATGTCAACCACTGTTATATTCATTTTATATCTCTTTTCAGGAAATGCTGCCAGTTTGAAATCTACATCCTTCATGATTCCAATAACTGGTACCTCTCTGGCATCCATAGCGTAACATTTTCCACATGCCTTGTCAATTTTCAATCCAGCTTGTTGCATGACGGCTAAAGGCATGACATTTGTAGATGCTCCATAGTCAAGCATACAATTTCTGATTATTTTTCCATTTATAACTAGGGATACATAAAATGGTTCCACTTGTGAAGGACACTTTGTCATAGTCACTCCTAAATAGACTTCAGGAGCCTCATCTTCTTCATTATACATCACATGTTTCTCACCCTGGGTCTGAACATTTTGTTTAGCTTGAAAAGGCACCCCTGAAATTAGGGATACTGTCCTATTCTTGATCCCTTCAACCTTCATCAGTTTCATAAGTGGAACAGAGACTTTTACCTGGGAGAGGACTTGAGCTATATCAAATGGAGCATAATTTTGTATAACAGTTGTAGCTTGCTCCACAATCTTATTTTTATCCTGAACTGATTTAGCTTTTACTTTCATAGTTCCTTGATCATCATTCTTGTCTTGGGAACGTTTACTTTGATCTTCAACCTGAGGGATTCTGTTTTCTGGTCCTTGGGATTCATGACCTGTTCTATGTCTAAAATTCTGTTTATTATTACCCCACTGCCTTTTTTGTGGTTCAATTCCTTTATGACCATGCACTGGCTGACCTGCAGAAACATCTTCTGGTTGACGCAAGCTGCCTATCTGAGCTTTACCTCTAAGATTGTAGTTGCTCTTGACTTGAGCAACTGCTGCAGCTGTGAAGGCCCTAATTTCCTCATCAGAAGGTCGTTGTAAGTTACTCAGAAAATTATGCGAGCTCTGAGCATACACATAGCTCTCTTCATTACCTTCATCATAAAAGTCCTGTTGACAGGCCCGAATTCCATCATCTGTACTCTCATCAGCATCATAAATGGGGTATCCATTGTTTGTGGACATCATATTAACATCATCATCTTGCACATAATATGGCTCATTGCATTCATTACAAGATGTAGTATTATCACACAAGGACTGAGCAATCATACACTGTGACTGTGAATGTGGCATCTGACAAATTATACACCATGGAGTATCATCAACAATATTTACAGCTTTCTTTAGAGGATCAGGAGTTTCTTTGACATGTTGAGTCCTCTGATTTGTGTTGTTATGTGGGAATATAGGCTTACCATTATGCCAATTGGTATTATAAGGCATATCATGCAATGATGGCCTCTTTTCCTGCCTTTGATAGACTTGCCTATCAGGACCTATCCCTTTTTCACTTCTAGCTAGTCTGTAGCTTAGGTCCTTAACAACATTTGCCAATTTGTCTATCTTATCTTCAGGGGCAGATGTATTACCTTGAGTGTTCTGAGGCTTGTTTGGATTTTGCAGAATTTTCACATCATCCCTTCTGTTAGTCTTGCCTGATGCTTTCCTGTTGTTCTCAATATTTATTGCAATTCTGAAAGCATCCCTGATAGTAGTAGGACTTTTATCTCTTAATCCATATGCAGTTTTTGCATCAAAGGCGTTGATATACAATATTATGCACATAGGTTCATTTGGCCTCATGTGATGTGGCAATTTGTTTAACACTTTAGTAAATCTTGCATTAAAATCTGCAACCTGCTCATTTGACCCTTTAGTGATACTGGTAAACTCATTTACAAAAAAGCTAGGGTCAGTTTTGTCACCATATTGCTCCTTGAACATCCTTTTAAAATCATCCCATGATGAAATACTCCGGTCAGGCAGATTCTTATACCATTCCCTTGCCTCATCTACTAAAGATTGCATGAATGACTTCATGAAAACATCCTCATGTTCAACCTCAAAGTTATCCATGACATTTTGAAAAGCTTTTAGATGATCTTCTCTTGACATAGTGTTGTTGCCTGAAAATTTAGGCACCTGTAGCCTTAGATGCTTGTCAATGGGGTTAGGATACCCAGGAATACCATCAAATACCAGCTGTCTGAATCTATCTAACTGCATGGGCTGTCTGTCAAACTGATTAATATTAATATTTCTGTTTGCATTCTGGTTTCTTACATTGTTCAGTGGTATCATAGCATCATTCACATTTTGTCTCTCATCATTATGTTGATGTTGCACTTCATTTCTCTGTTGATGTCTCTGCACATTTGCATTCTCAAGGGTAGGAATTGAATTATTTTGGGCAGCCCTTAAAGCTTGCACTTTCTTCCTCAGGTCATCTCTGATTGTTATTGCCTGCTGATATTCGAACTCGGCCCTTAAGCTCCTAATTTCATCAGCTAGTTCTTCCTCGCTAGGCCTAGAGGAGGATGGTTTTACCATATTCTGATCTTCATCTTCATCATCCCTCAGAGACTCTGCCTCTTCAAAGCTTTCACTAGGGTCTAGAAATGGGCGTTCTTGGAACACCTCTGACCTCATTCTCACGCTACCACCCTGTTGCCTCTCATATGCACCCTGAATATCAGCTTCTGCATTTGAAAAGTAAGGCACATGCTGTCCTGATGGCCTAGGGTTATCTTGCATATCATCATTTTTTCTGGGGGAACCCTCATGACTGACTGAGACAACTCCCTTTCTTCTGTACATCATTCTTCTTGTTACTGGTAACTCTTCAAATAAAGGATTTTGTTGGGATCTTCTCCCCTGCATATAAGTTTTACTTTGACCGGTTGGGAGATTACTTCGGAGTCGCCACCTATTACTAGGAACTGTTTTCTTTTGTAAAACAGGGTTCTTTCACAAACTCCCCAGTGGAGTCACCAATTTCTGTTGGTGACTCAGATGGGCACACAGATATTTCACCAGGGAGGACAAAAATAACAATTTTCAAATCACCATCCCCAACGGAGTCGCCAATTTCTATTGGTGACTCGGATGGGTCACAAGATATAACCCTTTCTCAAATTTCCTTCCCCAGCAGAGTCACCAATTTCTGTTGGTTTTTTCCCAGACTGGATGCTTATTCCCAGATTTCCCTACAAGGTAGCCATCAATGATCAACAGGATCTCTGGGCCAGGGGCCAACAGTGTAGGAGATAGACTCTATATTTTATCTCCTCTTCTTCTTCAGGCTCTGCAAAACCTAGGGGGGTATTCCCTACTCAACATCCATGAGGATATACATACAAGGCTGGGATGCTGACAGAAAGCAGATAAGTCCTCCTGTAAGTAGACCAAAACTGTAAGATAAGAGCAAAGGGGCTAGCTTTGGGCCTATTTGCAGTTGTAGACAGAGGACTGAGGATCCTAAAACTAATTCTAATGTCCTAATGGTTGTTTTAGAGTTTGATTTTGATTTTAAGTTTGGATGCAAAGCTGGACATGGTTGTAACACAAACACAAAGCAAGATTGGTGCCTATCCAGGGCCTGGAGTCAGTAGACATACACCTATGAATGATATGCATGAACAACTAAAACTAGATTTCAGGGGGATACATATGATACCTGCCTTACAGATATCTCCCAATACAGAGTGTTAAGCTATCTATACTTATGGCATCCCTATTATAGTATACCCTTCCCAATGTTCAATCTGAAAACAGTTTAATCTACCCCTTGAGCAGAAGTTAAAAGATCAGACATTCAACACAGGAATTCTATGTTTTAGAATCTTAGACATTCCTTGAATACCTAGACTCAGAAGAAAGATACATGCAAAATTGGAGACAGAATTAGCATAACACATGCAAACATAGCATTATTCATATAAAATTGACCATGAAATCAGTGGATTCATGCAAAAACATACAACAGGAGATACATAAACTCACAAGTTTTGCTGCACAGAGCAACCAAATCAGTTGTATTGTATTATAGAGCCAAATGTTCAACTTTCAACAACCTAAACAATGGTAACACAGTCTGCTTATATCAACCAAAAAGTGTACCACAGCAATTAACTACAAGGCTTTTACAAAAAATTTGCCAGATACAGATCCTTCAAAGGAATGGCGCTCAGAAGCCATCAATGCAGCAGACAAGGGAGGCCTCGAGCCATGCGCCATCATCTGGGGTCTTCATTCAAAAATTGGGCGACCTGACCATGTGTACCATTGCCCACATCCCTGCATCGTCACCATTAAGGGTCTCAACCACCCGCGGCCGCTTGAAAACCGTCGCTACATTCAAAAAGGATTTCTCACCAAAACATGCTTCTCTGCAGGTTGAAAATACACAGGGGAATAATCCCACATGCACGGTGAAGAGATCACTTTATTAGTTTAAAAACGGGGCCGCATGCATACTAAGTGTCGAGCGCTTTTGCCGCGCTCGACACACAAGCCTTCGCCCAAGAGCCCATCGTCGTGACACAAGCCATCGGCCAACTCCCAAATTCTCCTGCCGACCTCACTAGTTACTCTGATCGCACCTCCACAAGCCCCTGTCAGCCAGACATAGTCTATCAGCTCACCTCAAAAACCTCCTGCCGACCTTCGTTGTCTCACCGACCGCTACACCACAATTCCCCATCGGCCAGAGATGCACCATCGGGCCAACCTTCTAAACTTCCACCGATAACATGAGTCTCTCCGATCGCTACTCCAAACTACCCTGTCGGTGTGACTGACACCATCGGCCAACATGAAATTCCTCCTGCCGATAGAACAACTCCCGCCGATATCATATCAGCCTCCCCCTTCATCGGTCAGACCCTCCACTGTTGGCCCAACGCAATCCATCCTCACCGACAACACAAGTCACGCCGAAGACCACCTCTGTCAGTGTGACTTACACCGTCGGAGCAACCAAAATCTCCCCAGCCGATCTCACTAGTTACGCCGATAGACATCGGCCTCCCATCTCCGTCGGTATGACCAAAGCCATCGGCTAACCTCAAAATGCCTATGCCGATACTCAATCTCACTCTGATGGCATACCACATCCTAGGTCTTCGGTGAGACCATCCTCCCTCGGAGCAACAAGAAAATCCCTGACCGATAGCACAAGCCCTGCCGACGACCACCTTAAACATCCCTCATCGGCCAGACACCTTACATCGGCGGCCTAAAAATTCACTTCACCGATAGCCAAACACACGCTGATGACCACTCCAAATCCTCATCGGCCTGACACTACCCCATCGGCGGACCCTCCAACGGCTAGCTCGATACAAAACCTCACTCCAATGGCATTCCCCATCGGGGTGACCTCCTTCCATCGGCAA
This sequence comes from Cunninghamia lanceolata, assembly GCA_027924645.1. Lineage (NCBI taxonomy): Eukaryota > Viridiplantae > Streptophyta > Pinopsida > Cupressales > Cupressaceae > Cunninghamia > Cunninghamia lanceolata. Next base: position 451,304 of record BSBN01001468.1, on the reverse strand, counting down.
ACCACAAAAGACTGCTGCTGATATGCCAAAGCTCGCCGATGAACACCTGAGATACCCTCATAGGCATGACCAATACCATCGGTGGAACCACAAACTCCATCGCTGATAGATCAAGCTCCTGCCGATGGACAGGAATACCTAGGGTTTGAATGAAGAAACCCTCCAACAAACAAGCTCAGCCTCCAGGTCAAAACGAGTGCCAACAACAGGCTTGAGAAATACTAAGTGCGCCTCAATCCAAAGAAGTGTGTCTTAGGTGTAACATCAGGGAAGCTGTTGGGATACATTGTATCTCGTAGAGGCATCGAAGTAGACCTCACAAAAGTAAAGGCTATAGTGGAGATGCCTCCACCAAAGAACCTCAAAGCATTAAGGAGCCTGCAAGGAAGGTTGCAGTCCATTCGACATTTCATCTCACAGCTAGCAGATAAATGTCAACCATTTCAACACTTGCTCCGAAAGGATGTCTCATTTTGATGGGATTATAAGTGTCAAGTAGCATTTGATCAGCTCAAAGAGTATCTGACTACACCTCCTGTCTTGGTTCCACCAGTTGTTGATAAACCTTTGATATTATACATCTCAACTACAACTTCGGCCCTAGGGGCCCTTCTAGCACAAAATGATGAAACAGGAAAAGAGCATGCAATTTATTATATCAATAGAACCTTGGTGGGATACGAACTCAATTATTCACCAATGGAAAGAGCTTGTTTAGCAGTAGTGTTCGCTTCCCAAAAATTATGGCATTACATGTTGAACCAACACACAAATCTTATAGCCAAAATTGATCTATTGAAGTATCTACTAGCAAAAGCAGCTCTTACAGGTAGACTGACTAAATGGGTCATGATACTTAGTGAGTTCGACATTAAGTATATGGATCGCAAAGTAATCAAAGGACAAGCCCTAGCAGATCAACTAGCAGAAGCACCCATGACAGATACACATCCTATGGTAGCAGACTTTCCGGATGAGAATCTCTTCACTCTTTCCAACTCAATAATGTGGAAGTTGTACTTTGACGGTTCCTACACACAACATGTATTAGGGGCTGGCATCTTGTTTGTCACACCTCAAAATGACTATATTCGAAAGTCATATCGTCTTACATTCCCTTGCACCAACAACATGGCCGAGTATGAAGCACTCCTCATAGGTCTCAATACAGTAGTTCAATGGGACATCACAAAATTACAAGTATATGGAGACTCACAACTAGTCATTCGACAAGTCACAGATGAGTACCAAACAAAGAATGAAAAGTTACTCCCCTATAAGCAACTAGTGGATGCCTACAAACCACACTTTTCTAGCATCACATTTGAGCAAATTCCAAGAGAGCATAATAAGGCTACAGATTCTATGGCTTATGTAGGGTCACTTATAGACATGCCTGCTAATACGTAGAAATGTGAATTCTTGATCAAGCAGTTGTTGATACCAGCTGTCGATGTTCCTGTTACTGAAATCATCTGCGAACCTGTTGGTCCCAATTCCCCATGGTATGAAGATATCTATGAATACCTTAAACACAATACCTTTCCCCCTGACCTATCATCCACCCAATGCAAAACCTTTATCCGTCGATCCTCTCGTTACATCATTCTGGGTGATACACTATATCGCCGGAGTCTTGATGGTATCCTCTTACGATGTCTTAATGCGGAAGAAGCCGAAGCTACCTTACGAGACATACATGAAGGTGTCTATGGTGCACATTCTATTGGTCCTAATCTCGCTAAGAAGATACTCATAACATGTTATTATTGGCCTACAATAGAGCAAGATGCTGCACAGTTTGCTAAGAAGTGTCTACAATGCCAGCAGCATGGAGATTTAATTCACGCACTAGCTCATGAACTACAGCCTGTGACTACTCCATGGCCTTTTTCTCAATGGGGTCTCGACCTTGTAGGATAAATCCACCCATCCTCATCTAATGGCCATAAGTTTATCATTACTGCCACTAAGTATTTCAGGAAGTGGGTTGAAGCCATTCCCATGACCTATATCACCGGTAAGCAAATAGCCAAGTTTATCCTAAATTACCTCATTTGCTAGTATGGTATCCCCCAAGCCATTGTCACTGATAATGGGAGACCATTCAAGAATCAAGATGTCCGTGCCTTATGCACACAATACAATATCCAACATCGCTTTTCAACTCCCTACTATCCACAGAGTAATGGCCAAGCTGAGACTTCCAATAAAACCATTCTCAAAATCCTCAAGAAAACGGTCAATCAAGCTGGTCGTGATTGGCACTTGCAATTCAATCCCGCCCTATGGGCCTACCGCACTAGTATCAGAACACCAACTGATGCGACACCATATGCCTTGGTCTATGGCTCTGAAGCCATCCTACCTATAGAGGTCAAGATCCCATCCCTTAGAGTATCCATGCACAACCTGATCGGCAGAGAGGAGTATCGCACTTCCAGATTAGCTGAGCTAGAACTACTAGATGAACGACGCCTTGCCACGCTTAATCATCTCCATGTCTATCAAAACCACCTCCGGCGTAATTACAACAAAAAGATTAAAGAAATATAGTTTCAAGTTGGTGATCTTGTACTCAGAGAATCAGAGAAATCAAGCAAATTGAGGTCCCTTTATTGTCACAGCAGCATATGGATCGAGAGCTTATACTTTAGCTACACCTGACGGCATTCCTCTAGATGAGCCACTTAACAGTGTCCATCTTAAGAAGTTCTATGCCTGATCTTCAAAGTATTCTAAAAAAAAATAAAGCAAAAAAAAAAACCATCCTCTGGTGAAAACCTGGTAAACAAGCGCCTTGGATAAGTACCATAGTGAAAACCTGGCAAACAGGCGCTATGTGTAGAGTCAGCACCCATCATCTATCGAGTCTTGTTCATTTCATCTCTAGTTCACAAACAAGCTTCATCCATCCATCCATAATAAAACCATTGACCTTGTTTGCATTTCCATCTCCCTATCTAGTATAGCTTGGGAATTTGTCAATGTCCACCATCGTCATCCCGCGTCTTGATCTGTGTCAACAGTTAACACTGTCTTGTCCTAGGTCAAGATTTCTATGCTTTCTGTGTCGGTCACCCATGCAACTTCCTCTACCAAAATGGGGGCAACTCTTTCCTTAACCTAGGTCTAGGAATGGATCCTTGTTCGTGGTTCACACCGCGCTCTTCAATCTTTCTCCTTTTTGCGGATAGCACCCTTTAATGAACACTTTGCTCCTATGATAAGGTTGTTATCTTCCCAACACTTTTCTTACATCATCACACCAACCAGAACTACATATTATCATCTTCTCAATCTAAAGGTACCTTGATCCCATGGATATGGGTATGTAGGCAGTCTGGAATACGAAGGAAGTTTCCAGTACTCAGGTACATAAGATCTCCTCCTTTCACCTTGACCCATCTCATCACTCTATCCAGAACTACATATTATCATTTTCATCTTTCCTCGTAATGTACCTTGATCCCGTGGATACAGGGTATGTAGGCTGTCTGGAATACGAAGGATGTATCCAGTACTCAGGCACATACGATTCATCATTCTCCATCTGTTTCAATCCATTATCGTGTCACCTTTTTGGTCTTCCATTTATCAAAATCCATTTCACCTTGACTTGACTAACTCAAGCAGCAAGCTAGCACATCCTTTCAAAGCACAAGTCCTTAACAAACTTGAAGCAAAGCAGCTTTCTTCCAGAGTCACCTACTGTCCTACTATTCCACTTGCCAACATCAGCTAAATCCTGCTTAACCACAGCACAGATCCACAAGCTTGTCTTCTGAAGAATGTTCCATTGTCGAGATCAACACGTGCATCTCCTGCGACATGTGGCATTTCCTACCACAAGACATTGTCTTTTTAGGTAGATAGCCCCCTTTAACGGACACATCACTCCTACGATAAGGCTGTTATCTTTCCTATCCAATCTATCCTGAGAAACCTCTTTGGCAAGAGAATATGTTGGTTGTATGTTTACTTTGTAAGTCAGTCAATTTGCTTTATGGTTTATTTTTTGTTCCTTTTATCCATTACCTATTCAAGGCTACCTTGATTTATCTATAATCTTGGTATGTTGTGATAGTACGGATTGGGGGCATAGTCATTGCTTTTTGTGTGCCGTGTTTGAGGAATGATCTTTAGTATCTTTCTTAACATCATATTTATCTTGTGTGTGTTATGACCTAGCATCTTACATATTAGTATTCTTCTTGCATTTACATGTATTGAAGTTTATTTTATGTTCAAGACTATGGCTCATTCACATGTACCAACAAGGTCATATTATGTCTAAGGGATCTAAGTTCAAACCGTTTGCTTGTAGAGTCAACATCCACACACTCAGATATTACTGCACCTTGGTCTTTTATACCTTGGTGGCGAACTATCCACGTGCTATATCAAAAATGAGGATTGCTCTTTATATACAATTGTGAAACCAATGCAACAAGCTCATCATTCATCCATTCACACAACCTTTATATCATTTTCATTGCAAAGATCGATCAACAGTCTCTGTCATAGCATCTCCTCTTTTGTCCTCTCTAGGGCATATCTGCAAAACCCACATGTTAGACATCACTAGTCATAGCATCTATATCATGTCATCACATCCATGTCATCAAGAAGTGCATACACAAAAGCATGAACATCAATGAGCATAATAGGTCATCATATATCTCATATGAAGGTCATCATATATACAAAATGTCTGTGTCTACATCAATAGTCCATATGTATACATCCAAATATACATCAATATAGTACATCAAGGCTATCAAGAGCCCACAAAATATACATCAGGATGCATGCAGGCATTAGTCCAAAATGATACAATATACAAATGTACATGCTCTAGTGGGTAGAGCTACCCTCCTGTTGTGGCCCCTGTCCTCCACCTGTGCTCAGTGCAGGTCCCCCAGATGGTCCTCCTCCCCCTGGTGGCATAAATGGTCCTCTAACTGAGGACAATGACTGCCCTGTCCTGTGAGACCCGGATGCTCTGGACCTACTCCTATCTCTGTAGCTCGGCTCTCGCTGCGCCGCTGGCACCGCACCTGTGTATAAACCCCTGTAATACTCAGCCTCTCTACCTGCTGATACCAGCTCTCCCTGCACCCGGATGAGCTCACTGTATAAGGTCCTCTGATTGGCACCCAATGCATGGCGTGCCTCGTCTCTCTCCTGCCTCACTCTTTGTAGTGTGGCCTCTGTTGTCAGTCGTAGCTGTGCCTCTACATCTCTCTCCCTCGTCACCTGGGCTAGCTGCCCGTCATCCACTACTGGTGCGACCGGTTCCTATACCTGTACCTGTACCTATGCCTGTGCCTGTGCATGGATCTATAGTTGTGCCTGTGCGTGTGCCAGGGCTATCTGTGCTGTTGTTTGCTACTGTGTCTGCACCTGGGCTAAGGCCTCGGCCTACCTCGCCTCTGCCCTTGTTGCATCCCTGTCTCTCCTGACTCGTAGCATCTAGAGCTCTAATCGAGTCCTCTGGGCTATCTCCTCCTGTAGTAGTCGCTCAACCCGTCGTAAATCGGTCTCTACGACCGAATCCCCCTCCTTAACCATCTCCACATCTGCCTGTTGGACTTTGGCCTCCCCCACTGCCTGTTGTCTGGCCTCTCTGGCATGTCGCCTCATCCTCGCCTCCACACCTGGGACCAATACCTCCCCCACTGCCCCTGCCACACTTGGTGTAGTCAATTGCACTGGCCTATGTGTCTGCCAGTACCTGTCATACTCTGGAAGTGTCCCTGGATCTGCCAGTCCTAAGTCCCAATCCCATCTCACGGGGACAAGTCCCTGCAACTCTACCAATGTTGTAGCTACTGGAATCTCTACATCCCAGTCCCCTACCTCCCGCTATGTCCTCATATGTGTTGCCTCTCCTGCTGGTAACCCCTGCGACACTCCAAACTGCCTAAGTACCCGCTTTGGCAGGTATCTCTCTATGGTGTCTATCTGCCTCCCAAATAAATATCGAGCCTGGCGGCAATACATAAGCTACTTGTGCTCGTCCTCCCACTCCTAGCAAAGTAACCATGGCCTCCAAACAAATAGGTCCATCTCATCGATCTGTCGCCTCCAGTGGCTAACAGATCCCAACCTCCGATGTGTGATGACTCCCTCATATAGAAACGCGTAAGGCTCTCCCCTCTCCCGATGGCGCTGTGTCATGGGTCTGATCACAGGGATATGCTCCCACACCCACACCTGTAGCAAAGTCACTCCAGCTGAAAGACTCTGGCCTCTCCTGTAAACGCAGTAGTGCATATCTCGGTACAACCACCCTAATACACAAGGTCCCCATGCATACTATGTCCTATGTGTAAACATCCCAGATAATATTGTGCCCCATCCAATAGATAAACCTCTGGATCGCCTGTCTGGGCACAAGAAGCCGCCAATCAATGAAGACACTATCCACCTAATCCTGTCACAAAGTCACGGGACATCTGTCCACCGAATCTCGCCATCGTCTATCTGTAGGTCATCTGTGCATAATACCTCTACCAAGCCTGCCTCACCCTGCGACGGGTCAAAGTCCACTCTCTCTCCATCAATTCGAATCCTGAGGATGCTATACACATCCTCTAGTGTCACTATAGCCTCCCCTGTCGGAAAGTGAAACGAGCCTGTCTCACTATTGAATCTCTCTACCACCGCTGTCACTAGGGTGAGATTCGCCCTAATGTGTGTCAAGTGTGCTACATGCCATAATCTCACATGCTCTAGGAACGCGTCCTCCTCACATGTCAGTTGTACTACCTCATGTGCTATAGGGTGGTGTCGCTCCCTCGACATCAGCGGCGGCATAATCCGCTGCATCCACAACAAACCACTTGTCAGTCAATTTAACCATTTCTTTATAGCACTACTAACTTCTACCCTATGCCGCAAACCCTAGGACCAACTCTCCCCTTCACTAAGTTAGGGTAGTCAATCCTTCGGTCAACCCAGCTATTACATTCTTCTAGCCTAAACCAAAAGTGACTTGTTATGCACAAGGGCACTGCCCTGTCTTACCAATCGCGCCATACTGCTTATGCAGAAGTGTTGCACTATATCACCCCAAGGGCGACTTGTTTTACAACAGTGCTTTTCTACCCCGCCAACTGCGCCTCACTACATTGCCAAAGGCGACCTATTTTTCTTTCTACCCCGCCAACCGTACCTTGCTACCTAGCCAACCGCGCTGCACTGCTCTACCAAGAGCGTTGCGGCTTCATACCAATCACACTGCAACGCGAAGACCTAAAAGCCAATAGCGCTGTGTTTTTACCAACAACGTTGTACCTACCTACCATACGCGTTGCGGCGTGCCAAAAGTGCCTAACCTGACTACCAACCGTGCCATTCTATCCTACAGCACTTTTGGCTGACCTAAATGACCTCCCTCAACCTAGCCCTAAACTGCCCTAAAACATCAAATTAAAAGGAGGTTTTCAGACACTTACCGTTGCCGGAGCTCCTGTTGGCCTCCCGTACGTCCGCACTAGCTCCGCTCGATGCTTGTGCGCTGGAATTGACATCTCTCCTCGCTGTCCACTCCTTCTCCACTCTGCTCTACACTCTAAATTTAGAAACTCTTAGGGTGCAAATAAGGAATGTAGTCCCCTTAGGACCTATTTATAGTGTCCCTCCCACTTTTTTTCTTCCCAACCCATTCTACTTTTCCTACTAACTTCTCGCGCAATCATCTAGTCGAGCGTCAACCCAGTCCTTCTGTCGCTCCCCTGTCTTTTCGCTTGAGGGGGCATACGCTGGGGCAAACAACTACACTGGGGCATCAAAAATTGTATCATGTCTTCAACAATCTTTTTCTTTGACGCAACGTTGTAAACTACATTGCATCAAAGAGGGGCAAAATGTAGACACCCTAAAATGACCATGTTGTCGCACCACTTGCATTTCATCAATTCTTCTAATCACCTGCATTTCAACATTAATTGAATAATCTAATTATTTAATTAATTTCATCAAATTCTTCCAAATCACATAATTTCGACATTAATTAAATAAATCCTCTTTATTTAATTAATTAAATTAAATTCAACAATATTCTTCAAAAATTAAATAATTTTAATTATTTAATTAAATTATTATCCTCTTTCAAATTTCAAGTCTCCATTAATTAAATAAATCTAATTATTTAATTAATTCATCACAATTCTATTTTATCTATAATTAAATAATTCTACATTATTTAATTAAATCAATTCTTCTTCTAAATTTAAATAAATTATGCAAATTTATTTAAATTATCTCAATCCTCTAAAAATAAATAAAATCAAATATTTTATTTATAATCCTCTGTTCCTCAATCATGCACAATTAATTAAATAAATTTATTTATTTAATTTTAGTTATCTTCTAATTCCTCTTAAAATATCTTGTTAACTCATGTACACAATCAGTCTTATTTTTAGAACTCTAAAAAAGACAAAATTACAAGTTGAGTTATCTATTCAATCAATCTTGTTTTCATCATATTTTAGTAAAAATATACTTATGGATTGACACATGTTGTGTGCACATTCATCATGGTTATTTGATTTATTTCCTCCGTTGATTCTTCTGAATTATCTGGACCGTTGATCGATCTCTATTGAAACCTATATAAACCCCCCTCATCTCCTTCACAAATCCTCTTTGATCACTTATTCTCAAGCATACTTAACAACGCTTTGAACATACATCGCATCGATTGAGCAACTTCACGATCTTTTGACATTGATCTTTGATCACTTTACTTGCTTGTTGCAAACATGGTTTCACAGCACTATTGAGCAATCCACATTCATCCAAAGGGAACAATACAAATCTCGGTAAAAGCTTTCATATTTCATTGATTTATTAGTAATGGCTTTTATTTAGATTGGTTCTCTTTATGTTATTGGGTTTTTTGATTTGTTAGTTTTAATTTAGTCGATTTTCCTCATACACAATTATCATTCTTAAGCATATAAAAACTACTTAGCTCCTCTATCAAGGTAACATAAGAATAACCAACACTGTCAGTCTCGATCCACAGGAATCCATTGGTAACTGACCACAGTTAACACATAGATCCTTCAAATATAATCGGCTTGGTTTAAAACAATAAAAAGATAAGCATAGTTGCTTGGGAGTTTTCTGTATATGAAAAGCACCATGACTTTCGTAATCACTAAAACATATCGAGCTCATAGACTTTTAAAAGGGACTAAATATATAAAGCACGTTGGCCTTTAAATAGAATAGAATATGTGTTAAGCATGTTGGCCTATATATATAACATGTTGGATTTTAGTTAACACTGTATATATAAGAAACACGATGGCTTCGGGTATAAACAACAATGGTCATAAACTTAAACATAACACAATGATAGTCTAAGATCTTCAACCTCAACAATACAATTCAACTGTGCTAAATACGTAGGAAAAATTACCAACTTAAATAACATTTACATAAACTAGAAAGAACCTGAGAGAATGAAGGAGTGTGCAGGCTTCCTGTGATCCTTCTGAAACTTCTCTCTTCCTTTCTTCGAAGAGCTCTAATACGCCGCTCTCCCACTGTTTTTCCCTCAAGCTTTTTTACTCAGATCTCTTTTGTGTCTCTTCGTATGCATGCCGAGAGAATCCCTTTCAACATAATATATAGAACTTGCTCTATTGATCCCGTCACCACTCCTTTAATGATGCCATAATGATTTCCACGAAGGCACAATAGTAAATGGAAGTTATGGTAATAAAGGACCACATCCCATGATTAGTCATAAAGCGCCTCCACTTCTCTAATTTTAGTCAGAGATTATAAAGGAAATTGAACAACCACATGTTAAAATTACTTGTAAAACATGAAGTCTTTTCCCATTTTTATAGGGAGGGTTGTCGACCACCTCACTAGGCCTTTCTCCTTAAACCATAATTAAAATATAAATATAACTATATATAACATAACCTGAAAGTAGAATAAAAAGCATCCACTTCTTACTTACATTGATACTAACATCAGCAAGGTTACAAGATTAGGGTCGATATTATCTCCCCTATTTGTATCACAAAAACATCAAAGAATGGTTACATTACCAAAATGGATGACTTAACAAAAATCATCAAATCAACGTAATTAACCTCTAATTTAAATCGTTATAAGAACATAACTATAATCATAGCGTATAGGGAAAACATCATGTATCGACCATATCTTGTCAGTAGTCATTTTATCTCGATTTGGTTTTGACAAAAACAACACTAATGGATTTTGACGTCAAATCAACGACTGTCGAGTCAAAACCCAAACTTTAGACCAAAAAGGGCAGTTATGACTTACCAAGTCTTGACAAGAGTTCACTAAACAATAAACACAAGACTTAGATAGCAACAACCTATTCCTTCTCATAAGTCTATTCACTTCTCTCTGATGATGCTCTCCCTCTATTTCTCAGAGGGTGGAAACATGTTTTCTATTTATAATTTGCAGTCACCAAACTGGGATTAGTGCATCGTTAGTCCATCCTTAAACCATATGAATAAATAACATCATATGATCATATGTCTAAATTCTTATGCATAATAACTCATAAAATCTTTGATTTATCCTCACATTTTCTCTAAACGTCAAATCATTAATCCTTGCAAAATTATCCACTAATTGCATAAAAGTGAAAAGTAAAACATAATCAAAATTAGAGATGTGACATTTCTACATAGACCTCAAGAGGTTCATCTTCTTTCTAAGTCATCTTGAATATATCATCTCCCTCATGTCCCTACCTCGACAGTAATCTTGATATTTTTACAAGAACTTTTCCTATGCTATTTTTTTTTAATAAATATATTAAATTTATTATGCCAAAAAATAATTAAATTGATGACTCTATAGTAAAATCTATACAATATAATGCACTTACCATTGGAATAAGATTGTTGAATATACTTTGCTCCTTTTTATTTCATGTGATGTTTAATAAAATTTAATTTATTTATAAAAATAAAGTGTCAGTATATTTTGTCACTTCTTGTTTTTATTTTATGCTTCGAGCTTTGTAATTAGTGATTTTATTTTTGATTGTTTTTGGAGACTTTCAAACATTTATGTTTTATATATGTTTTAATTATTAATGTTGCATTTGTCAGCTATTGATTTTTTTAAATGTTTTTAAAGTTGTTTTTGGTTGTTTTTGGAGACTTTCAAACATTTATGTTTTAATTATTAATGTTGCATTTGTCAGCGATTGATTTTTTTAAATGTTTTTAAAGTTGTTTTTCTTAACACACTCACGCCATTTAACTCTGTACTGCCACTGTAGTTACACCTGGGCATAATTATGAACTTGTGATCAAATGGAATATATTTTAATCTTTGTAAACATATATTGAAAACATGATTTTGAAACCAAACTTTGGTCATTTCAGAAAGAGGTGCAACATAGGAAAATTAAAACTGTGAAAAATCTAAGAATGGTTGCTCACAAAGGTGGTTCACAAGGGCACACGACATTATAGATAGGAAAAGTAATGGTGATGCAACCCTCAATTCAACCAAAGACACAATGAAAGTACAAAGTTCAAAGATAATAGGAAGTCGTGTAGGGAATGCTCTAGATTCTTATTCAAGAATGTGATGTGATAACATGAATTCTTTGATTTAATGCTATATGCTCTTTGAACATGATATCTAAGTGTTAGGCGCTAAATGTGTTAAAATGAACTAGAGTTAGTCCTTAAATATAATTACTTGAGGTGAAAAAAGAAACATTCCATGCTTTGAGTTGATGCATAATGGATATTTAGGAGGGTTGGGTTGGCCTAAATTTGAATTTTAAATTTTAAACTTCAAGGTTCATTTTTGTCACACAACCAATTTAGGTCACTTGCACAAATTGTAGATCTAAACTTGGGTGGGTAAATGGGTAAAGTTAAGTATCTCAAGAGTACTCCCTAAGAGTGAGTACAAATGGAATCAAGTCAGTCTTGGGTTATGTGCCAAATTTTAGCATAAATAAGGCCACTTATATACTTTTAATTATCTACTTGTCCAATATCCATATAAATAAACCCTAACCCTAACCTTAATACTAACCTTAACACTAATTGAACTCTAACCCTAACTCTAGTTTGAACCCTAACCCTAATTGTAACTCTAATTCTTACCCTAATTCCAATAGTAACACACCTTAATTCTAACCCTAATTGTAATAGGAACCCTAATCCTAACCCTAATTCTAATCAAAACAAAATCCAATTAACTAATAGACATATTAATCATAAACTTTATTGCAATCATACCATCTATACATTTCAAGTTTAATTCATATTCAAAGATTCATTAAGTTTTAATTTTTAAAATTTTAAAATAGAAAACAATAATATCATAAATAAATACATCATAAAACCTACTTCTACAATTAAAAATCCTCATTAAAATCCTATAAATGTGATGAGATGGGTGAAAAGCTTGTAATAAAATTATTAGATGCAACAAATTAAGAAATAAATATTTAGTGTGAGTAATAAAAATTATATGTAAGTAAAAAATAAATAATTTTTTCATCAGAAAAAATTATTTAATAGGGAATGATGGAGAGAATATAGGGAGAGTGGAGGAGATATTTAAGGATTTTAAGGGTATTCCTTAAATAAGTGATCCAATCATTAATAGAGATAATACTAGAATAAATAAATAAAAGTGTCATTTATTAAATATAAAATTAATTGTTAATTATATCTTTGTTTAAATTTAAAATAAAAGAGAATTGGAAGGGTTGTAATTTAGATGTACACTTGTAGCAGAAATATATTCCTTAAATAGATGGTGTAATCAAGGAACATATCACTTCACCAATTATACTCAACCAATTAAATTACAACCCTTCTAATTCTTTTTTTTAGTTTCTACCAAGAAAACTATAGGCGAGGCCTGTTGTTAACTAGTTATTAATAATTCTTTTTGCAACCAATGAGAACTGAAATAGTTTTTCTATTTAAAAAATATTTAGCTATTACTATTGTACAGATGCAAATATTTTAACAAAACATATTTGAAAAATGATTTTTCTTCAATCTAATTGGCAGAAAACTTAATAAGGGCGATTATTGCGGATCAAGGTTTATATTATAAAGTTTTGTGATAGATAATATCCTTAATCTATGATAATAATATACTAATACTTAAAACTATTAAGTTTCTAGTTTGAGACTTTATGGGTAAAATATCACGCAGTAAAGTTTTTTTAGCATCTCACCTATTAACCGATTTAAATATATTATAACTAAACTAATATATTATAACTAAAATAAAAATAAAAATATTAAGAAACGTGTATTTAAATTCCTATTAATATTAATGTTGATAATATTATTAGATAATAAAAATATTATAGTTATATAAGATTCCTATTACTAATCAATATTAATACTAATAGGAATTTAAATACAAATATAGTTTATAAGTTTATCCCAAATTTATATATATATCTTTAATAATTAATAATAATAATAATAATATATCATTTACATAGATAATATCTTTAATCTATGATAATAATATACTAATACATCAAAATTTTAAAATATATATTAATGCATAGATAGGAAAAATTGACCAGTGATCAATTCCATAAATCCTCCCTTCACATGAAATTTAATTAATTTTAATTAATTAATTAAATTTCCCTTAATCCCTAATCTACCTTTAATCATAAGATTTAATTAATTTTAATTAATTTATTAAATCTTTCCTCTGTAAATAAAAATTAAAATTAAGAAATTTAATTTATTATTTGCAAACTTAAAAACCTAAATCAAAACCTATTCGTAACAAATTGAAAATATTAAAAACCCGTGCAGTTCACCTAACTATTACAGTTCAACTACCCAAACCGTTTTTATGCCAAAATTTTATAAATACCCTACATTTACTAAATCAAATTTATGATAAGACAATCTACCGAGTTATGCAACTTTTGGTACATTTCTGGAGATAACTTGGTTTCGAGGTATTGCAAGACTGGAAAAATTTAAATTGTTTTTAGTTCACGGGCTTCAATTGATTGGGGTTCTTGCAGTAGTTGTTATTTCTATCATTGGCTCAACAGTTTCTTTCATTGGCTCAACAGTTTCTTTCATTATCTGATCTGAAACTGAGGGAAGATATTGCTTTTGCTGCATGCTATCAACTATCACATTCTAATATCTTCTTTGCAGAGTCATCTTCATATTTTGAGTTGCAGAAAACTATTTGTATTTTGTAGTCTCATTATTTAATATGTGAATGACATGGCTGTGCATTGTCTTGGAACGTGTGGGAAATTTTCTAAATTGAAACTGTTTGGTTCCTATTAGCGTATTCCCTGAATTTCATGTTGTAAACAACATTCACACTCGAAGATCTTCTAAACTCGTTTGCTATTCCAAACAAGGTATTCCATGATCCTCTTATTGGTGCAAGTGCTAGTTATATGGTAGAACTAATTTTAGGGTTTCACTTGTCCCTCGCTATAAGCTATAACTTCAAACTTCAAATCTTTAAAATAATGATGTTAAGTGATTTTTATAGCACTAACAACTCTTTATATTCATGATGTTAAGTGATTTTTATAGCACTAACAACTCTTTATATTGTGGCTTAAGTGCAAACTGTTTGAAGGCTAGTGCATTTATCCCTTCTATATTTGCCTCTTGTCAGACTGTCAAGAACCAAGTTTTTGTTAGGTTATATCAATCAAATAATCCATTTTGTCAAGTTCACCATAAATCTTGAAGTATAATCATAAATCTTCAGGTATAATAAAAAATCACTTACTTTACAACTTTCATTTTATGCAATCTAATTATTAAATGTAGAATCTCAAAGTTCTTCAATTTTCAACATTCATTGTAAATATTACAAAACTGTCAACTCTAACTTGAACCAAAAAATTCACAAATTTCAAGATTATTATAAAGTTATTATATTATCAACATTGTTGCTAAAACTAAACAAACACAACAAATTAAAACAAAACAAGACTATTCATGAACATTTTGGCAGAAACTTGGCTGCTTTGCAGCTCTTGTTTTAAATTTAAACAAAGATAAAATTAACAATTAATTTTATATTTAATTGGATTTTGTTTAGATATTATTAATATTTTAAAAATATTAATTATAAATATATTAGGAAACTCAAACATCATCCAATTTAATTATCAAATAGTTTAGAACCAATTTTATAACTCATCCACACTACAAGATGATAAATAGTTGTCTTTTTTTTTAATAGCCAAAATTTACCTTTATCTTTACGGATAGCCCTTAAAAAATGTAATCATTAAAAAAAAACTTAATTACTTAGGAATGAAAAACAATTTTTTATACCTACAAACAATAAATATAATAATTATTTTTTTAATAAAAATCAACACACCTAATCACATCAACTACAAAATTTTATATATACCAAAAAAAACATTAAGGTTAAGGATAGAGTTAGGGTTATGAATATAATAATAGTTAGGATTACAATTAAGACAAATATTAATAAAAATAAATGTTTAGGGTTAAGGTTGGGATATAATTATTAAATCAATATATAATAATATAGTATAACATTATTAAAGATAACTAGCATATATATATTTAGAAAATATATCTAAAATAGGCGTGCCTATTTTTTAATCAATTTACCATCTCTGGACTTACTTTAGATATATTTTCTAAATATAGATATGCTAGTTTATATCATATAAATAAAAAGGAGCAAAGTATATTCAACAATCAGAGAAGTTATATTTTATAGATTTTACTGGAGGCATCAATTTAATTTTATTTTATTTTCTACATAATAAAATTTAATTTATTTCTTTTTCAGTGGCTCATATTTTATAAAAACCTAATAAACTATAGTGCCATAAATTTACAAATAAATAATGAAATAAATAATGTTTGATTGGTTGTGAGTGAATTCTAAACCTAATAAACTATAGTGCCATAAATTTATGGTAAATAATATTTACTATTGTATATATATGTTTTAATTAATGTTAATATATTTTTTTTGTCTTCTATTTTTTCAAAGTTAGTTCTCTTAGATATATTTTTTAAAACATCTCAAAACAAACATATATTTTTAAAATAATAAAGTCTTAATCTATATTAAAGATAAAAGGATTAGTTAATAAAACCCTAGATAAATACGAACAAAAAATTGAAACCCTGGCCAAATTAAATTACATATTATACAACACAATTTTATTTATTTATTTATTTATTTATTTGTTTAAAGGGGTAAAAACTTTATTGAAATTTAAAAAAGAACATTACGAAGCATCAAAGGGCCAAGGCCCCAGTAATCCATAAAAAACAGCCATACAAAGCATGAAACAACATCATCCTTCACCAATACCATTCCCATCCTCAGCAAGAATCTTCTCCAAGTCATGTCGGAGCTCATGAGGAACCTGCTCCCATTCATCAATCTTCCAGCCATCTAAATGCTCAGAAGCCCACTTAGCCAAACAATCTGCTACCTTGTTCCACTCCCTTGGAATATGGACAAAAGACACCATCTCCATCAAAGAACTTATCTGCAGAATTTGTTGCACCATCATAGCCAACTGCCAACTAACATCAGAAACCTTCTGTGTATTCAGCAAATTAATCAAAACCTGTGAATCAGACTCACAGATAACCTTGCGCCATCCCAAAGCATAAGCCCTCTCCAAAGCATAGAGGATCGCCAAACCTTCCATAAGGTTGATAGTTTGCCATCCTTCATGAACAAAGTAGAAAAAACCACCAATCCTAAAAAATCCCTGCCAGTCCCACCAATCCCAGCGGGCCCAAGATTGCCCCTTGAAGAACCATCAGTATTGAGCTTTAGAATGCCGGACGGAGGGGGAAGCCATCTCCCCACCCTTTGCACTTTCTTTTTCACTCGCCTTCCTTTCCTGACACAAGCAGAACCTGGAGACAACCCCTGAATACCCAATCTATCCACCAGCTCAGCATCTCCTTTCTCCAAAGGGAACACCACATCACACTTAGATTCCACCATCTCTCGAATCATACTCATAATTTTGTGCCAAACTTGTTGAATCAACAGCTTCTCACCTCGAAATATTCTGCGATTCCGTTCCAACCAAATCTGCCATAGTATGAAGGAAGGGCCAACATACCACATATCTTGCAAGAAAGAGGCCATAGAAGGAGGTCTACCCAGACTACTCCAAAAATCCACCAGGGAGGAAGCATGAACACAGGGGCTTTTCCAAACTTCCCACCAAAAATGCCAAAGCTGCAAAGTCAAGGGACAACAGAAAAATAAGTGAGAGGAGTCCTCCTCTCCACATCCACACATAACACACATATAAGGACCTTGAAAACCCCGCTTCTGAATATTATCCCAAGTCAAGCATCTATTCCAAGCCAAAGTCCAAATAAAGCAGTTACACTTCGGCCAAGAAAGCTTATTCCACACTTGCTTCCACCAGTGAACCTCCACCCCATCCAGCTGGTTAGATAACAACACCTGATATCCAGAAGCAATAGAATAGACACCCTTAGGATTAAGAGACCAAGAAAGAACATCCCCTTCCTGGAGGGAGCTACAACGTCTACGAGAAAGGATACTGTGAAGCTCAGCACACTCCTCCTCCATACCAACAACAGGCCACTCATCAGGATTCTTCCATCTCGCCACCACCAACTGCCCATGAGAAGAAAAGGACTTGAAGTCACTCACCCTTGACCAACCTACTTCACAGAACCTTTGGCACAGAGTCACCAAATTAGGAAACTGAGAAACAATGGGAGGAAAACCATCCCAAGAATCAGACCAAAAATGAGCTTTTGTCCCTCTTTTACAAATCCAAAATAAATCATCCTTGACCAGAGCAGCCCCTTTCTTGAGCGTACTCCAAATCACCGAGCCTTTCCCCACCAATGGATACCGAGGAATATCAATTTGAGGGATCCCTAGGAAGTATTTCTAAGTTAATATCCTGGCCCAGATCCCATCCTGCTCCACACACCACCCCCAATACAATTTAGCAGCCAACGCCATCCCTGACAACGACGACTGCCTTAACCCGAGGCCGCCAAACTACTTCGGGCTACAAACAATGTCCCATCTAACAAGGCTCCATTTAGAGGACAATAAGCTACCAGCCCATAAAAACTATCTTGCTAAGGAATCCAATTCCCTAACAAAACCCAAAGGGGCCACCTGAATCATACATCTATAAATGGGGAGGGCTTGCACCACAGACTTGAGCAACTGAACACGACCCACAAAGGACAACCAGCGATGGGTCTAATGATTAACTTTCACACGAAATTTATCCAGAATATTCTGCCAAGACTCCTTGGGAAGTCTTCCAATAGAGATGGGAATACCAAGATAGGTCAAAGGGAGAACCCCAGTCTGAAATCTCAAGATATGAGCAATTCGCCTCTGAATGGAACCTGGAGTATTGAAGAAAAAGATGGAAGACTTATCTTCATTAATCAATTGGCCCGAAGCTAGAAGATAAACATCCAACACCTTGTGCAAATTTGAAGCTTCCCTAATTGTAGCCATACCCATTAAAGCAGTGTCATCAACAAACTGCAAGTGAGACTATGGAGGTAAACCACCTCCCCACCCCTAGCCCTGAATGAAACCTAACTCCACATTCCTTCTTATCAAGCGTCCCAGACCCTCAACAAGAAGAAGAAACAAGTAAGGAGAGAGGGGGTCACCCTGTCGCAAACCCTGAGAGGCGCCAAAAAGCTCAGAGTGCTCACCATTTATTAACACAGAGAAGGAGACCGAAGTAACACAACTCATAACCCAATAAATCCACTCATCCCTAAAACCAAAAGCACCAAGAACCTTCTGAAGGAAGGACCATCGAACACGGTCATAAGCCTTAGCCATATCAAGCTTGATGAACATTGCCTTATCTTTGGAATTAGCCATAGAGTGAATGGTTTCAGTTGTAATAACAACCTCATCCAGAATCTGACGTCCCGCCACAAAACCACTCTGTTCCTCAGAAATCAGCACTTTAAGCCACTTTTTCAACCTATCAGCAATCAATTTAGAGATAATTTTATAAATCACATTGCAAAGAGAGATAGGACAAAATTGACTTAACCTATCCACCCCATCACACTTTGGGATGAGAGCAAGGAAGGTAGAATTTAAAGCCCGTAACATCTGTTTATTCTTATGAGACTCCTGAACAACTGCCAACAAGTCCAACTTGATAATCTCCCAGAATTCTTGAAAGAACTCAATCGGGAAACCATCAAGGCCAGGAGCTTTCCCCCTCTTCATTTGAAACATGATCCCCTCTAGCTCCTCAATTGAAATATCACTCATAAGATGCTCATTCATCTCCCTAGAAACCAAAGAAGGGATACAAGAAAGGACCTGAGCTTCCTCATCAGAACCCCCCTGCGAGTCCTCCCTAAATAAAGAAGCAAAATACTGCATAGCTTCACATGTGATTTCCTGCAAAGAAGAAAGAGTTTCACCCCTGTCATTCACCAGAGTAGAAATAGAATTGCCATGTCTCCTGGCTTTCATCGAGTTGAAGAAAAAAATGGTATTTATCCCCTTCCTGAAGCCACTCAATCCGAGCCTTTTGTTTCCAAAAAACTTCCTCTCGTAGCTGACACTCTTCCAATGCTTTCAAAGCCCTAGTCTCTTCCCAAAGCAGGTCCTCAGTCACTCCATCCTCCCTAATCAACCTCGTAATACCATCCAACTCAGCCTGGGCAGCAGTCTTAGCATGGAAAATGTTTCCAAAGCACTGCTGATTCCAACGTTTAAGCTGATACTTGACAAATTGAAGTAACTTAGCAAAAGTATACATTGTTGTACCATAAGCAGGTCTACTATACCTCCACCACTCAACAATATAGTCATGGAGAGAGGAGTCATGCAACCACATAAGCTAGAACTTGAAAGGAGACCGAGGCACACGAGCTGAAGAAATAGCCAGCTTGATAGGCCAATGATCTGATCCCCTCGAATCCAAAATTTCAGAGCTAGAAGACCACAACCCACCAACCCAGTAGCAAGAAACTAGAAAGCGGTCAAGTCATTCCGCGATGCAGTTATTCCCAATCCTCCGATTATTCCAAGTAAACTGGCCATTAATGGGCTTGATATCCACAAGATTTAAAGCTGAAATGTTATCCTGAAGTAGCAGCGCAGAAGGCTCAAGCCTCGCAATACCACCCCTCTTCTCAGTCAACTCAGAAATAGCATTGAAGTCTCCAGCCATAATCCATGGATGGAAAGGAACCATGCTTCGGACAAATTGGATATGGGACCACAACAGTTGTTTACCCTGAAGTTTAGTAGGCGCATAGATATTGGAGAAGAGAACAGACTCCCCTGTCTCAAAACAAGAAACAATCATAGAGATAGAAGATTGAAAGGACAACCACCAAAGAGGGCAGATCTTCTGAGGATTCCATAAACAAGCCACTCCTCCAGCAGACCCTTGAACACTAATACACTGGCACTCTCCACTCCCCCACAACTTAGGCACTAAACCAAACATACACTCCACTGATAACTTAGTCTCCTGCAGGAAAAGAACATCAGGAGATTGACTTCTAACCAAATCACGAACAGCTTTTTGTCGAGGGCCACTGTTCAAGCCCCTTACATTCCAGGATAGAACAATCATTTCAAGGGGCTCGAAAAATGAGAATCCAGAGTCTTAACAGACCCTGACTCTACCAAAGTTTCCCCTATTAATTTAATCTTATCCAAAACCTTTTTTCTACCAAGCTTGGAAGACTTCTCCCCAGCCCCTTTTTTTGGATCCTTTTGATGAAGACCCAAATGAGAAGAAGAAGACTTATTAATCTTCACCCCCTCAGTACCTACATTTGAAACAAGAGGAGATCCATCCTCACCACCCTTCTTCCCTACTATAATAGGAACCGATTCCACCTGGACTTCCATTTGAACATCTGTGTCCATTTGCAAAGCCCTATTATTTTGCAAAACCTGAGTAGCTTCAGAAAGAAGGCCCTCCTGTCCTGTACCTGAAGCACCCTAATCCATATTCACCAAGCTTGGATTCACTTCCTGCTGGCCGAGATCATCTAAAACTTCAAATCTGTTGAAAGAATCTTCATCCTGCCTTTCCTTCAAAGTCCTCTTTTGACCTCGATTCCTGTTTCGAGCCTTAACAGGAACGAAACCATCAGCCCCATCCACATCACCAGGAATGGGTTCCTTCCCCTTTTCAACTCTAGGGGGATTGCAGGGAGGCTGAGAAGGCTAAGAGTCCACAGGCCTAGCCTTAGGGCATCTCCTCTGTAAATGTCCATATTCATAACAGAGACGGCACCGAAAAGGAAGAGTCTCATAGTCCAACTGCTGCACCCAAGAGTAAGGACCCGCACACATATCCACCGAATCTGGCAAGGGTTTACTTAAATCAATCTCAACACAGATATGAGCAAAAGTCATCACCTTTTTAACTTGAGTCTGCTGTGAAGCACCAACTGGTTTTCCTAGCATTGAAGCCAACAAGTGTAAAACATCATCCCGCCAACATTCCACAGGAAACCTTGGAAGCCAAACCCACACTGGAACCTGGTTCGGAAGCTCTTCAGCAGGATTGAATCCCACATGCCAAGGTTTAATAAATAACCCAATCTGATTATGAAAATAGGGGCCTCCTTCAAAGGCCTTGTTACGATCTGCCAAGCAGTTGAATGAAACCATGAAAAATTTATTTGCTAAAAGCATAACCTCCATTTCTCCCTCTGGCATCCAAGTCCGTTGGGCCCATGATTCAAGAAATTGTAAAGAAACCCGCATCCCCATAAACTTGCACAGCAATGCATGCTTCGAATAATAATCAATATCTTCCGCAATCATCTCCAGCGGGATAACCAATTTTGGCCTCTCCTCACAACGTTCAAGACATCCATTGATCTTCGTAATCCGAGTACCACCAGACAAACCCGAACCAACCAACCCTGGATCTAGTGAGAACAAGTTATTATTAAAAACCTTTGAAGCGTGCGAAGGAGAATTTGCACCAACCGCTGCTGAGAGAAAATCCATCTTGGGACTAGCCCCTAAAGACTCCCCGATCGGCATTGAAACTAAACAAGATCCAAGGCGGGCAAGCAGGCCCCCGAGAAAAAAGAACCACCACTAGGGTTTAACCGATCCACCACCTAGCACTGCCTTCGAACTGCAGACCCAAACCAACCAGGCACAAAAACCCCACCCACGACCTCTAACCAGACACAAAACCCCCGCACACTCAAGGAGAAAGATACACTGATGCAGATGAAAAAACTTTGCACTGATAAAAAACACAACCCCAGACCTCCCCAAAACGCATGCACTCCCCACACTTCGCACGACCAAGAAAAAACCAGAGGATCGGGCTAGGGCACGAAAGCCCTAGCTCGACATGCAGAGCAAAAAATCGACATCCTCCGACAATCGTAGATCCATACAACACAATTTTTTAATAATTACCATTGAATTTGAATTTTTTAATATTCTACCAATGAATTTGAATTTTTTAATATTCTAACAATATGAAAATGATTTATTCATACATGATTAACACTATTATTCTAGCAAATCATGAAATTCATACTGTGATTTCTCCTTTTGGCTTTGTAATTAGTGATTTTATTTTTGGTTGTTTTCAGAGACTTTCAAATATTTATGTTTTATATATGTTTTAATTATTAATGTTGCATTTGTCCGCTATTATTTTTTGATTCTTAATTTTGCCACTTCTTATTTTTATTTCTCCTTTTGGCTTTGTAATTAGTGATTTTATTTTTGGTTGAATATTTATGTTTTATATATGTTTTAATTATTAATGTTGCATTTGTCCGCTATTATTTTTTTAATGTTTTTAAAGTTGTTTTTTTGGTGTAATAATATTATATTTATATTATTGTTATTATAATATTATTACATTATTAAGAATGTTTATAATAATAAACATAGTACTAAATATAATAAATAAAATTATTTAATTATAATTATAATAATATTATAAATTTATTATAATTATTATATTATTATAATATTATATTTTAATTATAATTATAATATTAAATATAATAATATTATATTTATATTATTATTATAATATTAAATATAATAATATTATATTTATATTATTATTATAATATTAAATATAATAATATTATATATTATTATATTATATTTATGTTTATTATTATTATATTATTAAATTATATTATATTTATCTTTATGTTTATTATTATATTATTATATAATATTATTATAATATTATAATATCAATTAATATAATATATATAATAAATATTAATAAACATCATTAAACAACAATTGAAATTTAATAACAATTGAATTTTAAACATTATGGTGAAGGACGATGCACAAAGCTACCAGGTCAACACGGTGGAATCTTCCTCTCAAGTACACCTCTGACGCAACATCATTTCCTAGAATTGCCTTAAAAATGGTGCAATTTTTTTGTCAAAAATATTGTTTGAGACAGTGTAATTTATTAGGGCAATGGATGCATGGGGAAGGAAGTGACATCCATGCCCCCATGCATTTTTTGGGCTGGATAGCCGCTTCCTTATAATTTATGTGTATATAAATAAGATATTTCTTAGTGTATATATATTATAAGTGTGTGTATATATATTTGATACATAAATGTGGTTAAAGGGAACTGCTCCCGTATAGAAGGCATGCCTTGTGGTCACAAGGGTGCATAGATACCAAAACAATAGTATATCATATTACAAAAATGGAAATACACAAGAAAGGGGCCGTTATTTTGGAAGCTGATGAAGAAGGTACCGAGTACCTGCTACAAACTGTGTCAGCCACTGTTGATGCTCCTTTGACAGTGGGGGTTCAAAGAAACCAACCACAAATTTGTAGGTTTCCATGTTGTCCTGGATGACTCCTTCCTAAAACAGAGATATCACCTACCTCAAGTATGCATTCCCACATAGATGCCTGAGTTTGTAGATGCCACCCTAGCTTCCAAAGGACAGACGCTTGTTGAAGGAGACAACATCAAATGCAAGAGACTGTAGGTGAGGAACCACCATCCACTTCACAGTGATCCGAGCAAGGCCTTTGTGGTCATAGGCTAATGTGAACTGGGCCAGAAACCTCCTGAGAGAGAAATGATTGTGGAGGTGAAGACCTGCTAGAACTCTTGGGTCTATAATATGTACCAACGCCTGCAGGGTGTCCTCATTCTGAACTGTGAACATGCGGTGAATTTGAACAAACACATCATTGGTGTCGCATGGGTAATTGTAGCCATGAATTGGAGCAAATGCCATGGGGAACTAGAGAAACTTGATGCCAAACTGTTACCATCAATGTAGAAGTGAAATGAACTTGGGAATCTTATATACTCAGATTGAAGAAGAAATAAATTCATCATTAAATTCAAAGTCTCGTCCAAGTGTGTTTACTGAATCAAGAGATGAATATGCGCCTCCAAATTGAATTTCTAAATTTGTCAGGAGTACTTTACAGTTAATTTGCTTGAAGAAAAAGAGTCTCTGCATGGGGGGGAGGGATGATATTTGTTAGATTGCCTTGAGGTTGGCACAAAGGAACAGAGGCAATAAATGTAGAGTTTTCTTGCACTGATTTTTTGGGAGACAAGTAGGAGACACGAGTACAATTTGGAATGGAAAAGACAAGTCCAGGGTGGCACCTGTGTGGGCATCAACTAGACCGAGCTGATTTGGCCACGGTCCAACTAATTTGATATTAGGGGTTGGTGGAGACATTGCCTCCATGTGCCCTTGCCAAGATATCATGAATGGTTAGTTTCTCATTTAGGAGGGGGATCCTTTATTACCAATTAGGACTGGGGTTGGGGGTTTTGGGGTAGCCTATTCCACTAGAGTCGATGGTATTCCTAATTTCGGGGGCGGTGTCTGTGCCTGCGAGATGCTGATTGTAGTAGCCTGAGAGTTTGTCACTTTTGGATGAGCTTTTGAGTATGATCTGACACCAAAAGAGCCATGAATGGGATCTATTGAGTGATTTAAAACTAGAGAGGTGGCATGAGGATTTGTCGGTGGAGGAGGAGGCGGTAGTGAGGGGCTCACTTTTGTACTGGAGGGAGGTTGAGCCAAGCTATCTTGAGTAGGTGGAATCTTGTCCTAGCTTGGCTTATCTATTCGAAAGTCCGCCCCGAGGCCAATGTAGGGGCAATTATCATTGGTATGTCTACGGCTACCATAGGATAGACAAAAGAACTTGTTTTCCTCGATCTCTAGATATTGAACCCATTTCTTTTATGCGGAATACAGGGTAATTTTTGGGGGAATCTTTCAATGGCCGCGACTTGGATACTGTTACATCCCATGTGTTTCTACCATTTACTATTTACCTAGATTGGTTAATTTGTTTGATTAATGAATGATTGTGAAATCTTTGCATTTATGTGTTTATGTATCTTGATTTGAAATATGAAGAAAAATGGAATAATGCAATGTCTTGTATTATATATGATTAATGTTGGAAAATATATGAAGCAAATGGTTATATTTTGATCAGCTAACTACTGTGATCTAAGTGGATGTAGGAATAGGATGCTCCTCCGAAAGGGAGGGGAAGTATCACTTAGGAGAAGGACTTGGTCTGATAACCCTAGAGAAACCTAGATTGAGTTAGCACACACACACACACACCATCCTATTTTGATCTAAGTTTTGACAAGTCAGTCTGGGTAGTGGTAAGTGATCTAAGTTTTGAGTCTTGATTCTTGATTTGGTTGATTCGAACCTACATGTTGTTAAGTGATGCAGGGGCATCGCATGAATCAATAAAATTTCCCTTATCTTGGGGTCAAATCAATTTCAGGTTCCTATCTCCATAGTCATAGGAAGTAAGATTAGCGATTCAGTTGACTTTGGAATTATGAAATAAGCAGTTAGAGGGAAGATGGATGCTTAACGATCAAACATAGATGAAGTCGAGCAGGTTGGGAAGTAGTTAATATAGTTTTCAAGACATCAATTATGAATAAAGGGGGTAGTTAGTAACGGTTGAAGAGTGGATACGGTTGCAGGCAGTTTAGTGAAGATGCTAACAAAAGGAATAAAAGATAAGTGACTAGGAAGAAACAGCCAGATGGAAGGTGATGATTAGAATGAAGTTTTGGAAGCTTCTTGTCACAAAAGGGGTAGAGGAAATGTTAGAGAAGGAAGAAAAAGTAGAAAGGCGAGGAAGTTGAAAAAAACACGGGGGAAGAAGAAACATCGATCACTGAGAAAGAAAATAGAGGAGAAGGTCGAAAGTGGGAGGAGGCCGAACGGAGATAAAAGAAGGTTGTTTGGAAGGCCAAAGTATCGAGGGCATGTTGAAAAGAGAGAGGTCGGGTGAGAGACCGACAAAGAAAAATGATAGATGTTTGAATAAGGATGAAGCCAAGAGTAGTTCGAGAAGGCGACTGTTGGAGGCTGAATGGAGAAGGCCGACTGTGAGGAGGAAATGTTAATTAAGTTTTGAAAGATAGGATGAGGGGTTAATAGTTGAGAGAGGTCGATCATGGGAATTGATTGATTGAGCAAAGAAAGGGCGTGCGACAGAGATTAGAGGCCATGAAGGAAAAACAAAGAAGATGTCACATTGAAATGCCAAGTTGATAGTTGGGTATATTGGGAAGAATAAGGTATGATGAATAAGAATATTGAGAGTGCAGAGCCGATAGTAAAAGGAGGTCAATGGATTAGAGAAGAGCGAGATTAACTTGAGAGGAAGATAAGGAAATACTTCAAAGAGAGGAAGCCAATTAAGGAAGCAGATATGACAGAGGAGAATAGAGAAGGTTTAGAAATATGGTAGAGGGACAAAGGTGACAAAATGTAAAAGAACATATCCTGTAACTGCATTCAATGTGGAATATAATAAATAAATAAATATTGGTAAAAAATGAATTGTTATCCATGTGTCATGGTTTCTTGTGTTCTATTGTTGTAATGAAATCCTGCCTCTCGAATGTATTAATCCATCAAGAATTATTGATTGTCATTGTTCCTATCAAGTGTTGTTGCAGAAGTCTATTATTTCCTATTCAAGTTTATGTCACTGTCATGCCAGGAAACTTGTAGAGATATGTAGTTGATGATATCTTAATAGATGTGTGTGCGGGAATGGGTCACCATGTAATAACTAGGTGTTAAGAAGTTTGGTTAGAGAGGGTTGTTTCATCAAGTGGTATCAGAGCATAGAAGGTTCTGAGTGCTAAGTAGATCACCGAGGTGAGGCAGCATAGGCAGGACCTGTGGGTAGCAGAGGAAGATGAAAGAAGAAAGAAAGATGCAAAAGCATGCAGGTAAAGAGCGTCTCATGAAGCGAGACAAGAGAAAAGAATCACAAAGAAGCAAGATGCAGAATTTGAGAGGGAAATGGCAGAATTATGAAGAGATTTAGAGGTATACAAGCAACAGCTAGAAGAAAGAAGCCAAGGTTATTTTTGGGTTTGGCCAACGAAGAAACTAAAATGGCCTATGAAGATGATTATGGAGAAAAGAAAAAGGCAAAAGATGAATGCCTTGAGAAGAGTAGATAAGGGTGGAAAGAGTACCCACAGAGGTTGGGACAACAAGAGGTTGTCGGATGAGCAACATACACCAGAAGTGGCGAAGGAAGTTCTCATTGAAGAGAACATGAGAGAAGATAAGAAAGAAAGAGAGGAAGAGAAAAAAGTGCAGCAAGCAACACTTGTGAAAGAGAGAAATGAAGAGAGGAGAGTGTCCATGAAGAAGACACTATTGGAAATTAAGGTGTCTCAAACTTTGCAAATTCCTAGCATTATTTATTTATTTGTATATTTATTTATTGTCTAATATTGTAATTACTTGCACATTCAATTTGGTCACTTATTTGAGGTGGCACGGTAACATGTCATCTTACTTAGAATGTGACTTGGATGGTCAAGTCAAACCTACATGGATTTGGGTGTCCCATTTGAGGTGGCACTAATATGCCATGTGTCGGCATCTTGTGGTATGTGGAAGGCAATATTCCATATGACAGAATCTATGACGCATAAGAGCCAAGTTTGAAGATTCCTATGACAAGTGGTGACAAGTGTTGGTGAGTATCTTTGCATGAGAGAAAGGCATCTTTGGGCACCCAAGTTGGGCTATGACATGTTGTAAGAGGAATATGCTATTTTTAGTCTTGTTTGACCGATTCTCTTACAACATGTAAGATTGTCATGTTGCAGAAATTTATGACAGTTGTAAGATGCGTAAGAGCATCTATCATAGTCTATTTTTAGTAGTGGAGCGCTCTATCTTGGGAAGTCAAATCTACCATGTTATGATAGGTGTAAGAGGTGTATTTGCAGCTTGGACAAGTGTCCCTTGATGTTGTAAAGTGGCCATGTGGCCAAGGTGGATGCCTATCCCAAGATGCTTCTAGAATTTGCCTTGTATCTCTATAAAATGTGAGGATTTGGAGTTGTAGTTGCATAGTGTTCATACAGGTACTGTTATGCTATCAGAATCACTCCATAAATGACATTTGAGAACTCTTGGAAGAACTTGCATTGCAAGTGTATTGTAAACTGTTATTGTTTTGATAATACATTGTGTAGGTTTTAGAGTGTGGGGTTTTTTACTTGAAAAAGGTTTTCCCCACAATATATCTTGTCTCTCTCTTCTGTCTACATTCTTTGTGTATGTGTATTGCTGTAATATCTCTGTTGTTGGGTTAATAACACTATAACTGTAAAGGATAGAAAGAATTTACACTCTACTTTCCTCATTAGATCAATGTAGGAAGCGATTTCTGCACACCTAGCTTCCTTTCAATTGGTATCAGAGCTTGATCACCTTTGGTCCTAGTTGGGTAGGGGTTTTTTGAGCTGATCTTAGTTTGAGTGGGAGTCTGTGCAGAGTATTCTATATTCTTATTGTAGGAAGGAGATGGCAAGCACATCTGGAAGAGTAGAGGTGGAGAAGTTTAACAGCACCAATTTTGAGTTGTAGAAACTTAAGATGGAAGACATGCTTGTTGATCAAGACCTATGGGAAGCAATTTTTGGTGTAAAACCAATGGCAATGTCTCAAGCTGATTGGGATCTCAAGGATCAGAAGGCTAAGGGTCTTGTGAGACTCTGTTCGGTTGACTTTGTCTTGCTAGATGTCCATGAAGAGAAGACCGCAGAAGACCTATGGAAGAAGCTTGGAGATGTTTATCAGGCTAAATCCCTAGTAAACAAGTTATTCCTGAGGAAGAAGCTTTATTCTCTGAGGATGGAGGATCCATTGCAGACCACCTGAATGATTTTAACATGCTAGTTGCACAGTTGACATCCGTTGGTGTGAAGATGGAGGAGGAGGATCGTTGCATGACCCTACTTTGTTCTTTGCTGGACTCATGGGACCATCTTGTTATGGCCATCGGGAGTACCACATCCACTTTCAAAATGGATGATGTGGTGTCTTCGTTGTTATATGAAGAGATGCGGAGAAAATCTTCTGAATTGGCCAAAGAAGCTCTTGCGGTTCGTGGAAGACCCAAGGAGAAAGGGAAGAAAAAGAAGGACAAGAAAGATGATAAGGGTAGATCCAAATCTCTTGGAGAGGCCAAGGCTTTTTGTTGGAATTGTGGTAAAACTAGGCATTTCCGAAAGGAGTGCAAAGAAGAGAAAAAGAAAAAGAAGAATAATCCCTCAAATTTAGATTCTAACAAGTCACAAGATGATGGTGATGCTTTCATCGCAACCTTGGCCACCCATGCATCAAATGATGTGTGGTTGATTGATTCTGGTGCCTCTGTCCACATGACCTTGCATTGAGACTGGTTTACAAAGTATGAAGAGTTCAACGGTGGAAGAGTGTACCTGGGTGATGATTCTCATCTAAAGATAGTTGGCTGTGGAAGAGTCACAATTTGATTCCCTGATGGATGAGTGAAGGGGATCTTTGGGGTTATGTAGATCCCAGGCTTGGCACAAAACTTGCTTTATGTAAGTAAATTGAATGATGCAAGTGTGCAGGTTATCTTCTCGAAAGGAGGATGCAAGATGACAAGAGGTGCTACGGTGCTTGCGAAGGGTACTCGAAGAGGTACTCTGTTTCAGCTGGATGCATGCATCACTCAATGCAATAGTGCTTTTGATTCGAAGAAAAGAGCTTTAGTCACTTCATCCTCACCATTGGAACCCACAGAGAAAAGATCTGTTGTATAAAATTCTGATGGTAGTGCATTTTGGGTACCTAAGGGTGCTCATGCTTTGGAAGTTAAGCTTCCTTCTGAGAAAACAATGTTATGGCATAAGAGACTTGGCCACATTGGTGAGAAGGGTCTTAGAGCCTTGAAAAATAAAAACCTTATCGAGGGGTTAAATGATTGTAATCTTGAGTTCGACTTTTGCGAACATTGTATATATGGAAAACAAAACCGTGTTCAGTTTTACTTGAGTTCTCATAAGTCTTCTGGTGTGTTGGATCTTATTCATTCTAATGTGTTTTCTCCTGAGAATGTTCCTTCGATCTCTAAATCTGTATATTTTGTATCATTCATTGATGACTACAGTAGAAGGACATGGGTTTATTTTCTTAGAAGCAAATCTAAAGTCTTTAGTTAGTTCAAAGAGTTTAAAGATTTTGTTGAGAATCAAACTAGTAAAAAGATTAAGTGTTTGAGAACTGATAATGGTGGTGAGTTTTGTTTCGTAGAGTTTGACAAGTTCTGTAAAGAACATGGGATTGACAGACACAAGACAACTCCTTATACCCCACAATAAAATGGAGTTGTAGAGAGTATGAACAGAACATTGATGGAGAGGGGTAGGAGTATGCTTAGTGGCGCTAGCCTCGAACAAAAGTTTTGGGCTGAAGCTGTAGCCACTGCTTGCTATTTGGTTAACAGATCTCCTACCTCAGCGCTTATTGATATGACACCCATGGAAGTGTGGTCTAGTAAAAATCCCTCATTGAGACATCTTCGTGTTTTTGGTTGTGAGGCATATGCACATGTGCCTAAGGAGAAGAGGTCAAAATTAGAGAATAAGGCAGTTAAATGTATCTTCATTGGCTATGGTGTCGGTGTGAAAGGGTACAAGCTTTGGAATCTTGTGGCTGAAAAAGTGTTGTATAGCAGAAGTGTCATCTTCAGAGAGCTAACACCTTCTCCTATTATTCTACAACTAGAAGAAAAAGAGCAGAAAGAGGATGTGGTTCAGTTTCCTTCTACCCTTGAGAAGACTGCACTGACAAACCCTGTGAGACTTGATGATGAGGAGATATCTAGCAGCTCTGAAAGCTTAGAAGAAGAAGCAGAACCTCAACCTTAGCCTTTGAGGAGGTCTACATGAACAAGGAAGCACCCTGATAGGTTTGGTTATTCATTGCTTGATTCTAGTTGTGCTTGTGCCTTGATTACTAACACTAATGAGCCTAGAACTATGACAGAGGCTATGGGCATGAAAGATGCAGGTTCCTAGAAGGAGGCCATGGAGGATGAGATGGCTTCTTTAGAAAAGAAAAAAACATGGGACTTGGTGCCTTTGCCTGATGGATGGAAACCTGTTGGATGCAAATGGGTGTTTAAGAAGAAATTTGGAGCAGATGGCAGTGTTGAAAAGTATAAGGCTAGATTGGTTGCGAAGGGGTATTCACAAGTGGAGGGAATTGATTGTAGTGAAATTTTCTCTCCCGTTGCAAAGATGACATCTATTCAGTTCCTGTTATCTCTTGCAGCAGCTTATGACTTAGAGGTGGAGCAGATGGATGTGAAGATAGCATTCCTTCATGGTGATTTGGAGGAAGAGATTTACATGTCACAGCTAGAGCATTAAATAGAAAAAGGTAAAGAAAATTTGGTTTGCAAGCTAACAAAGTCTTTGTATGGTTTGAAACAATCTCCTAGGATGTGGTACTTGAAGTTTGATGCCTTTGTGTTGTCCATTGAATTTCTAAGATCGAAATCAAATCATTGTGTACTACAAGTTTGACAATGATCGTATTCTCATTATTGCACTGTATATTGATGATATGTTGCTGATTGGGAAGGGTAAGAATATGATTTTTGATTTAAAGTCTCAGTTGTCAGTACAGTTTGAAATGAAAGACTCAGGGGCAGCTAGGTACATTTTGGGGATGGAAATAAGAAGAGACAGAGAAAACAAAAAACTTTGGTTAAGCCAGAGTAAGTATGTGAAGACCATGTTGGATAGATTCAGCATGGCAGATTGTAGACCATTATGTGTTCCTGTTTCCTTGGGGACAAAGTTATCTATTAATGATTGTCCAAAATCTCCTTCTGAAGTGGAGGACATGAGCGGAGTACCTTATGCTAGTGATGTTGGCAATTTGATGTATGTTATGGTCTGTACAAGACCAGACATTGCCCAAGCAGTGGGAGTCCTTAATCAGTTTATGGCTAATCCTGGACGGGTACATTGGGATGCAGTAAAGAGAGTGTTTAGATATTTGAGGGGTACTTCCGAGTATTCCATATGTTATCATGGTTATCCTACAAGACCTCTGCATTCTATGAGTATTCGTGGATTTGTGGATTATAATTGGGCAGGTGACATTGACAGCAGGAGATCCACCAGTGTTTATGTGTTTACTATGTTCGGTGATGCTATTAGTTGGATGAGTAAGCGACAACCTATGGTTGCTTTATCCATGATAGAAGCTGAGTACATGGAAGCAACTCATGCTTGTAAGGAAGCCATTTGTCTTAAGAGGTTGTGTTCAAATATTGGTGTTGACGCAAGACAGATTACTATTTGTTGTGACAGTTAGAGTGCAATTTGCTTAGCAAAGAATCCTACCTTCCATGCCAGAACAAAGCACATTGATGTTCAGTTTCATTTTGTTCGATACATGGTAGAGGATGGGAATGTGATATTGGAGAAAGTAGACACTTTGAAGAATGTTGCAGATGTATTGATGAAACTAGTGGGCACATAAAAGTTCAGATGGTGCTCGGAGTCTATGGGCCTCTTGGCCCCTAGTAGTTAAAATCTTGTCATTTCTTTTGGCTCTTGCAAGGTGTTCGACAAGTGGGAGAATGTTGGGAATTAAGGTGTCTCAACCTTTGCAAATTCCTAGCATTATTTATTTTTTCATATATTTATTTATTGCCTAATATTGTAATTACTTGCACATTCAGTTTGGTCACTTAGTTAAGGTGGCACGGTGACATGTCATCTTACTTGAAATGTGACTTGGATGGTCAAGTCAAGCCTACATGGATTTGGGCATCCCATTTGAGGTGGCACTAATATGCCATGTGTCGGCATCTTGTGGTATGTGGAAGGCAATATTCCATATGACAGAATCTATGACGCGTAAGAGCCAAGTTTGAAGATTCCTATGACAAGTGGTGACAAGTGTCGGTGAGTATCTTTGCATGAGAGAAAGGCATCTTTGGGCACCCAAGTTGGGCTATGACATGTTGTAAGAGGAATATGCTATTTTTAGTCTTGTTTGACTGATTCTCTTACAACATGCAAGATTGTCATGTTGCAGAAATTTATAACAGTTGTAAGATGCGTAAGAGTATCTGTCATAGTCTATTTTTAGTAGTGGAGCACTCTATCTTGGGAAGTCAAATCTGCCATGTTATGATAGATGTAAGAGGTGTATTTGCAGCTTGGACAAGTGTCCCTTGATGCGATAAAGTGGCCATGTGGCCAAGGTGGACACCTATCCCAAGATGCTTCTAGAATTTGCCTTGTATCTCTATAAAATGTGAGGATTTGGAGTTGTAGTTGCATAGTGTTCATACAAGTACTATTATGCTGCCGGAATCACTCCAAAAATGACATTTGAGGACTCTTGGAAGAACTTGCATTTCAAGTGTATTGTAAACTGTTATTGTTTTGATAATACATTATGCAGGTTTTAGAGTGTGGGGTTTTTTACCTAAAAAGGTTTTCCCCACGATATCTTGTATCTCTCTTCTATCTACATTCTTTGTGTATGTGTATTGCTGCAATATCTCTGTTGTTGGGTTAATAACACTGTAACTGTAAAGGATAAAAAAAATTTGCACTCCACTTTCCTCATTAGATCAGTGTAGGAAGCGATTTCTGCACACCTAGCTTCCTTTCAGACACTAATGGAGACATTGTATCTCTTATTTTGTTTTCTACTATTGTGTTTGTAGATGTGTATGCATGTATGAAGAATGCAATAGGGAAGGTCAAGAATGATACCTCAAAGATGATGACAGATGGGGCAAGAATAGTACCTAAAGAGAGAGTTGATGATGAGCAGAGTTTGGTTGTAGCAGCATGGCAAGAAGAGTTTGCAGTAGTGGTACATAGTAGAGTACCAGAGAATGAAGAGGTGTTTTATGCCAAAGATTTCCAATATGATGATGAAGATGTGAAGGTAGCCCCAACATTTTATGATGCCTTGGAAGAGGTTGCAGATGCAGTACCAGAGGCTTATCAAGAGGAAAAGATGGAAGTCAAAGAAGCTAATGAAGGGAACAATTTGGGGCGGCAGGTTGTTGCACATAAAGATGGAGGTAAAAATGTTGCTTTTGATTATGTATATAGAAATGAGAATATGAATAAGCAAGTTTTTCAAGAAGGAAAGAAATTAGTAGACCATGGGTATATAGTTCCATTTTGGCAAAGGGAAAAGATTATTGAAGGGCTGTAGTTAAAGTGTAAAGAAGTGGATGTTGTTGGGTGTGTTGGTGCTAACTAGTAGTTGCAAAGAATGAAAGATGTGCAGGAAAATGAGTGGAAATCAGATTGCAGGATAAATTGGCAAGCAAGGAGTCATAAAGATAATGTTTTCAAGAAAGGAGCATAATATACTTTGAGAAGATCAAGTGCGGCTATCAAGAGAGTTCAACCCAAGGCTCCCAACAATAAAAAGTGAGTGATTAAGAAAAGGTCAGCAGTAAATGAGGATCATGTTGTAGGAAATGATGATAAGGAGAATATGCCTGTGGGTATGAGATTTGAAGAGGAGACCAAGCCCCATGAACCTAGAAGCATGGTGAATTCAGTAGAGGATGGCAAGAAGGATAATGGCCATGAGCGTGTAGTGGAGTTGCAGCAGGAGAAGCAAGATGTATGTAGGGTAAGGGAAAAGCAATTTGATTGTGTTTATGATGATTCTTTTGAAGCTTTATATAAAATTATAAATATGAGGAAGACATGTGGAGGATTGTGGATGGGAAAGAAATGAGGAGTAAATATTAGAAGAAGAAAGGAGGTAGGCAAAGGCAGAATGGAAAATCTAAGGTGAACAAATGTAAGTGTGACAGGCAAGAGGAGAAGTTGGATAAAAGTACTGAACTATGAAAGAGGGCAGCAATGGTATCTGGTAAAGAGCATAAAGATGTAGATTTGGATATGGGAGCAGCAGTGGTCCAAGAAGGGGAATACCAACAAAAGAAGAATGAAAGCAATGCAGAGACAAAATCAAAAGAAGGGGCAACAATAGAAAACGTTGAAGAGGATTTGTGGAGGCAATTTGCAGCCATTGAGCAAGAGTGAAATGAAAAGGTTGGAGGTTTGAAGATGTGTGGAACAATGAAGAATGCCCTGAAGGAGGTTGTTGACAATGACATCGAAGTTGTTGCAAAGATGCAGACATAAGTTGTAGCAGTCATGACAGATTTTGAGAGGAATGTGGTAAGTCATGAGATCGAAGATGAATCTGAAAATAGTTTGTTGCAGCAGTTGGCCATAGCAGAAGAGTGGCTGGAAAGAATGTTGGATGAGTATGTTGTGTATGACATTGGAATGACAGAAGCAGCTGTAGTAAATGTTGATGATAAAGTGAGGGATGTTGAAGACATGGAAATCTTTCCATTTGTTTATGGTGTGTTGTATGAGAATAAAAGGATGATCAGGAATTGGAGGTGGAAAGTAATTGATGAAGATAGCCTCATGAGGGCAGCACACAGTGTTGCACAATAATGTTGGAGGAATGTGGCTAATGAGCCAGAGAAATTGTGGAAGAAGCGGAAGAAGTGTATTGACAATCTACTTTGGATGAATCACCACATGTGCAAGAGCACATGATCTTTTTATTCCCTGAGAATTCTGATGTAGGGGCATTGCATGAATCAATAAAATTTCCCTTATCTTGGGGTCAAATCAATTTCGGGTTCCTGTCTCCATGGTGATAGGAAGTAAGATTAGCGATTCAATTGCCTTTGGCATTATGAAATAAGTAGTTAGAGGGAAGATGGATGGTTAATGGTCAAGCATAGATGAAGTCAAGCAGGTTGGGAAGTAGTTAATATAGTTTTCAAGACATCAGTTATGAATAAAGGGGGTAGTTAGTAACGGTTGAAGAGTGGATACGGTTGCAGGCAATTTAGTGAAGATGCAAACAGAAAGAATAAAAGGTAGTGACTAGGAAGGAACGACCAGATGGAAGATGATGATTGGAAGGAAGTTTTGGAAGCTTCTTGTCATGAAAGGGGTAGAGGAAATGTTAGAGAAGGAAGAAAAAGTAGAAAGGCAAGGAAGTTGAAAAAAACACGGGGGAAGAAGAAACGTCGATCACTGAGAAAGAAAATAGAGGAGAAGGCCAAAAGTGGGAGGAGGTCAAACGGAGACAAAAGAAGGTTGTTTGGAAGGCCAAAGTATCAAGGGCCAATTGAAAAGAGAGAGGTCGGGTGAGAGGCCGACAAAGAAAAATGGTAGATGTTTGAATAAGGCCGAAGTCAAGAGTAATTCGAGAAGGCGACTGTTGGAGGCCGAATAGAGAAGGCCGACTGTGAGGAGGAAATGCTAATTAAGTTTTGAAAGATAGGACGAGGGGTTAATAGTTGAGAGAGGCTGATCATGGGAATTGATCGATTGAGAAAAGAAAGGGCGTGCAACAAAGATTAGAGGTCATGAAGGAAAAACAAAGAAGATGTCACATTGAAATGCCAAGTTGATAGTTGGGTATATTGGGAAGAGTAAGGTATGATGAATAAGAATATTGAGAGTGCAAAGCCGACAGTAAAAGGAGGTCAATGGATTAGAGAAGAGTGAGATTAACTCGAGAGGAAGATAAGGAAATACTTCATAGAGAGGAATCCGATTAAGGAAGTAGATACGACAGAGGAGAATAGAGAGGGTTTAGAAAGATGGTAGAGGGACAAAGGTGACAAAATGTAAAAGAACATATCCTGTAACTACATTCAATGTGGAATATAATGAATAAATGAATATTGGTCAAAAATGAATTGTTATCCATGTGTCATGGTTTCTTGTGTTCTATTGTTGTAATGAAATCTTGCCTCTCAAATGTATTAATCCATCAAGAATTATTGATTGTCATTGTTCCTGTCAAGTGTTGTTGCAGAAGTCTATTATTTCCTATTCAAGTTTATGTCACTGTCATGCCAGGAAACCTGTAGAGATATGTAGTTGATGATATCTTAATAGATGTGTGTGCGAGAATGGGTCACCATGTAATAACTGGGTGTTAAGAAGTTTGGTTAGAGAGGGGTATACCATGATTAAGTGTTTGGTTGTTTGAGTAAGATCTTTTTGTGGTTTGGATATAACTCGTGCAACTCCACGATATGTTCATACATATGACTCGATACGAGCATGAGTATACGTAGGTAGACATACCTACATACACTCATGAGCGTACTGCTCACCGGTATGGGGATATCGATTTGGACCCTGCAAGACTTATCCTCTCTATTATGTTTATGCATTTTTATGACATTATGTTTATATAGATTTTATGACAATAAATGATTTTATGAGTGATTAATTGGTTGTTTTATATATATATATATATATATATATATATATATATATATATATATATATATATATATATATTATAAGTTTTAATAAGCATGATGGGCTTTCTCATAAGAGGCATGTGGCCTAAAGACAAGGTAAGGCAACGCATGAAGCACTCAACATGGAGGCCCATGTGTATAGACCGTTGGGAGGTTAGTAAGTTAGAAGTTTAAAGCTTCTTAAAAGCATATCAAAGCGCTTATAAGAGCGCATAACCTTATGAACAATGCTTGGTGAGTTTAAAAATAAACTCTTTTGCTAAATTTGACTTTGTCTTGAGTGCTCATGGGAAGTTAAAAACCAGTTTAAAGTTTTTAGAGAAGCTTTCCTTGTTTTCCAATGTGCTTATGACTTTTTCCATGGAAACCAATTTTACTATGATTTTGGAAATGTGGTAATTTTATAAAGAGTGTTAAATCTTTTAGAAGTCTAATTTTCTGTGATTGATTATGTGTCCTCTTATATGTCTCTTATTTTTATTATTCTTTTGACACCTCTAAATTTGGTTTCTAATTAAGTGGAGTTGTGGCATTTTCTTTAGCTAGTTTGCAGCTTGATTTCTCTATGAGTTTTTGTATAAAAAGAGGTGCTCTCCCTCATTTTAATACATGCAAGTTGCAGCCAAGAGCCTTCTTATTCTTGCTATTGAGTTTTTGAGCTAGTTTTGAGAGTTTTGTCATTTGGTTTTTGGAGAGTTTTTCTACTTGGAGGAGAGTTCTAGTGTGTTGGAAGGAACTTTAGCAAGGGGTTTCGTTGACTTGTTTGGAGCTAAAATCACAGGCATGGGAATTTCTCTTCCATTATAATTTTCATTTTTATGACATTTTTTGTGTTGATTGTTATAATGGAATGCATTGTTTGTTTATCGTTATGTTTGTCTACTTGATTTTGTAATAGAATATAATACATACATACATCTCTCTCTCTATATATATCTAGCAAGTAAATTGAGATTAGTCTCTAAATTAGGGATTTGTACCTAGATGGATTTTGTGAATAATTTATTGATTGGTGTTTAGTTAGATAATTGTATAAGGGGAAAGATAGTAACAATAAATGGCAAATGGTATTACTTAGACATATGTTTAGAGTAACACATGTAAGGGGTTAGCCTTCGGATAGGTGATCCATTGAAGAGGTTGATAACCCAGTATAGAGATTGTTGTCTTTCCCAATCGAGAAGAAGGGTGGGTGAATATGTGACAATGAAAACTTTGGCCAAAGTAGTGTAAATTGCCAACGTTTACACTATCTAGTTTCAGTGTGATCCAGGATTGCATTACTTAATAAGGATGTCATATCTTGATGGTTGTTGCCATAGTATGATAGTACTAGTTAATGTAGGACACAACACCTTGCTCAAATTAGGCTTAATTTATTTGAGGTTACCAAACCAATTCCTTCGTCGAAATATGCGGGGGACCACAGTTAGTCCATGGTTGGAGGTAAAACACTTGAGTGATGCTTCCCCTCATGCATTTAGTTTGCAGTTGCCAGCCGTGAATATTGAAGACAGACAAATATACAATCATGTGTTACTATTTTTCAGTTAAGCTCTTGAAGCTTGTATGTATATTATGAAAAAGTTGTAAAGATGAATATTCAAATTCTTTTACTGTGAAATGTATTATGGATTATGCAATGGAAGTTTGAAATATGTTTTCAAATATGCATCTTATCGAATGAATTTAAGGAAAAATTTTATTGCATTCACTATCAGTATATTGATCATTTTACTTTTTGAGTTAAACATAGTAAAACTTAGCTGGTAGAACAAGTGGCATGTTACACGTGGTATCAGAGCTAACTAGGTTCAACTCTAGAGCCTATGTGCTCACTATGCTACAAGAGTCTAAAGTTGAAACTGGTTTTACACGAGATGGCATAGAAGGTTAACCAAGAAAATTGTCAGGAAGATTATTTTACCAACAAGTATCCAAGTCAGTGGTTAAAAGAGAACCAACTAAGGAATTAAGAAATCCAAGAGTCAATGTAACTCTGTTGAGAATATATAACAGAAAGATTCTGAGATTTTGACTAGAAAGGTAAAACCTTGGTCAGTTGCTAATTAGACTAAGAGCTTAGGTAGAGCAGTGTCTATATGAATTCAAGATCAATTTTATGTCTCTAGAACTTAGGGATGGGAAGATCCTGAAGTAATCAACCAGGTGCAAAAGCAATTGAGTTTGGAAGATTCTAGAAATTGTATCAACGATACATAGATAATTAGGGTTCTTGTCTAAACCCTAGATGGATTGGAATGAGTAAAGAGAGATGAAAGGATTAATAAAGGACAAGTAGTGATGTATTGGTATAAAATGCTTGGAAAAATAGTACAAGACTTGGAAATGCTTTTTGATTTCTAAGATTTATGAGAAAACCAATTGCCATATACAAAGAATCATGCATAATTAGAGAAGAATAAGAGTCCCTTAATAACTCATGAAGCCTATTGGAAAAAGGTGTCAATGTGTAGTTGAGGACGTAAATGAAGAGGATCCTCTCGGGTAATATTTTGATGAAAATATTGGGATTAGTATCATTCTTTTGTTAAGAGTTGGCATGAAGTTTGCAAGATAATTTGTAACAGTTGCAAGGAGATGTTATTAGTTATTTTCATAGCATTTTTGGACAAAAGTTGAGAGCTATGTATTTTGTCTCTTGGTGGAGATAGAAAGTATAATTACAATGATGAATGTGATCATTACCGAGATATTTAGACAAGTTGATTAACTAAACTATTCTGAGAGGTAGGGAATAGAGTTTTGTAAATGAAAGGAATGAGGTGTGTGTGTGTGTTACAACTAAAGTCCTTGTGTGTTGTTGTAACACCACCTTATAGTATCATCTATGTGATGAACGATAGATATTCCACGATGTAAGTGTGGATGTGTTTTAATCTTTTGAATTTTAAGTATAATGAAAGTCTTAAGGGACTTATTTATTTATTGTGCTAGTATCATGGCCTCTAACCCACTGTAAGTTTTGGAAAAATCAAGTGCAATACAACAATCTACTCCCTTGTTAGTGACTCAGTGAGTCACGTAGTGCATAGTCAGTGTATGTTTTGATTTTGACACTTCTTGAATTTTTGGAAAAATTCCTTTTTAAATACTTGCATGAATTTTCATTGTTTTATTCCTTTATTCTAGAATGGTCTAGCCGCCGAATTTTGAAGATTATTTATTTTATGACTAGTTGGTCAAAATTTGATTTATTGAGCTCAACCTTTTGACTTATTGTTGAAAATGAAATTGCTTATACTTGATATTGATTTAAATTATTGAGGTGGCTATACTAGAATATTTTTGGTTGTTTGTGCAATATTCGCCTCTATCATGTCTTGGATGGGCCTTTGATGGATTGTATAAGGGAGTAAATTGTAGAAAATGCACTTATTATATTCCTAACTTTATGGATTTTAGAAACCTTGTGAGGTAAGAAATTCTTTTTATATCATAATTGAGTCACCTAGGAGTAACTAAACTCCTAATCGATGTGAAATCTCTTTATTTCTAAAAAAGAATGAAGAGTGATAGCAAGTTGTCTAGAATGTGAGAGAGAGTTGAGGATGATTATAGCACCCTATAGGAAATTGATATCTATACGATATTCCAAGAGTGGAAGTGGCGGATCAATAGCTTGAACTTTGTAAAGTCTTTAGCACTAAAAGCTTAGCTTTTTATAACTCAGCTTATCACTCTGAGAGAGGCTGTCAATATCAATCGTCTACTTTTGGTCTCTCCAACCAAATAAGAAGCCTTCCCACTTTCTAAGGATATGTCCTCAGAGTATAGGGTGAGTTCCGCCATGGTGTTTAGGAATCCTTATGTTTCATCTTTGGCAAAAGTAATTGTAATTTCTTTAAGCAATGATTCAGAGGAATATGTTCCCCGCAATTTAGTATATGAGGATAAAACTAAGGGTTATTACTCATTCGAGGATAATCATGAATTAGAATTTGAGGGATATACTCCACTCAGTCATGTAGCTCTGAGAAGTTAATCAAATCCTTTTCGATATAAAGAAAAGAAAAATGTGTTATCAAAAGCTTATGTATATGAATTCTTCTTGGGCAAAAGTTTTGAACATGAATGAGAGATTCTATTTGGAAATGTTAAATGTTTTTAGAACATTGGGGAACATTCATAGAATTTAAATCTTTATAGAAACCCACAGGGTGAACTATCTTGTTAAGATGGTTAGAACAAGGATTAAATTTGAGGGAAGCGAAGAAGTAAGACAAGGAGTTGAGAGTATGGATACTAAGTTAGATCAAATCCTAGTGATGTTGATCGAGACAAGATAGAGAGAGTCGAAATATTGGAACAAGGAAAGGATGGAGTACCTAACAATTAAAAGTTTCCAGTCATGAATGAAGGAGAAAATTCTCAAGCTAGTAAACATGGGGAATGAAGGATCTCAATCTCAATCAGGTTTTGAAAGGATTAAGAAGAGGAGAATGGAAAAAGAGTTATTCTAGGACATGAGAAAATTTACTCCTCTGAAGTTTGAAGGTAGTACCAAATGCCTCAGGTGAAGGTTTGGGTGGAGTATTAATGTAGGAAGGGCAAGTCATAGCCTATAAATCAAGAAGCAAAAACCATATGAACAAAAATTATGTTTCGTATGATTTGGAGTTAGCAATAGTTGCTCATGCATTACAGATATGGAGACACTATCTATTGGAAAAAGCTTTGAATTGAAATCAGACCATCATGGTGTAAAGAATCTATTCATTCAACCCATCTAAATGTAAGGCTAAGGAGGTGATTAGAAATAATATTGGACTAAGATTTCAACCTTAACTATATTAAGAGAAACAAGAATAGGGTTGCCAGTGCTTTAAGTCGAGGAAGGAATATATCTTCATTGGTAACTATCCAAATTGGCTTTAAAAATTAAGTATTGCAAGAATCCAAGAGTGATGAGACCTTTGAACAAGCCAAGCAGACACTCTCAATTAAATTGCAAGATAAAAGGCATGAAGGTTTTTATTTTGAACCCAATGGGTTATTGAGGAATAAAGGAAGAATTTATGTACCTGATTTTGGTGAATTAAGGAATTTGGCATGGAAGGAAGTTCATAATACACCATATTTCGGACATGTTGGTGTCACTAAGATGTTAGTGGATGTTAAGTTGTTATATTTTTGAAAGAAAATGAAAAGGATGCCACAAGATTTGTGGCAAGTTGTTTAGAATATTAAAGAATAAAGGTAACACCTTTTATATCAGAGAATTTATCCGATGGA
Source organism: Cunninghamia lanceolata (assembly GCA_027924645.1). Classification (NCBI taxonomy): domain Eukaryota; kingdom Viridiplantae; phylum Streptophyta; class Pinopsida; order Cupressales; family Cupressaceae; genus Cunninghamia; species Cunninghamia lanceolata. The sequence continues at coordinate 408,293 of BSBN01001468.1, read as the reverse complement.
GCACAGTGTTAGCTCGCAAAATTGTGTAGGAAGTGTTTAGATTACACATAGTTCTTGAGAAGATTATCTTGTATAGAGATGCACGTGTGACAACAAGGTTTGGGTAAACTAATGTAAGTATAACTTATCGATATGAGAATAGATGGTTAAACTGTGAGAGTTAACCAGGTTTTGGAAGAATTGTTTGAATATATTGTATGGATCAACATTATAAGTAGGAAGAATATCTACCATTGGTGGGTTTTGATTATAAAAGTTCTTATCTTTCTGCTTGAAACAGTGGACAGAAGAAGATGTCAAACTCCTATAAGCTGAGTAAGCTAGAAGATAGGATTAGCATTAGTCCAGAAATGTTGTCAGAAATGGATGAACAGATCATGCTAATCAGAAAAGATTGGCGAAAAACTATTAAGGAATAGAAAGTTACGCTGATACTAAGTATATATTAAGACAATTCTTGATTAGAGAATAAAAGTTCTTTTGAGGGTCCAACCCCAGAAAAAGTTTCATTAAGTATGGAATGTATTCCAAACCAGCTCCTAGGTATAAAGAGCTCTTCAAAATTCTTGAAGTTAACAAATCAATTGATTGCAAAATCATTATGATAATAGCTATTGCCAGGAGGCACAATGCTCTTAATGATTCAAATTTGATATATTTATATATTTAACTGATGATTATTATATTCATAGAATGTTTACAAGTACAGAACCAATGTATGGTTTTGATCAAGCTTCTAAAATGCTTGGAGTTCGCAAGCTTTGCTTGCATAATAGAGAGGATCTACAATGCAAGATCCAATGGGATCAGTATGCAGAAAATTCTGCCACTTGGAAAGATTATGCTGAGATAAAGCAAAAGTTTTCGCAACTTATTCTGAATTATGAAAGCTATTGATATCAATATGATTTGTACTTATCATGACTTATTTATGTTGTGATAATACTTGATGCTTAAAAATCATCGGGGAAGATGATTCACGAGGGGGGGAGTATGTTACATCCCATGTGTTTCTACCATTTACTATTTACCTAGATTGGTTAATTTGTTTGATTAATGAATGATTGTGAAATCTTTGCATTTATGTGTTTATGAATCTTGATTTGAAATATGAAGAAAAATGGAATAATGCAATGTCTTGTATTATATATAATTAATGTTGGAAAATGTATGAAGCAAATGGTTATATTTTGATCAGCTAACTACTGTGATCTAAGCGGACGCAGGAACAAGTTGCTCCTCCAGAAGGGAGGGGAAGTATCACTCAGGAGAAGGACTTGGTCTGGTAACCCTAGAGAAACCTAGATTGAGCAAGCACACACACACCATCCTATTTTGATCTAAGTTGTGTCGAGTCAGTTTGGGTAGTGGTAAGTGATCTAAGTTGTTAGTCTTGATTCTTGATTTGGTTGATTCAAATCTGCATTTTGTTAAGTGTTTCGTTGTTTGAGTAAGGCCTTTTTGTGGTTTGGATATAACTCATGCAAGTCCACGATATGTTCATACATATGAGTCAATGCGAGCATGAGTATACGTAGGTAGACATACCTACGTACACTCATGAGCGTATTGCTCATCGATATGGGGATATTGATTTGGACCCTACAAGAGTTATCGTCTCTATTATGTTTATGCATTTTTATGACATTATGTTTATATAGATTTTATGAGGATAAATGATTTTATGAGTGATTAATTGGTTGTGATTTTTATATTAATAATATATGTGTGTGTAGTAAATTATTCATTATTAAATTCATCTGTTATAATTGTTACCTTTATGGTGAATGAAATTATGTTACTAATATTATCCATTTGATATATTTGAATATAATATATATATATATATTATAAGTTTTAATAAGCATGATGGGCTTTCTCATAAGAGGCATGCGACCTAAAGACAAGGTAAGGCAACGCATGAAGCGCTCAACATGGAGGTCCATGTGTATAGACCGTTGGGAGGTTAGCAAGTTAGAAGTTTAAAGCTTCTTAAAAGCATATCAAAGCGCTTATAAGAGTGCATAACCTTATGAACTTGGTGAGTTTAAAAACAAACTCTTTTGCTAAATTTGACTTTGTCTTGAGTGCTCATGGGAAGTTAAAAACCAGTTTAAAGTTTTTAGAGAAGCTTTCCTTGTTTTCCAACATGCTTATGACTTTTTCCATGGAAACCAATTTTACTATGATTTTGAAAATGTGGCAATTTTATAAAGAGTGTTAAATATTTTAGAAGTCTAATTTTCTGTGATTGATTATGTGTCCTCTTATGTGTCTCCTATTTTTATTATTCTTTTGACACCTCTAAATTCAGTTTCTAATTAAGCGGAGTTGTGGCATTTTCTCTAGCTAGTTTGCAGTTTGATCTCTCTATGAGTTTTTGTATAAAAAGAGGTGCTCTCCCTCATTTTAATACACACAAGTTGCAGCCAAGAGCCTTCTTATTCTTGCTATTGAGTTTTTGAGCTAGTTTTGAAAGTTTTGTCATTTGTTTTTTGGAGAGTTGTTCTACTTGGATGAGTGTTCTAGTGTGTTGGAAGGAACTTTAGCAAGGGGTTTCGTTGACTTGTTTGGAGCTAAAATCACAGGCATGGGAATTTCTCTTCCATTATGATTTTCGTTTTTATGACATTTTTTGTGTTGATTGTTATAATGGAATGCATTGTTTGTTTATCGTTATATATATATATATATATATATATATATATATATATATATATATATATATATATATATATATATATATATATATATATATATATATAATTTAAGAAGATTGGAGAGATTTTGAAGAGATTTAAAAAAAATAATTATTAAATTATTTTGATATATATATTTAGTTTGTATTTGATTTTTTAAAATAAAATAACTTTTAGCGTGTATATAATATTTGATTTTCTTAAAGAAGATATATGTTCTAGTGTATATATATTTGATTTTTTTTAAAACAAGATATCTCTTTGTGTGTATATAAAGGACACACAAAGAAATATCTCACACAAAGAGATATCTTATTTAAAAAAAAAACAAATATATACATACACACATATAAAAACAAATATATACATACACACATATAATATATATACACTAGAACATATATCTTATTTTAAGAAAATCAAATATTATATACACACTAAAAGTTATTTTATTTTAAAAAATCAAATACAAACTAAATATATATATCAAAATAATTTAATAATTTTTTTTTATAATCTCTTCAAAATATCTGCAATCTTCTTAAATTTTAATTATATTTTATGACAAAAATAAATCTCTCCAATCTTCTTAAATTTAAATTATATTTTATGACAAAAATACCTAAATACGGCTATACGGCCATCAAATTTAGGCCTCGATTAGGAGGAGCAAACTCACAAATATCGAAGTTAGAAGCTCATCCATTTATAACCTAGTTCCCAACTCTGACCCGTCTATAAGAAAACAGAATCCTTGTCGCGCTAGTCACCAGAGCTAGTTAAGTCCTACAACCTCTTCAAGGTTTTCAGTAACATTACCTAGTTGAGAAACTGATAATTTTAGATAGTTTTATGCTGCTACAATGGCCCTGGCAAGCTCAGCAATGATGCAGATGCACTCACCACCACTTCTCCAAACGCACCAAGTGGGCATTCGACACAAGCAAATGGGTATTCTATACAACCAGATAGGTATCCAGTACACACATGGAGAAGTTGGGTTTCATAGCAGAGGCCTATTACGCCTGCAAAAAGTGGATAAAAATGGAAGCTTTTTGACGAGAGCAGAGCCTGGAACGTTGTCTGCAGATGCTCCTGGGCCAACATCAATTTCTAACAACGACAAGAATAACTGTAACAACAAGAGGACTAGGCCAGGAGATGAAAACATCAGGCAAGAAGCAGCCAGGTTGCATGGAAATGGAACTAGCCATGAGTTTTCTGCCAAATATGTGCCCTTCTGTCCAGGTGCTACGACAGATGAAGAGTATTCATTGGATGAAGTAGTGTACCGGAGCCGATCTGGATCCCTACTGGACGTCCAACATAACATGGAGGCTCTCAAAAGGTACGACGGCAAATATTGGAGAAATCTCTTTGATTCTAGAGTAGGAAAGACCACCTGGCCATACGGGTCTGGTGTATGGAGTAAGAAAGAATGGGTCTTGCCTGAGATTGATAATGATCACATTGTCAGTGCGTTTGAGGGGAACTCCAATCTGTTTTGGGCAGAGAGGTATGGGAAAGAGGTAATGGGTATGAATGATCTGTGGGTGAAACACTGTGGAATTAGTCATACAGGGAGTTTTAAGGATTTGGGGATGACGGTGCTTGTTAGCCAGGTCAATAGGCTTAGGAAGATGAACAGGCCTGTTGTGGGTGTGGGATGTGCTTCCACTGGGGACACGTCAGCTGCCCTGTCAGCCTACTGTGCTGCTGCTGGGATCCCTGCTATTGTTTTCCTGCCTGCAAACAGGATTTCGATTGCCCAATTGGTTCAGCCTATTGCCAATGGTGCATTGGTGCTTAGTTTGGATACTGATTTTGATGGGTGTATGAGGTTGATTAGAGAGGTGACGGCTGAGTTGCCTATCTATTTGGCAAATTCTCTGAATAGCCTGCGGTTGGAAGGGCAGAAAACTGCTGCAATCGAAATCTTGCAGCAGTTTGATTGGGAGGTGCCCGACTGGGTGATTGTACCTGGTGGCAATTTGGGGAATATCTATGCTTTTTACAAGGGATTTCAGATGTGTAAAGAGTTGGGCCTGGTAGATAGGGTTCCTAGACTAGTTTGTGCACAAGCCGCCAATGCCAATCCCCTATATTTGTACTATAAGTCAGGATGGAAGGACTTTAAGGCTGTGAAGGCCAGTTCTACATTTGCATCTGCAATCCAGATTGGTGACCCTGTGTCAATTGACCGAGCAGTTTTTGCACTCCAGAGTTGTGATGGAATAGTTGAGGAGGCTACGGAGGAGGAGTTGATGGATGCTGCTGCTCAGGCAGATTTGAAGGGCATGTTTATATGCCCCCATACTGGAGTTGCTCTTGCGGCATTGGTGAAACTCAGAAGTAAAGGTGTTATTGGGCTCAATGATAGAACCGTAGTTGTCAGCACTGCTCATGGGCTTAAGTTTACACAGTCAAAGATTGATTATCACTCGAAAAAGATTCCAGATATGAAGTGCCAATATGCAAATCCTCCTTTACAAGTAAAAGCAGATTTTGGTTCTGTAATGGATGTTTTGAAGAAGAAACTAGCTCTGCTTTGAGTTACGGGTGCTGGTTATGGGGTCATGCTTTTAAAATTTTCACAAGTTCAAAGACTGGTAGGCTTTTTCAAATTCTGGTATCTGTTTTGTTTGCTTCAATTACTTCTCTGTGGATTTGCTTTTTTCGTTATGGTAGCAGCATAACAAGGAAAGCTATCCAACTTTCTCATAATCAAGAGCCATGTGAGGATTCATCTTTCTTGGATTATCAGAATATGAATTTTAGATGTTAAATCTTTGTGTCTTCCTAAGCCGAGTCATGTGCAAGGGAGATGTTTGTGCTGGAAAGAAAATAGTTTGGGGCTGGGCCATAAGCGTAGGAATGTTTTCTCCAGAGTAGTTTACATTTAGGTTTTTAGAGTTATCTTGCAATACAGTTTTGACTTTAATTGTTTCAATTATGTTATGGTGAATGTAGTTTTATTGCTTCTTGAATCTGTAACAAGTTGTTACATTTCCAGTTTGAACTTTTCATGTAGAAAACAATGTTGTAATTGTGAAACTTCATTTTGTACCAGAGGTGAAGAGCAATGAAGCAGATTAACACTGCTATGAAGAGTCGTAAATTTTATATTTCATTTGCTAAAATATATGTTCATCTCATGGGTAAGCTGTACTTAAATAAATGATATTTTCAATTTATCTTACTTTTTCAACTTGGATTTATCATTCAATGTGCAGTTTTTATTAATTTAGATTCCTTTAATAGTGCAATAAGCGAGTTAAAAATTTGATGCCTGTATATGACAACACTTTGATTATGGTAATTGGTCATGACCTCTCTCAAGGACTTAGATTGAGCATTTGAGAGTATATTTAACAACTATGTTGTGACAAATCAATTTATGTGAAGTATGCTGCATTTTGTTATCTTTGTTATTATGATAATTAATACTCTGAGAATATGTAGATTAATTGTACCTAGTTTCACCTTTAGAATGGGTTTGAGATGGTAGGGATTATTCATATCTGTAATTTTATGCCTTGTATTCATTAAGGTGAGTGGGAAATGCTGCTGCTGTCCTTTAAGAATGTTACAAAACAAAGTAAATTACAACTCACAGCTTACCAGAATTGATCAATGGAACTACAAGACTAGATGCTTAAAGTAAATCAAGGCAATAATGGCAGTGAATCGTGATTATTAGCCTACAGCTATAGTCTATTCAGGAGACAAACTTAAAAGATGCATTTAAAATAAGATAAAGTGGTGTATGGCTCAAATGATTGTCTCTCCTCTCGAGAGTCGAGACTCAAGAGGCAGGAGGGAAGGAATATGCATATACATAAAATCCATATTGAACACCCTGTAATGTTGTGAGACAGTGGACCTCAACATTTGTTCTAGGTCCAACTCTGAAATTTTTTCTGGTGTGCCAGAACATTGTCCTGCTATCTTCTGTCAATCATCTTCAAATCTGACAAAAAGGGACAAGGCTGAATTCAATAAGATAAATAAAAAATGTGATCTTGGCTTCCTTCATGAGCAATTCTAGACAGTAATGTTTGTCTCTCTTCTTTCACCGACTGACTTAAAAACTGAGGTTGATTTGTGTTTTTCGCTTGTATTTAATGATAAGTCCAATGGATGAATTTGTCTGAGATTTAACAGAGCTGCTTGATCCTTTTGGTAGCGATATGTGTTGTGCTTAGCTTTCTTTTGTTGTTTTCTTTTTCTGCTGCTCTATATATCATTCTCCATTTGTACAATAACAGACTTGGGTGACAAGTTAATATTTTAACAGAGGCATTTATTTCTGTTTGAATGAGACATTTTACAGAAGTCTAAAGAAATATCGAAGCAAAAAGTGTAATCATTTTGCTATTTTGAGCAATCCAAGTATAGATGGTAGATTACAGGCAGGAAATGCAGAGATGTTTATTGCTTTTTCAGAGAGATGTCAGTAGATGTACACTTATGGTGCATTGATTTATACATTCTTCCATAATAATGTATTTGTAACGTATTATGTTCAAGTGCTTTAGAGCACATTTGCCACACTTTGTTTCCAGGGTCCTAATGTTCTTTTTCTTCTTTCAATATCATGTATTATTGAAGATGTTTTTGGGGTTCCTTATAGCTTTGTGAAGATTTGCTTATTCTTATTAGGCTAAAGGTGAAGTTTAAACAATGAGAAAGTTACGTAAGAATCTGATGAAATATTTTGGTGTTTTTAGGGCTTTTAACACTTGCATTACTTTGGGGAATGTCATTTCGGATGAGAGGATATGGGGTGAATGGGAAATCAATGGTATGCAAAGTAGTGGTTTTGAACTATGGGGGGTTTAAAGTACCTTACACTTTACTAATTGAATCAAGCAAGAAATGTATGTTTGGTGGTCCTGTTATAGGAAATATACATAGTTCCACGGAGTTTCCTGACGGGGGGCCTAAGTTTGGGGGTGGCGAGGACGGGGGGTGGCGGCGGCGAGGGAGTGGTGCAAATACATATAGTACTTGAAAAATTAGTTATAAAAAGATGTATAAGGAATAAGTATATTGCATTGATCATCAACAATTTAACATTTAAGTTTTTAACAATGAAGTTTCAAGTTTGATTGTTTGAACCATTGAACCAATGAACATTGAACATTGAAAATGAAAATGAAAATATTGAATTCAGAGTTTTCAAAATTTCAGAATGATGATTCATGATTATAATCAAGTATCAACAATGTTCAAAAACAAAATACTAAATACTAAAAGTAAATACTAATGAGTTAATGGCTAATCATCCCCAATGTTCTCGCCAAACTCCTCATCACTAGAACTGTTGGATTCCACATGCTCAAGGTCCTCTGGCTCTACATCCCATTTGGCTGTTGGACTCTACTTGTACATAAGTGTGTTGCGGTCAATGAGACACAAGGCACTATGTACAATCACAAGCTTCTCTGCCCTCCTAGAGGTAAGCCTGTTCCTCTTAACGGAGTGGATGAAGCTATAAGTAGACCAATTTCTCTTAGCAACAGAAGAACTAGAAAACTTGGGACAACAAACGAATGGTTAGATTAGTAGTCATAGAAGTAGGCCCATGCAAAGTCCACAAAATAGGCTCCTCCTATGCCAAAGTCTCCCTATCTATTTCGGCCTCTTGTGGACATCCCCTAAGAGTGGCAAATTTTGTCCACTCATTAGGAATGATGCTAGTCTCTGTAGGATCATACATTTTCCGAATGGCCTTCATGAACCCTGCCTTCACCTCAGCATCTTGTATAGGTGTAACTCTACCAGGCTTTCTCACATGCCACTTTGGGTTCAATGCATATGTGTGTGCAAGGGAGTGTTGAGCTTCTCCCATCTACGATGAATGATCGGTTGAATATGTTCGGTGTAGAATTGCAATGTGGGGTCTTTCTATCGTACAACAACCTTCATTTGATCAAGCATAGTATCAATGCACTCATACACCTCTCCAAGGTTAGGTGCATTAGCATCCCCATATCTAATCACTTTGAAGACTGGAGTAATGATGGAGACAATATAATTGGCATCAACCCAAAAAATGTCACTCTTTACCACCTCCTTCATCCTCTGCCCCTGCTCTGTCTTCAACTCAGGCCACCGATTACATTCTGTTGTCATAACCATTAGTTGCAATGCCTCTTGCAACTCAAGAATCCTCTCCAAGAGAATAAAGTATGATGCATACCTAGTCTCTACAGGTTTCAAGAATTCCTTCTTGGAGAAGGTCCTTAAGAGTGCATGTGAAGTGTGGTGGTTGTAGATAAACATCTACACATCTCTAGCATCACTAACAAGTCCTTTGATCCAGCTAATTTTTCCCATGTCCTTGAGTGCATTATTCATGGCATGCACACAGCAAGTAGTCCACCCAATATGTCTATAGGCTGCCTCAATTAACTTCCCTGCAGCTTTGCACACATGGGCTGCATCTGTCACTACTTGCACCACATTTTGTGGCCCAACCTCCTCTATAGCATCTTTGAGGATCTAGAACTGAAAATGAGCATCCTTGTGATGCCCTGAACAATCAATAGCCCTAAGGAAATAAGGGCCAGCTATACTTGTAACCATGATATTGATGAGTGGACGATGCCTAATGTTCGTCTACCCATCCATGACGATGCTGCATCCACTTGTGACCCAAGTATTCTCCATTTTCTCCATTAAATATTAATCTTGGAATAGTTCTTATCCAAGATTGTTGTCCTCAATTTAGTCTCCCCTGTGGTCTCACCCTTATTACCTTTGCCATAGCTTCCTTATAATATGGAGAGCGAGCCACATGGAATGGAATGCCATTGGCAAAGAAGAATTTGCCAATGGCATCATCCACCTCATCCTTAGCTTGCACATTGAATAATTCTGCCAGTGGATTTGAAGCATCACTAGTCACCTTATGTTTCCCCGTAGGCTCTGCTGCCCTTGAACTAGATGGATTCATTGGCCTCTCCAAAGTAGTAGAAGTAGAACTTTGTCTCTGATGATCTCTCCCCCTTGGTGGCAAAGTAACAGATGTAGGCGCATCTTCATTAGCACCCCATAATTTACATATTTCCGCCCTAAATTTTAGGTTTTTTTCCACCTTATCACATACATCTACACCTTTGCCTTGGATAAGAAGGAGGTGAGCATTTGTTTTAGTCATGCTGCCGAACCATTCAAGGTCACATATGTTCCACTTCCATTTCCTAGTGCTCCCAAATTCCCAGGCTTTCCTGGTACCTTGCTTGCAAATTGTTTTAAAGGTCGCTTCAGATCAGAGGGACCCTTAGCATATTGTTGTAGGATTTGTGAAGGGCAACTATAATTTGGACTCCCAACAGAACTAATTTGATTTTCATGGCCACCCCTCCATGCTTTTGAACTAGGATCATCAGGTGCATAATCAGATTCATTTTCACTTTCAGTTTCAACCTCATCCCCTTGAGGTTGACCCTCATCCTCACTCATGCTTATGAGAACTCATGACATTGCAAGAAATGATAACTTTTTTTGTAAGTTTATAATTTAAAAATTAAAATTCAAACCATGCATAATGCAAGGGATTAAGACATAAGGATTTTCTTTTTGTTTTTTTTACTTCAGGTCGCACGAAATGCAGAAGCAGAGGATACACAAATAGGAATCCTTGTTCTTAACCTTTGGCAAACAAGGATTTCACTTTTGTTTTTCTTACTTCAGGTCTTACGAAACGCAAAAGCAGAGGATACACAAAAGTTAAGATCCTAATTTGACTTTCAAATTTAATGATTGATTTTATAATTTAATCAAATATTTATGCATTAATTAAAAATTTAAAAACCTAAATGCTGCTGGCATAAATTGACAATTGTGAATACTTGGTCAAATAAGGATTTCACTTTGTTTTTCTTACTTCAGGTCACACGAAGGGCAGAAGCAGAGGATACACAAGATGAAATCCTAATTTGACTTCTAAATTCTAATTTTGAAATTGAAAAAGAACTTACAAAGCTACAACCTAGAAAGCAAAATAAATTTGAAATTTAAGCATTTGATTTTCATTTGAATGAAGATTTAAAAATTTAAGCATTTGAATGAATCACAAATAATTATAAAAATTTTCAATTTAGATTCTAGAAACGAATCATGAATCAAAAACAATACAATTATTAATTATACAAATGAAAATGAGAAATTCAAAGAATCAAATGCATAGTGATAGGGCCTATCTTGTGGCTCAAATGATGAACTTGAAGAGTCATGAATCTTCTTGGCTTCTATATCCTCTTCTTGATCTCACTTTCCCTCTGCTAATGATCTCTCACTCTTGCAAACATCTCCCTGTTACCTTGCTGCCTCTACTTTCAGCTCTCTACTTCACTCAAAGAAGTTTTTGTGTGATTTGGAATGAGAGGGATAGGGCTTTTTATTAAGCTTTTGGGAGGCCTTGGGGGTGGCGGTGGGGCCCATTAGCAATTAGGGTTAGGGTAGAGGGATCATTAACCCAAATCGCTTTGGAAAAAAAAAAAAACACTTTTTGGCATCCACCAACGCGGGGGACGCCTGCGCATTTCTTGGGGGGTCGAGGGATGTCTACGTCCCAGAGTCCCCCAGATGTCCCCTTTTTAAAGGGACGCCCCAGAGACGTCCCCTTAGAGGGAAACGTCCTGGGGACGGCGGCGGTTTGAGGCGGCGGTGGAGGTGCGGCTGGGGGATGTCCTCGTCCCGGGGACATCCCCGTCTTGGAAACGTCAGGATTTGGGGGGGGGGGGGGGCGTGTCCCCATGGAACTATGGAAATATATTTTGCAACTATTGATTAAAAGTAGAAGGTAACTCTTGCTAATCAACACAAATTCTCCTTACAAGGGTCAGATTGTTCTCAGTTTGCTTCTAATATATAGTGATATGGTCAGGCGATAAATGTTTAGAAAATCATAACTGAGGTATTCCAGGCTTTTTGTTGTCTTTCTAAGCAACCTTGGCATGTTCTTCTCTATTGTAGAAACATGACTATTTCTTTGTGAAAGGTCTCTGTTGATCAGAACCTGATACAATCCTCAGGTTTTTTTAATTACATTGAAAAATTTAAGAGTAAATGATTGTTCAAGTATAAAGCACAATCCATATAGTAAGTTTTTCGCCAAAATAAATTGTGATGAGCCATGATAGGTTTATTTTTAGTTTTATTCGATGTTTCCATGCTCGAGGCAGAAGTACTTAAATATCATTTCTTGCCAATGGTCTTTAGGAAACTGATATGACAATTGATATGGCTTTCTACATCCTGACATCTAAATATGGAGCAATTTTGTGCAATAAAGATGTGGAAAGGAAATAAAAACTGAGATCTAAAAATTTCAAACACATTCAGCAGCAGCCTTTTCTAGTCAAAGTAAATTGGTAGGAGAGAACATTTTCCACAGTTTGCCTCAAGAATAAGGAAGAAAATAAAGGCAACAAGAATGTTTGCAATACAGTGAATGTGACTACTTTTTTTGATTGGTATATGAAATATGGAACAGATACATGTTACAAAAAGGTCGGGAAGACCCACCACCAAATCTACCAAGAAAAGAACAGCTACTCTCCTATGAACTCCACTGGCCGAAAGAAATTCACCACCAGATCCATACAGGAGCTACCCAACAAAAAAAGCCTACAATGGGTATAACTGTTTTTTGATAAACTATACAACTATTAAAACATAGCACCAAAAATCTATACAAAACCCTAAATAATGCAGAACCACCAACCTTCTAACAGAAATCAGTCTATGATCAGAAGGGCTTTACCTTCACTCCACGACCCAGATGCAGGTGATCCACAATCAATATGAGCTCCCCCTTCACCACCCCCAGCCACAGCCGCACCTCTAGAACAACCCCCCTCACTTTCTGCAACATACTTTGAATCCACATGGGGGCCAACCAACAGAAAAAGCCTGGGTATAACTGTTTTTTGATAAACTATACAACACAGCACCAAAAATCCATACAAAACCCTAAACAATGCAGAACCACCAAACTTCTGACAGAAATCAGTCTATGATCAGGAGGGCTTTAGCTTCCCTCCATGACCCAGACGCAGGTGATCCACAATCAATTTGAGCTCCCCCTTCACCAGCCCCAGCCACAGCCACATCTCCAGAACAACCTCCTCACCTTCTGCAACATACTTCAAATTTGAATTGTCTGCAAACCGAAATCAAACACCAGGTTTGACAGTTGCGTGCTTCAAAGCCATCTCCAGAACCACATCTAAAAACTCTGTAAGAGAGAAAGCTGCCAGCCAGCCTTTGCAGTGAATCACTTAACTGTTGATAAACATAGCCAAATCCTTGCTAAAGGCCACTGATTCTTCTTTCTGCAAGTACACAGTCTGTATTTCCTGCCATAAGGCCCTAATTCTGACCTGTGTACCATTCACCTCTTCTTCCTCCTCTCTCTCTGCTTCCTCCTTTCCTGAATCCTCAATGATAATGCAATCTTCTTGCTCTGGGAGAACCACATGCTTTATCCAGTCACAGATAACCTCGTCTGGAATCTTCTCTGACAATTTTTATCTGAAATACACAGCAATAGTCGCCCACAGCTTAAACTCTCCTATCGTACCAAGTCTTATCAATCCCTTACGGGCCAAGGATTCATTTATCAAGTATCAGTGTCTCTGAATCGAGGAAAAAAGAGTATTTTTAAGATGATGGAGACTGCTCCTTGCTTGGCAATGTCCTCCACCTGCAATCACATAACTGCAAACCAAACAAAGCAAATGAAACTGAGACAAGGAGCAGGCACAGCTGTCCAAAACAGGCCTGTTCCGCATGTGTCAGTTGAAGGGAAATAAAAGGGGGACTAAAACTTATCACTGCCGTTGCACACGATCTTCTTTCTAAGGCTTCCCTCAATCAGTAAACGGTGAGGTGGGCTGCACAAACTGGGACACTTCAATTGCAAAAGGAAAAAAATTCACCCTTGCCACCTTTCATTGATCCCTATCAAGATTGTATCCTTATAATATAATTTCCATGGAGAGGAAAATTAAATAAGGAATTGGACACCTGATGAACATACTAAGGGGGCTGCTATCTAGAGAGGAGGGAGGTCAGATCGCTCCAGACATCCATCCAATCACTAATAATAACGAGAAGGGGTACTGATCCACCCCAGCATTTGCTTAGAAGTCAGCTGGTTTATTACAGTCTTTGTAACAGTGCACAAATACCGTCTCCTCAAATCCCTCACATATTTTGCAGGCCTCCGAAAGGAAACTATTTAGTTTCCAATTTGAGTTATCCACTTTTGCTAGCCTGTTAATGACCAACATATAATTATTAATCTCCTTCGATGATAAGTTTCTTTCAACCAACTGAAATCACTAGATTCAAACCTTTAAGAAGAGCCTCCATCTCAGCAGGAAAATAGAACCTCCTGATAAACTGAGGAAAAGAGTTTCCAAGAAGACACCTTACGCCTGCCTGATCAGTGTTCCCACAGGAAGCCCCAACAAAATTGAGCTTCAAAAAACCTTCTGAAAGAATTTTCCATAGAGTAACAATTCTTTGCTTCTGATTTCCAATTACCCTATTGATGGGGGGATATAGTGAATGTGACTATTATCCTAACCTTTTGAAACAATAAACTCAGAGTTGGCTCAATGATGATATATATCTCACTCTTGTTAATGCCTGGGGCGATGCAGTAATCAACTATCTCAAGAACTCAAGTTTACTTAAAAAATGTAGTTGATTAAAAAGCTGAACATGAATCTTAGCTGCTGCATGTTTTCCCAGATACACAACACTGCCTAATTTTGAAGCACTGGTAAGTGTACTACCTATTATCCTTGGAATTCTTTGATAGTTAGCCCTGTCTGTAGCAACTGTAGAATCTTAAAATCATTTGTGGTCCATTCTACTCACTATGCTTGTATTTTCCTCAAATGTCAGTGCCGTATCTTGCAGGTGTTGAGCATTCGTAATTTGGTAGCCATTCTACTCATCATAGTCTTGATATAAAAATAGTCAACACTAACTGCTCCAACAGAGTATTGTCAGCCATTCCACCCATTATACCCTTGGAATCCTTGATTAGTAAGCACCAACTACTTCAATTATGGTACGTTGACAGACACACTGTTATCCCTCCCAGTCCTTTAATAGGAAGCCATTGCTTCATATAAGATGGATTTATATAAAACAGCCATAAGAATCCAAAATAACTCAATGGCAGAAATTGCATTTATTACTCTACATAGTTTAGAAGAGTGGAACAATATTAACTCTCTGACTCCCTTTTAGGATAGATTAAAACTTAAAAGAGGTTCAAGTATGGGGCCCTCGTTCAATCAAAGCAGTGAATTCACATGGTAATCTCTTTTTTAATAGTAATACTTTAAGCAAAATAGCTACTATTCCAAACTGACAATGACAGAAGCGAAACTAGACGCAGCCTTGAAGGCCAACATTTTTAAATAACTCCTGTTCTAAGTACAGAGCTGTGACAGAAGATGACTTTAGACCTGGACCATATCACCTACAAATTACAATAACTATTTGATTCAAAGACTTTTGCTCCTTCAAGAAGAGAATGTCATGACTCGATATTTTCCAATTAAAGATTGGAAAGACTCATTGATAATTTATGGTCTGAATTGCATCTTTCCTACCAAGGAAGACCACGGAATCATCGATGAAGGGAAGAGAACTACATAACGAATAAAACTCTACATAAGCATCGCCATATAATTATGAGTAAAAGCAGACTATCATTATCCTTTGTGCTGCATTCTAAGAGTTCGACATTTTGTCTTTAGCACCAAAGTCTTCATATTACCTGAATTCAACGTCTCATGAATTCACTACTATATCTTGTGGCAGGTTAAGGAACAAGCAATCATCAGCATAACACCCAGATCCTTCATCGTTATTGTGATATCCCCGTACGCATCATATTGATGCAAACAATCACTAAGGAACCTACCTTCCATACCTCCGTCAACCGAGAGTTAACAATATATAATCAAAGGTCATAAATAGTGGCATTGTCGATTAAAAAGTTAGCGCCTTTCAAGAAGACAAAAGATAGTATAAAAATAAACAAGACTAACTAATCATGTGTTACCACCGATCGGCCAAGAGGCACGTCTAATAGAATGGTGCGATCCTCCATAGAATATGTGCATATAAATAGAGATCGAAGGCACTGAACATCTCATATCATCAGACGTCAAGTATCTCAGCATTGAATCATAATACAAACATACAAAAATCCCGCATCGAGCATAAACAATAATCTCAACATTTGGGCTTAAGATCATCAAAGAAGTGTTAGAAACCAAGCAGCAACCATATCCTATCATTATCAAACGTGGGGCACTGAATATCTCAGAACAGTGAACAAGGAATAGCATCGCATATAGAGAAGAATATTGGCATCGATCAGACATCATAAACAATTGAATGTCATAGCACAATACATTTGCGGATCAGTGAAGAGCAATTCACATTAAAAGCATCTTATATCAGATTGGAATTAAGAGGCAAATATCACACAATCTCTCATCAATCAAGCAATATCCACTCCATTATAACAGCAGAAATAAGGAATGAAGTCTCCTAAGGTGGCAGCAAGATAAACATCAACATCAAAGGAAATCGAATCATCATACTTCTATCAGAAATCGGCCTGCAATTAGATCAACAAAGGTATGCACTATGGATCTCTATTACATTTGAACTTATAAATGTCTTAAGACAATTTCTGATATATGCATATGCTCAATCATATTGGAATAAGTAATATATGGCTGCAAATGCATTTGTAAATGATAGAAACGAATGACATTAAATAAGATATGATTAGCATATAGGGAATGCATTATATTGATTAGAGTCAGCAATCAAATGAAATTGGTCATATAATTGACATAGGATATTTATATACATTATCATCATGAATAGGAAATCTTGATTACAAATAGAATAGATGAATAAATGAATGTTATTATAAATGAATATGCAAGGAAGAATGAATTAATATGATAAATATGTATATAAGGATGAACATGATCAATAATGATAATGAAATGTGATCATGCATTAGATCATATGAATATATGATGGGCCAACTATGATATGAGGCCAAAAATGATAAGACATCATAATGTCAACAAGGATTTAGAAATCATAGGATTGTGCTATATCCAAGAGAAGGATTAGCCTCATCATTAATTGTCTCGTTATCCTAGGTGTATGGGTAAGTTAGGAGATTATATGTTGGACCTAGGTAACCCTCAAGTGGATGAAGAACACTGTGTGGGTGTGAAGTCCCTTGAGCCAAGAGACGAAGAACACTGTGTGGGTGTGAAGTCCTTGGGCCTATGGTAATGATGAGTTCATCAATGTTAAATGTGCCCAACGTGAGGTGACTCTTGGTGGGATGAAGAATGTTGTGTGGACATGAAGTTCCATCAAGCCAAATGGTGAAGAACTCTATGTGGGAGTGAAGCCTTTAGGCCTACATATGGGATGGTTAGTGTCTCCTTAATGAACCATGCCTATGGAGTTAGAGATGGATTAATGATAGGGCGACACATGATCCTCTCAAGGATAGAGCATAATGTTGGTGTGAACAGGGTTATCACCTAACTGGTTTACCTTTGTGTGGATAATTCATCTTATTTAACTATTTACTAGTTAAATAATATTCACACATCACACATTAATCACACATGTTAAGTTGACTTAGTGAGTCTTCTAGATGCCTAGTTAAGTCTAGTTGTGTGTTGAGTTGTTGATAGTTGGAGTGAGTTGTTTTATCCTCCACATGTGCAATTAGTTATCATCCTCTAATTGACACGTTGTAGAAATATCTCCACTTTCCACTCCACCTTTCTAGCTCTCACCTTGCCTTTATAAGCAAGGCATATCATGTACATTGTAACAATAACAATCCTTTTGCATTCAATGATAGAATAGCATCATTCTTTCATTTGATTTCTCTTGTGCTTTCATGAAGTCCTAGATCCTGGGTGGCTCCAATCATAGCCAACTCTAACATGGTATCAGAGCTCTAGGAAGAATCACTGTGTTAGTCTTTTTTTGAGAGATCTTGAGTGCAATTCATGGTGGATCTTGATAGTTGAGTATGCTCTTCTCTTGCATCGCATGATGACCTGGAGAATCAGAAAAACTTGATAGAGATACCAGTTTTGTGAGGGTTTCCCCTTCTTGTCCTTTATTGCAGGTGCATTTCAATGCGTGTTGTTGCAAATCAGACTTCACCATTACGTCTGGAACAGTCAAAATAGTCAAGATCGCCTTTTGTTCCGTCCAAATCAGACATCGGAGGCAAATTGACGAGGGTTTCAATTTGGGCTTTTTGGCGTGATCCGGGAGGTACCAACAATTTCGAAGTAGTTTGGCCCAAATTGGACACTGCCATTGCGTCCAAAGTGGCCAAATCAGTAAGGATCGACCATCCAAACGCCAAAATCCGTTACTGTCGCAAAAGGCAAATTTTTTTTGCCTCTTGACCGTACGGATCGACTGTCACAGAGTATATTCCAAGAATCTTTGTTGGCGCAGAGAATCTCCACGCTTGCGTCAGCGGAATTGGCTTTTGTCCACCGGGTAAATCATTTGTTCGCTGTGTAAAATTAATATTTGCAGGTTTAAAGCTTGTATTTTGCAGACTTTTATTTGCAGGGTACTGTACCTTCTGCGGAGGGTAGTGCAGGTTGTTTGGCGGGCGCCATGTGGCGTGGGCCCCGCCCATACCTTTCATCCATCGACGACAGATCTTAAAAGAACCTCTACAAATCTTATTTCCATTCAAGGCAGTTTTGAACTGCTGTTATCGACGGTCTCTGCAAACATTTGAGTCCACTTAAACCACAACATCGGCGGCCAGTAGCTGCATCATTGTCGAATCTTCGAAATCCACCAGGTTAAGATTCAACGGCAATCTGGAATCTAAGATCCGGCAGTCCTTCAATATTCTCCTACGACTGCAATCATTGGAGGTTTCAAGGATCTTCAGCGGTCTGAAGTGGTCTCACGCCGTTCAAAATTCACACTGGATGATTCTCTAATCTCATCGATTGTTTCCTTCGGCGTATTCCTTGTATCAGGGGTAGTTTAACTTTGCCGAAGGTCTTTCCTTGTCACAGTCTAAGATCTTTGCAGTCATCACAGGTGGATCTTCATATCGGTGGCATGGGCAGCTTCAAAGGTTTATTTGGCGGGTATATAATCTTCCACCGGCGGTGAGCATATCCCAAGACGACATGCCGGCGGCATCCACATTTTCCGGCGGTCTCCAAATATCTCAGCGACAAACATTTCATCCAGTGGTCTCTGCACACATCATCGGTGGTCTTCTTGAATGCTCAGTGGTCATTCAAACCAGCTAGCAGCGGTAGTTTTCAATCTTCTTCCACCGGCGGCTTTCTTTCAAACCCGTGGGTTGTCCTTATCGACCGATCTCAAATCTGGCATCATAGGCTTTAAACCCTCAGCAGTTTGAATGTTAAGTGTTCAGGCCACAGTCTTTGCAACCGGCGTTTAACCCTTAAGCTTTGGCGGTTTGTTTTTAAACCGACGGTTTCAACCCACACCAACATTGGCGGTTTTGAAACAGTAAGCGGTTTCGTGCCCAACGAAGGTGGTTTGCCGACGTTTTTATGCTTTTCTGGGGAAGAGACATTATTTTTGGCAAAAAGGAATATTCTAAGGATATTCTATGTTGATGTCAGCACTGCATCGGCGCCAGGGGGCCATTTTTGCCCCTCAAAGCCCTAAAAGGGGTTTTTTTTTCTTTTTTGCATAACTTTGCCCACGGAGGCGAAATCGGGCAAACGAGATATCGTCGGAAAGCTGACAGAGAGCACTTCGCAGTGGTGTCAGTAATTTTCTGAAATTCTGCTGTAGGTGATTGCTACAGCAGTTTGAAGATAGATCTTTGTTTTTCGCTTCCGAGCTCACAACTTTTTGCCATGATCTCCGCTTTTCACGATTCTTGTGGCATCGAAAAGGTATTCAGGAGCTCTTCAAATCCATCTGTGCACTTTTCTCAAATTTTGCTCCAAGTTCATTTTATTCCATTTGTCGGTTTTTTGGCTTTTGGTTGATAACTTGGACATTTTGGCACTTGAGGAAGTGAAACTTGTTTTGAAGGGTTTTGTTTGCTGTGGTTAATCATTGTGAATAATTGTACTCTCTTGAATCTCATTTTTAAGAGATTTTCATGCTTTCCCAAATTTGGTCCCTTGAGGACAATTGTAAATCACACTAAGTATAAAGTGCCACAATCATTCTTTTTTGGGGGGGTGATCTCTTTGATTGAGTAACAGGGGGCTGTATTTTGTGTTCTTTTTTGTACTCTTGCATCATGGATCCAAACAAACTTCCTCTACTCACACCATATAACTATCATGAGTGGAAAACTAAAATGGAGATTCATTTAAGAAGTTTGAAAATTCATAGAGTAACAATGGGTATAGAAATTGAACCAACAACAGCTGCAGAAAAGAGAAAGTGGTACAATAGATGTGATCAAGCCTATGGAATACTATGCTTGTCTATCTCTCATGATCTCCTTTTTCATATTGAATCTTGTACTAACCTAATCAAGTGTGGACTACCTTAGAAAATCTCTTTGGTAAGCAACATACTATGAGAGGTTTCAAATTGGAGAATGAATTAATTGGTTTGAATCCAACCGATTTTGCAAGCATCCAAGACTTCTTCACAAAACTAAAGTCACTTAGATTGCAGTTCAAACAATGTGGAATTGAGAAAGAGGACACTCAATTGATTCTTTCAATCCTTGCCAAGCTTGGTCCTGACTATTCAGTTTTTGTTTCTACCTTTTATGCTATGATGGATGCACTTGGGAAAGCTTTCACAATGCCTTCACTTGATGAGTTTGCCACATCACTCACAAGGGAGCAAGCTAAGTTAGTACACATGGGCAAATTGAAGTCTCCTAAACCTCAAGCACTTCTTGCTAGTCAAGGTACAAAGGATCAAAAGGCTTCAACTAGCAAAGGCAAGAAACAGAAAAATAAGGATCTCAAGAACAATGAGCAAGCAAAGGAATCAACCAAATCACCTAAGTCCTCATCTTCTCCCAAGGAGGAATCACCTAAGAAGGAGAGACCGAAGTGTGCATATTGCAAGAAACTAGGACATGATGAGCATAAGTGTTATGAGAAGAAAATTGATGAGTTGACTCACATTATTCAAAAGCACAATATCCAAATGCCATCATCATCACCTAGTACATCCTCTTCTTTGACACCATCATCATCTACAGGGACAACAGGCATTGCAAATAGGACAAATAAAGGAAAAGGACAAGCACTCTTTGCTTCAACAAGTCTTCAGTCAGAGAGATGGCTTCTTGATTCAGGAGCTTCTCATCATATGGCATCTTCACAAGGGATGTTCTCTTCATTTGAGTCATGTACTTCGCCACCTATTTTGATGGGTAACAATACATACATGCATGCAAATGGTAAAGAGACAATTGATATTGGAGAGCAGAGATACATACATACATACATTCAACAATCTCCTTTCCATCTACCAGATTACTCATTGTGGTGCAGGCAAGATAGTTTAGTTCACTCCTGATTCAGTGATCATTTGGGACTTGGAGAACAGAGATATCATTGCAGTTGGGATGGCTGATCATGCATCTCGCTTGTATACCTTATCCCATTTTGTTTCTTCTGATGATGTAGACCCATTGATTGATATTCACACTCATGCATCAAGTGTGAATCATGTTTCTGAGGTGAAGTTTGGTCACTTGAACCTTGGTGTTCTTTCACCCACTTTGGTTCATGAGTCTAGTGCTGAGATTCCATCACCTCAACCTCCTGCTTCTTCAGAGATCGACATCGACATCGACATGGTTTCTTCGGTTGAGCAGGATCATACAGGTCTTTCAGACATAGCTTTGTGGGATACTTTCTTGGCAGGTATATCAGACTTGTTTTGTGAGTCTCATATTGCAGATTTGGAGGACACACTTGAGGGGATATCTCTCCTCTTTGATGACAGTTACAACACAACTGTTATCCCATCTACTTCGTCTTTGAAGGTTGTTCTTCATGAGTCTACCCAGGATTTTGGATTGGTCACACCTCATTGCATTGTGGCATTCCTTGATTCTGACATGTGGACACTTCAGCAATCTTCAGAGACACCCATCACGAGGCTTTTTCCCTCATACCTTGAGATGGAGTTTCTTCTACATCGGCCTTTGGTTTTGTTTCTTCCTAAGGGGAGAAATGTTGTTTGCAGGTATAGGACACTTTCCAGCGTTCATCTTCAGGCATTTACCATCGACATAGGAGCTACTTCATTGTGGGGGGGACCTATAGTCTCACACTTGCTCTCTTGTGGGGGGGTATTTGATTGTATATATGTGATAGAAGTAGTCCTTGGGGGGTCATGTTGAGTCCTACTATCACTTCTTTCACTTTCATTTCTCCATGCATTCTCACTTTTGGAGAGGAGTTTTGTCCCATGAGGTTTTCTCCTTTTCTCCACTTGAGATTTGTTGTACATGGGTACCTAACATGGCTTAGTAGCCGGGACCCATCCATCCATCATTGCATCTTGCTTTAGTCAACTACTCCCTAAGTTGCACTTAAGGGGGGGTGTTAGTGTGAACAGGGTTATCACCTAATTGGTTTACCTTTGTGTGGATAATTCATCTTATTTAACTATTTACTAGTTAAATAATATTCACACATCACACATTAATCACACATGTTAAGTTGACTTAGTGAGTCTTCTAGATGCCTAGTTAAGTCTAGTTGTGTGTTGAGTTGTTGATAGTTGGAATGAGTTGTCTTATCCTCCACATGTTCAATTAATTATCATCCTCTAATTGACACATGTTGTAGGAATATCTCCACTTTCCACTCCACCTTTCTAGCTCTCACCTTGCCTTTATAAGCAAGGCATATCATGTACATTGTAACAATAACAATCCTTTTGCATTCAATGATAGAATAGCATCATTCTTTCATTTGATTTCTCTTGTGCTTTCATGAAGTCCTAGATCTTGGGTGGCTCCAATCATAGCCAACTCTAACACATAAGGCCTTCGATCATGAATAAGAATATGGATATAAATATGAATATGAAAGTGAATATAAAATGATTATGAATATGAAAAATGGGATTATGAGATCATAAGCATAAGGACATAAGTATGAAGGGATATTAATTAGATAACTAGAATAATGTTATGAAATGGAAAATAGAACTCTAATGTTCTCTCTTGTAAGTTGAAATTTTGCAAGGTCAAGGAAATTTTTTGGCTTACTAGAAGGGGACATTACAGAGAACCAACCACAGAAACACTGTTGTGGTAATAGGGCTGTGACTAGAAAGACAGAGCAGCAAAGAACACTTGAAACTTGAGTATAAACCAATCATCCATCCTCAAGAGTAAGATCAATTTTGAGATTAGGAGCCCCATTGCAGGGCTTAAGGCCACAGGTCCACTTTGCTGACAAGAATATTAGAATGGAAAGGATTGAAATTCAGTATTTTCCAAAGACGAACTTGTTAGAATGTGAATAGATGAATTTGTACCTTGTATGTGAAACTTATTGTTAGGTCCTATCACACCCATAATTTATATCTTGAATGGTGTGTATATAAAATCTGTGCCTCCACCATCTAAAATAGACTATAGTAAGATTCACACATATTCTTTTACTTTCATATTCTAAACCGAGCTATATTTCTGTGGTGTTCTTTGATATCATCAAATTATTGGTGTTCTCTTTTATTGGTTGTTTATTCTTTAATTGAACATGGATTTGTATCAATAATAATCTAATATGGTATCAGAGCTTAGGATGTGAAAATTGCCTAGGTTCTAGTCCTTTGTTTCTATGTCATGTCCCCGTTTCCGATTGATCATCGAGTGAAGAATGGATTAGCTTATTCCTCATTCCCGGAGGCTAATTCTAAATAATGAGGGGATGAATTGGTTTTTGACTAACTCAATCTTTTGTTTTACAGGAATAAAGTCAGAAACCTAAAATTTGGCTAAGTCTGGACGTTGACTCTTGGAGTCTTGGCACCAATTTCACATCTGATTCCCTGGATGAGCGCCTAGCATGAAACATTGTATTTTGAAGCACTTCAATCATATCAACTAGGACGCTTTGGGAGGGAAGAATGTTTTGATCTTTAAAGTGACTCTTACATTGCAATTTTTCAAAGATCATGTTTAGGTGGACACTAGGCGCACTTTTCCATCCAAACTGCTTCCAATGTGCGCCTAGGGTGTTGTAGGCATACAACAAGGTGGAGAGATATTTGAGTCAAGGCGCTGGCTTAACATTCAACAGACACTCAATGAGCGCTTAGGCGCCAATTCCTGTTCCTGCAAACCTTAATAGGCGCCTAGTCTACCTAAGACATTAGGATAAGATTCTATGACTATGGATTGGCGCCTCATTGTGGAATTGAAGATAAGTTGTCACTTCAAAGTGAAAGTTTGCTTAAGGAATGCTAGGTGCTAGCACTTGATTAGGTACACTAATTGTGCACATTGATACTTGGGGCACTAGATCAGGATGTAACCAACTTGAAATGGTGCCTAGTGGACTGAAGGGTAAATTACATCTCCAGAAGGTCAAGATTGGAATAGAAGGTCATCTTTTCAGTTGGGATTGTCATCTAAGTCTAGAGGAGTGTTAAGCAAGTGAAGGCGCTCTTCTGGTTCTCCATCACTTCGAATGGGCGCCTAAGCAGGATAAGGCGTGGATCTTCTTTTCCCCTAACTCCAATTGGCGCCTAGATTTCAGACGACCTCTTTTGGGCGCCTAAACTTGATGAGGCCATGAGATTGAACTTCATTCTCAAGGAGATCAAGTAGAAAGTTAGAAGTTTCGAAGAAAAGATATGTGAGATGCACATTTTGATGAAGCACTTTCATTTTGGCGCCTAAGGTGGAAACTCCCTCAAAAGTGTGCCTAAGATTGATGCAAGTCTTCAAGACTAGTTTACATGCAAGGCGCTCCATCAGGGGAAAGATCATATTCATCTAAGGTTAAGTTGCTTTCAAATTTCCTCGCAAAAATGATAAGTTGGAACATAAGCGCTGGATCATGGCTTTGGGACCATAGGAATGCGCCTTGGCAAAGAAGGGATTTGGAAAGCTTATATTGCACCTAGATTCCAAAGAATTCATTTGGGCGCTCAATCTTAAAGCAGAGTCTAAAGAGTCTTCATTGAATGATTGGTAAGTGTTTGAAAACATATGGCATCACCAGACTTCACTAGTGTAATGTCCCCCACTCAGCTCACTCCAGAGGATCAAGATTAGCCTATAATTGACTTCCGTAGGCTAATGGATGTGTGCAGGAAGTCATCTCAGCGACTTACTATTTTTAGTAAGTTGGGAGCCAGGGTTTCTATTTTTAGCAGGGCAGACATGGCCGGGCAGGGCATGAGAATTCAAGGTCTCGATACGACTAAAAAACTCCATGTGGTGCGAAATGAATTAAATTAAAGATTTAATTCATATTTATTTATGAGACCGATATTATATAACGTAATGTTATAAAGTCACTTTATTTAAGTTATGACTTCATGGTGGTACAAGGTGATGTTTTAAATTAAAAATAAATAAGAAATTCTCTCTCTTGGGCGTTGGAGAAGGAAGGCAAATAAAAGATCAAAAGTGACTTCATTTGGGATATGCTTGCTTATGTGATATTTTGCTCTGAGGTTGAGTTTGCTCCAGCATTGGGGTTTCGAGCTTGGCTCTTTGGTTTTGATCTTCGAATTGCAGAGACGGAAACCATTGCATTTCGCCTTTCCTCGTGTATGAGAGAGTGCATCAGGAAGGGGTTATTGGAATTTTCATTCAGAGGATTCATTTGTGCATTCACCGGGACCATTTTGACGGAGATTCGAGCATAGACCGAATATTTGAAGTGTGTAGTTGTCCGTAAGTGTTTGGAAGGCAGATTGAGTGAGTTTCCTTGGAGATTCGAAGCTGTTTTAGGCTTCTTTATGCAGGCCGTACACTCCCATAGCTGGCCGTACCACCTGGAGGGCCGTACCTTGTTATAGCAGCGATTTGTGTGAAGATTTTGGTAACTTCTTTACTCCTATGTGGTCGCCTAAGCCTTGCAGCCAAGTCTGATGTAAAACAGGGATCAAAGGTGGCATTTTGGAGTACGTTGTGATTGCTGTCTAGTTCCAGCTGAGGCCGTACAGCAGCAAGGAGAAAGATTTATTACCGGCTGACCATTTGACTCCAAGTGAAGGTCTTATATCATCTATTGTGGGCGTCTAGGGACTAGAAGTCCTTCTCTTTTGATTGTATTGCATTCTCCTTCACCATACTGAAGATTGGAGCGAGTTTCTATATGCAAATGTGCTGGTCCGGCAATGACCTCGACATGAAGTTGTAAATGGTGTTATGGGTATGTACTCATAATTCATATTTTGGTCAAATACAATCTGGGTTGGTGTTATTTTATTTATATCCATCTTAGTTTTTCTGGGTTTTCTTTATAGGCCGTATTTTCTGTGATATTGTTGCAAAAATCTTACATGCAAAACATGCAATAAAACCCTAAACTGCAAACCAGCAAAAACACAAAAATCAGTCGGTGCAAAACATATACAGTGGGGTGTATGTTACAACTAGGCGCATCTCCATGTCTCTACACCCTCAGTTTGGCGCCTAGCATTTAAACACCTTCTTAATGATCTTGTTTTGGCGCCTAACCTTGGAAGCACTTTAGGATCTTTGCAAACAATCAATTGGCGCCTAATCCTAGCAAGGCGCAATCTCATGATGCAACCACCTCAACTGACGCCTAGAACAAACAGGGCGCACTTGCATGTCCTAGACATCTCAACTTGGCGCCTAGTCAGAAGATAAGGTAGTTGTAACTCCCTGAGCTCTCATTAGTCGACAGGATGACTTTGGGATCCGTGACAAGGTCTTTGGATAAGTTTGCCAACTCAGGATGAGTTGTCGAGAGGAATATTCCCTTGGATATGCTTCTTGGGAAACGTGCCTTGGTTCCTCTTTGTGCATTGAAAAACGTGCCTTCATTGCCTTTGGAAGGCCTATAAAAGGAGGAGCCCTCTCATTCATTGACCATCTAATCTTTTGGCGAATTTCTCTCTGCAAAGCTCTAAGCTTATAATCTTGAGGCCTGCGAGTTTCAAGTGTTGGGGTGATGCTCCCTCAACTGACAAGGTGATGCTCCCTTGTTGTATTGTGAGGTGTTGACTTTCAGTTGACATCATTGAGTTTGATTGAGTTGATCAAGTGTGGAAGTCATTATAAACATCAAGGCTTCAAGGCCTTCTTTGTAATTCCATTTGAATAAAGGTTGTAACTTCATGCTATTGAAAGCATTATCTCTGTAATAAGACATATGCATTGAATCAAGTGATAAGACAAGTACCCAGCTTCAAGATTGATTCACTCAAGTTGTTATCTTTGATATATATTTCATTACGCTGTTGAGTAGTTGATGAGTTAATTGCAAGTAAAATTATCTAAGTTAAAAAAATTTTAGTAGAACTAGTTGGGTATCTTACATTCTATAGAGGAGCACAGAGGAATCGCAAATACCTCTGTGTGTTGGGTTGTATCTTCTTCTGTTAAAGGTCGAGTTTTCTGAAAAAGGAACTCCAACAAATTTTGGGAGCGAAGGACACTATCTAACTTCCTAGCTACAATCTTGGCAAAATTTGGAGACTATGGGAGTTAATTAGAAGAGAATTGGAATTGTGAGTCTCTCTCGGTAGCCTATCTTGTTTGTTTAGAACTTTAGAAGTGAGATTTCTAAAGCAATCCCCCTCCGTATACATTATTTTTCATATCAATTTTTATGTTTTGATTCTTTGTAAATAATGTTAGGGGTCCATCTTTGGTTTGCCAAAAAATTTGCTTGTTCAATGAGCCCTCAAAAGGTCCGTGGATGATGTTAGCATGGTAGCTAAGTGGTGACTACCAATAGTGATATCTACAGTAATTTCACATTTTGAATGCCATGTGGCAGCCCTATGATTTCCCTGTATGGTTCAAGTGGAAAAAATCCAAAAATTCCTAGGTTGTGGATTGAGTGGACACGTCTGAGTTTCTTAAGGCCAATTTTTTGGCTATCTATGAAAGTTTTTCCTAGTCAGTGCATAGTTAGCAGGGCAGAACAGTCAGCACACAGCTAACAGAGGCAATCCAGTCAGCACACAGATGAGAAGTACAGTCAACAAATATGAGTGTGACATGTGGCAAAATCAGAGCATTAATACTAATTTTCATTTTTTGGTTTTTTGAATTTAACTATTTTGGCAATGTTAAATCTGACAGTTGTATGACTGTCATTTGATGTCATTTTGTGTGAGATCCTCCAGAGGCGATAAATTTGGCATGCAGACTCCTGTTTGAGCAAGTTTTCAAAGCGTTGGAAAGATAATTCACTGATTCAGAGTTCTTTGCAGTGGTATACTTTTCATCCGATTTTGCTTTCATTCAATGTGGTGTATTGCTCAACATGGAGATGATTCTAGGTGTTCATATATTAGTGGGACACAACTATTTGGCATGGATTTCATGCATAGAGGTTGGTTTGAGATCCAAGGGATTTTGGAGGTTTCCACTTCAGATCAGAAGTGTGATTTGAGTCTGAACAAGCTGGATCAAGTGTTTGGGATTGTGTCGATCTAAATAGTGTTTGCGTTGCACTTTCACTTGAGGGAGAAAAAATCCCCATGGAGATGTTTGAGATCTTGAAGAAGTACAAGGTTGATGCAGCAAAGTTGTTCAGATTGAAGTGGGAGGTCTCTACAGTTGATTCTATGTGATTTGGGATTGATTGATGACTACATAGCTTATGTGAAAGATCTTATGTTTTAGTTGAGTGAGGCTGGTGAGAATATATGAAGGATAGTGATATCGTGAAGATTGTTCTTGCTAATCTGCAGGTGCCATATGATGTGTTACTCTCCACGTTCGTCTCTACCAAGGTTGTGTTGAAGTAGGATGGCAAATCTATGACTTTCTGATGCCATGTGTGATCAATTGGTTGCAGAACCTGAGAATCTCATCATGTTAGATGTCTTTGTTTCTAAGAAACAGGGTAGGGTAATGCCAATACAGATAGGGTGAAGCCAAACTACTATGACAGTGATGTGCATCCAAGGGAAGACCAAGGAAGCAGTGGCAATTGGAATAAGAAAGCTTCTTATATTGGGGATCGCAAGGGTGGTCACAAAGTTAAGGACAGCAAGTGAAGGGAGTGTACCTGTTGTGGCAAGCGTGGACATGTTGAGGGCATTCGTTTCTAGAAGATGCATGATATTGAGCAGGTATTGAAGGATCTCAAATTGAGCCAAGACAAGCACAGTGAAGGTAAGAATAATGTTGTAGCTGCTCATATTTCCCATGCCTTTCATACTCAAATATTTAAATGGGAGTTAATTTTGGATTTTGGGTGTACTCATCATATGGCAAAGGATGGTTAGTTTTTTCCATGAGCTTGGCAAGGCAGGTGATGATAGAGTGTATAAAGTAAATGATTGAACCTTCCTATTGTTGGTAGTGATAATATTATGCTAGATGATGACATTATTGAGGATTTCTATTGTGTTGCTGGTTTGTGTGTGAATTTTGCTATTATTATATCATATTACTGAGCAAGTGTTCAAGATTGAGTTTCAGCTTGATAAGTTTGTTATTTAGTGTGCAAATCATAAGTTTAGAGTAATAGTTAGTGATAAACTTGGCAGCAGTCCAGGACTTTTAAGTTAAGAGAATTTAATGACAAGGGTTAAGTTGCAAGTCTAACCACGAATGTGCCAAGGAGTTTTGGTTCTCCATCTTCCTGGATAGGTGTTGTAGCTTAAAGAAAAGCACAATGTATGGTCCTAATTGTGTCATGAAGTGTTAGTAAAATATGCTAACCAAGTCACTATTCACAAGAAGACCGAAATGTAACTTGTAAGATGCTTCCACTTGATCGTTTCACATTACGTTTCAGCCAAAATGGAGAAGAACAAACAGTGCAGGTGATCTATAGGGGTAAAGGTATGTCTTGGGTGATTCAGACACCTTGGACATGAAATTCAGTGAAATGGATTATGAAAATGCAAAGTTCAGTGGATGGTAGTGGAACTGCCACTTCATGGAGGTGATGGTTGTGTTATTGCCAGTGTCTTAAAGGGCCATTTGGAAACCTTCCCGACTCCCAGCAATTGCCTTTTTGACAACTGCATAATGTGGTGGTTTCATCATGTGACAAGGAACAGTTAGAGTAACAACAGCAGATGGTGTCTCTTACCTCTGAGTCTTCCCAACTTTTTTCTTGGACTCTCAAAGATGAAGAAAATGTGTAAGACCCCTTACAAGCTTTTGTAATGGGGTTGGTTGTATTTGGCTGAATAGGAATGGTGTCGCTACAACCTTGTGAATTTTAGAAGAGTTGAACTGTAGTTGGGAAGTGCTAGGAGCAAGTTGCAGAACTTTTATAGGTGTTTAAGTATGTTGTTGATGTAAAGAATGGCCGCGAAGGTCTTTTGATGGTAGTAAACCTATAATAGCTCAAGGAGATAGTGGCATGGGGAGGAGTTTCCTCACTCGTGTAGAGTTCTCTCCCTATTTGGGTTTCTCCAGGTCAGTTGTTGTTATGTTCGAATCTCCATTGTTGTGTTTCTTGCTCATATTTTAAGCTATGTTCTCTTTTTGTCAGGTGCAGTCTACGACATAGTTCTGAAGACCTAGGGGTTGGTTTTTCCTTCATTTGCATAAGGAACAACCTATTCAATCAAAGCACACTGTAAATAAGTATGATTCATGTTGGTGAATTTAGTAATGGAATATCTAATAGACTAATACGAATTATGGATCATTGTTTCAGCATGAAGAGTCATGCCTTTTTGATTAATGAGGATCTGTTTGATGATGAAGATGTGTTAGATGAGTCAGCATTCTTCAAGACTTCAAAGGATAGAAACTTCAATGTTGAGTCCATTATGCTGAAGGTTGATGAAGAGACATGAGATCCCTATTTCTAGGGGGGATAACAAGGTCAAGGAGACATCATCTAGGTCTCAACATTCCCATCTTGTCCTCACTTTTAGGGAAGAGTAAAAGACGAACAGACACTGAAGATTCTTGCGTTCAGATCTGTGTAGGCAGATTAGTTTTTAAGGATGCAAGTGTTGCTCAGGCACCTAAAGCTGTCATTATGAAGTATGTTAAGGCCTTCTCTCTTCATTCGTAGGATTGATTTGGATGCCACCTTTGTTGGGCCCCACTGAGTTGAGTTTTAGAGGGTATGTTAGAGCATGGAAAACGAATCTTCTTGGATCCCTTTGAGTCACCAACACTTGTGGTATGCCATTGGGATATGTGAAACTGGCATAAGTGAATGTGTAACTTGTGTGCTATTAGGCTATATCCAACCCATAAATGGATTAGATACTATCCTACCCGACATGGGTTATGTCCTCTCTTATGGTTACCCAATCTAGGATTGATTGTATATAAAGGCTATGCCTCCATCTCAAGTAAATAGATTGACACGTATTCTTTTATTTTCATATTCTATATGGAGTGATTATCTGTTGATGGCTTTCAATGCCACCGACATATTGGTGTTCTCCTCTATTTCTTGTGGAGTTTATTCTTTGATCAATCATGGACTTGTGTCAGTATTTTAACAGAACCACACCGCATGACAGCTGCAGTGCTTCTTTAGAACCTTGGTAAAAGATCAAAATATGAGAAGAACAAGTCCTCGCAAAAAATTCTTAAACCTGCAAAAGCATCAGAAAGGAGGGAAAAGAAAAACAAATATTCCTCCTATACAAAGAGACTGTGACGCCCTCCTTAGTTGTCGAGGCCCCACGGCAGAACAACTTGAAGATACCTATTGACTGTGAAGGGAGACACAAATCTGAGATATATGGTCTGGGCAGGCCTAAAAAATGCACTTTCAAGTTGGGCAAAATATTATTTCTTCTTTTTATTTCCTACAGTATATATTGTTTAATCCCGACCATTGCGATCTAAGCATCTCAAGATGCTTTATTGACAGAACAACTTGATACTTATTGACCATGAAGGAGACAGAAAACAGAGCTATACAATCTGAGCAAGGCTGAGAAACGTACTTTCAGAACAGACAAAGTGAACAAATTTTTTTCTAAAAACTTTCTAAATACAGCTCAAGATTATCTGCTCACAAAAGCTGATGTCATGATATCTGGAACCCAATGAATCACCATAATTGATAGTGTGAGTGTGTACTTCTTTTCTAGTGTTCATATGGTTGGTATGGATGTGGATAAACATCTGCAGGTTCTTTTTGGGTTCTTGAACTAACAAATGGATATTTATAGCCAGGTTTATTGTTGCTAAAACTAAACGGAAACCCTACCAATTGTTGATGAAGATCATCCATTCATTTCATCTCATTGGATGTTGCATGTCATTATCGCACCGCTGCTTTATGTTGCATCAGGTAGAGTGACATAGAACCCAAGAGCCTCATTGATATTATTCCCAATTTCCCATTACTAGGCAATTACAACACTTATCTGCTTATAGTCCCTTTTCCAGCAGCTATATGTTCTTTGAGCTTGAAAACAACAGCAAATGATGATTCTGGGCCTGGATTTGATGCAGTGGTTCCTTTTGCGCCCATTTCTAGCAACCTCGTGAGTCGTGACACACTGGATCCCACTTGCTGAGATTTTCTTAAAATGGTTTCTAGTTCTACATTGGATCCAGAGGTTTCCATTGACTTGGGCAGAATGTCATTTTTCCTTTCCATTTCCTAAAATATATGAATATCATTCAATAATGGCCATCGTGATCCAAGCATCATGAGATGCTTTATTGACAGGACAACTTGAAGATACTTATTGACCATGAAGGAAAAACAAAGCAGAAATATACGGTCTGAGCAATGCTGAGAAACATCTTTCAAAAGAGATGAAAGGAACAGGAAGCTGCTGAAAAAATGCCCAAATACAGCTCAATAACAACTCTCACAAAAGCTGCATTCATGATATCTAAAACCTCATAAACCACCATAATTGATAATGTGGGTGTGTACATCTTGTTTGGTGTGCTTGTGGTGGGTCTGGATGTGGATGGACATCTGCAGTTTTCCTTTGGGCTGCTGAATTAACAGATGGCTAATTATAGCCAGATTTATTGTTGCTAAGACTAAACCCCACCAATTGTCTATGAAGATCTTCCATCATCTTAGGGCATTGAATGTTGTGTGTTATTACTTCACAGCTGCTTTGAGTTGCATTATGTAGAGTGACATAGAGCTTGAGCCAAATTGATATTATCCCTGATTTCCCAGTTCTAGGCAATTGCATCACTAATTTGCTTATAGTTCCATTCCCAGCAGCTATATGGTTATCTAGATTGAAAACAACAGCAAATGATCATTTTGGGCCTGGATTTGATGCATCAATTGCTCCTGCACCAGAACATTTCTAGCAGCCTCATTACACATTGGATCATACTTCCTATATTTTCTGTAGAGTGCTCTTCATAAGATCCAGAGGTTTCCATTAACTTAGGCAACATTTTCTAAGTATATTATTTAATCCTGACCATTGTGATCCAAGCATCTTGAGATGCCTTAGGCTTTGCTTCAATGCCCCACCAATATAATACCTGTTTCCAACCAATGACATAATGAACCTTGCCAAACTTGTAAGAGCAAATTCCATAGGTTTGCAATCCAGAAAACTCTTCAAAGCATAGTTCAAAACTTCAACCTATTTTGCAATTTCTTATTCAGAGTACTAGATTGGGGCCTTAGTCCATTGTATTCCAAGTTGTGTCGTGAATTGAACACCCACTTGTGTCCTACAATAACTCTTTAAGTTTGGATGGGCAATTCTTGATTTCCTCTTCTCAAGTGTCTCCACTAGCTGTGCAACTTCCACATCTTGGTAAGCTGAACAGGAAGAGTAATGAAGCTTTTGCAAATGGTGTAGCAAGCTAAGCAGGCCTACTTGTGAGCATCACCTAGATGCAATGAGTTTTTGTGAACCAGTTACTTATGAAAGATGGGTCACAAGGAGTGGTTCAATATTAAAGTGCACCCCTTTCTTGAAAACTGATAGTACAAAATGATTCCCTATGGAAAATACCAAAATGAAAAAGCTATGGATCTCCACAATGAATTGTTCACAAGGCATGGTACTTGTTGATGGCTTTGTAAAGTGGTTAGCAAGCTAAGTGGACTTGATTGTAGGGAAAATTCCCTAGAAGCACACTTCAGTTGAATTAACTCTGGGATGGGTCACCTCGTGGGAAGTACTGTTGTGCCTCCACTGTGGGTATCACCTAGATGCAATGAGTGCCAAATGTAACGGGCCTAATTGCGGGGAAAACTCTATAGTCAAGTGCAGTTTAATGATAACCTAGTGTTGTTTAATCTGACTGATTACATTCCTTGTTATCATATTTAGATATTATTGGTGTTATTGATAATAAGCGAGAAAACTAATAAGATGCATTTTGTCAGATGAAGATATTCTTGACAAATTAATTTGCATGCTCGACTGTGTCTTACCATATTTTGATTGTGGCCGGTAGACTTTGGTAAGGTTCTTTTAGTAGTTTCATTGTATCTCTAAACATTTGGGTATATAACCTTTTGTAGCCCATAAAGACAGCATAGTTACCAGGCTTCAAAATTTTGATTTGTTCAGGAGGTCAAAAAATTGGGTAAAATTTCTATAGCAATTAAAAAATCCTTACAGAATTGGGCAAATCCGGCCAGTACAAAAAATCCGAAACAGATTGGATTTGGTTACTATGAAAGACAGCCATATTAAACATTTATTGGGTAGGTTCTCTGCTCGTGTATAAAATTAGATGGATTGCAATGGTTTATTTTGGAATACAGTAAACCACATGGATGGTAATATTATCCACTCATACACTTTTTCTCTTCTCAAACAGGTGCAATGAAATTTGTTCAACTGTCTGTTGGATCTTAAGAGAGTTGTGGTTCTTGCGATGCAAACGGAAGACAAATGATTGATTGGACAAGTGATATAATTCTATAGTTCCATCTAATGCCTTCTCGAGAGTATTCGGTGTATCAAACATCACCATAATTGGCTACGGGCTCATGGCAAGTTGGAGGGCTTGCTGCTGAAACAAACCAGGATCATATGTGGTAAAATGTGCTTGACTGTAAATTAAGCTCAAGAATGAGTGGAAGTCCAGCAACCTTGATGTCCCAATTCCAAAAATGTTCTAAGCTATGCAAGAGATGTAGCCCCTTCACCTGTATGAAAAAAAAATAATGCAAAGAATGCAGATGCTTATGCAAGGAATAAACATTAATTGCAACTAATGGTCATTATTCTTCTACCAGATTAAGATTTAGGGAGTGCGATCATTAGACGGTTGTATGGTGTAGGATTGTTGTTATAGGCAAGGAGTCCTTGTAAGCCTTGTTTTGGGAAAGAAACCATTGTAGCAACTCTTGAGATAATGGCTTGAGGAGGAATAATACCTCACTCTTCAAGTGTTTTTTCTTAAATTGGGTGTCTTCGAGTCAAAATTGCTAGTTTCTCATTCCTATTATGCACCTTGTTTGCATTTCCATATTTAATGCCTTGTTACATGTCTTTAAGATTCAAGAATATGTATCGGTTTTCTAAATTTTGTATTAAAAACAACTTATGCAATCAAGTTAGATTAAGGAAGAAAAAGATTCATGTTAGTGAATCAAAGTGTGGAATATCCATCTTGATTATAGATCATATTGGTATTGAAATAGGGTTTGCTAGGATTTTGTATGGTTTGTTTGTGTAATTAGTTTGTAGGTTTATGTCCATTACTAGAGTAGCTAGTTGAAGTGGTTATTTGGATTTACTTGCTTTGCAACTACAATATGAAGATTGGATAAGATGAGTGAGAGACATGGCACATAATGATACAAGACATCTTGGGGATGAGGAAAGATTTCTTAAGCTAGAAAAAGACATAGCGATCATTTCAAGGTCAGAGGAAGCTAGAAAATATCATTGTGATACTCATGGAGAAAATAGGGGTATCCTTGGATGAATCCAAACCCAAGAAGCAACAATTTTCCCATTGGAAGGAACAACCCCATGGTGAACAAGGGCATCCTACTACTTATCTTTTCATAGTTGAGGTAAAAATAA
Organism: Cunninghamia lanceolata; assembly: GCA_027924645.1. Lineage (NCBI taxonomy): Eukaryota > Viridiplantae > Streptophyta > Pinopsida > Cupressales > Cupressaceae > Cunninghamia > Cunninghamia lanceolata. The sequence continues at coordinate 372,390 of BSBN01001468.1, read as the reverse complement.
AGATACCTTTGTTTGAAGGAGAGTTAGACGTAGAGAAGCTTGACCGTTGACTGATCCAACTTGAGGTTGTTGAATGCACAAGACAACTGAGAGGGGGGGGGGGGTTGAATCAATTGTATCTTAAACCTTCAAAACCCTCACAAACATTCAGATCCACATTAACTCAATTAACCCTTAATCTGTTAGAATGATTAATCATGAAAGCAAATAACAAAAACAAAACCAAATCAACAACATACACAAGGAAACACCAGATTTACGTGGAAAACCCAAGAAGGGAAAAACCACGGTGAGGATTAGCTCACAATATAAAGTAATATCAACACCGAATACAATAGGGCGCACTGCCCAAAAGAAAGAAAGGCTCATTGCCATAATAGAAAAGAAGATAGAGAAGAGTGTTACAATGAGAAAACCATCTCAATGCAATAGAGAAGTCCACCACAACATCACCAACACCTTTGCAGTCTTACTGAAGAATTGTAGACACCTTCTGTGCACTGCATCCAATAATCTAACACATGAAAGCTTGCACTGCACTTTACAAATTCACACTCTACAACTCTGTAATTTTCATCTCACACATCACATACATCTATCTTTTCATCCCTCAACAATTCAACACTTATTTATATTATCTTCAACCTTGAAAACATTCTCCAAGGTTGGCAATGCACCTTAACCATGTAAATTCAAATTAGGTTGACACCAAAACGTTCCTACAGTGGAAAGGAATGAAGGCAGACCACAACACACCTTAGCTTGGACCTAAATCCACTCATACACACCACGCCAGACTTCCACAATCACCGAAGCAGATCCACAATTAGTGTAAACACCCAAGGTTGGCCAAACCTGTGTTAACACCATAATCATTTAAGTACATGCATCCTCAAAACCAAAGATGACTCGTGAACCACACACCATGCTTGAACGCAATCTAGAATATCCCACAAACATCCTGAAATCCAACAAATTCTTTCACAACTTTCTCCTAAAGAAAGTACACACCCAGTATACTCAAACATCTCTGCCATACACTGCAACTCAAGAAATCAACTTGTGGAGCACCAAACCACGAACAACTTCAATTGAAGGTAGATATGAATCTTATAAACACACTTCCAGAACCACAAGATTTGAAACCACTTTGTGGAGAAATGTGGAGCAAAAACATTTCTCCCAGACACCTCTGCAATACACAGTTCACACACTAGTGAACACACCTTCCTTCGCACAACGATCCAGCACACCAAATTTTGAATGCAACACCTTTGAACACCTCTGATCAACATATCCAAACCGCACGAGCAGATCTTCAACATAGAAGAAATGCGAAGCAAAACCAAAACACCACTCTGTATGCCAGAACACCTTTACAACACACTGTTTCCTCTTTTATTCAATTTTTCTCAAAAACACTTGGAAACCAAGCACCAGAAACATATCATCAACATCTTCAGCACTTCCTCATCATCAAAGACAACATCAAATCAATACCAATTGCTCACACTCTTGCAATAATCTCTTGCTCATACAGCTGACACCAATGACAAAACAAGCTTGTTGACATCAATGGCAACACCAACAGCACATACTTGTAACAATCTCCCCCTTTGTCATTGATGGCGACACATGATGTGAAAAACCATCAACACAATAGCATCCTCAATACTCTGCTTCATACCAACTCTTATTCTTTCTCTTTCTCTCCCCCTCAGCTTACTACTCTCATTTTCTCAACTGACTCTTTCCTTTTTCACATTGTTCTCTCTCCCCCTCTGACATCAATGGCAAAGGGTGACACATCTCTCTCACTTTCCCCTTTAGACATTACTCATACTTGTATTTGCTCACCACTACTTTGCAACAACTTTTCTTTTACTGCTCTGCATACTCCCCCTTAGGAGCACACAACAACTGTATTAGTTAGCAACCACATCACATATCCTTTGATACAACTTGCATACCAACACTTACTCCCTCTGACTGCAACAACCAACAAAGCCACTACCTACTCCCCCCGGAGAGGTAGCCTTCAACATTAACAAAGAATGAATCTTGAAATCCATTGGACTGATGCATCTAGTTCAAACAAGGAGGGGCAATAACTCCCAACTTCTCCCGGAGATACTCAAAAGTATTCTTAGGAAGAGCCTTAGTGAATATGCCAGCAACTTGATCCTTTGTAGGCACATACTCAAGCTTTACTTCATTCTCTGCAACCATCTCTCTCAAAAAGTGATACCAGATTGAGATATGTTTTGTCCTTGAGTGCATCATCGGATTCTTTGAAATGTTAATAGCATTTGTATTAGCACAGAAGATATGAATTGGTTCATCATATACAACTCTGATATCCTTCAAAGTTTGCCTCATCCACAACACCTGTGTGCAGCAAGATGCTACTGTAATGTATTCTGCCTTTGCAGTAGATAAAGACACTGAATCTTGTTTCTTGCTTAGCTATGACACCAATCTGCATCCAAGAAAGAATACACCAGCACTTGTACTTTTCCTGTCATCTACACAACCAGCCCAATCTACATCTGTGTAAGCATTTAGAGTAAAGTCAGTATCCTTTAGATACCACAAGCCATGATCCAGAGTGCCCTTTAAATGTCTAAATATCCTCTTCATTGCGGCAACATGTGGCTCTCTAGAATCTTCTTGAAATCTAGCCACAAGACAAACTGCGTGCATAATATCTGGTCTAGTAGCAGTCATATATAGCAATCCTCCAATCATTGATCTATACCCGCTCTGATTAGCCTTAGGAGTTTCATCATTCTTGCTCATCTTGCAACCAATAACCATAGGGGTACATACTGGTTTAGAATCTTCCATTCCAAACTTTTTCAACATTTCTTTGACATACTTTGATTGTGAAATGAAAATACTTTTACCTGTTTGATTGATTTGAAGCCCAAGGAAGAAATTCATCTCCCCAAACATTGACATATTCTTTCTGCATCTCTTCTGCAAATTTCTTACATAGCTTCATTTCCTCCAAAAATAATGTCATCAACAAACACAACTACAATCAAGATTTGATCATTTTCAACTTTGAAGTAAAGATTACTGTTTGTGGTACCTTTATTGAATCATAGCTGTAACAAGTACCTGTCTAACCTTGCATACCAAGCTTTGGGAGCTTGCTTCAATCCATATAGTGCCTTCTTTAGTCTGCAAACCATATCTGGTTTATTCAATAACTAAAATCCTTCCGGTTGTTCTATGTATACTTCTTCTTCCAATTCACCATTCAAGAAAACAGACTTCACATCCATTTGATATACTTTGAAATTCTTATGTGCTACAAAAACCAAAAACATCCTGATGGCTTCTATTCTTGCCATCGGAGCATATAAATCTATTCCTTCTACTTGTGAGTAGCTTTTACACACAAGTCTTGCCTTGTTTCTTACCACCTCCATTCTCATTTAGTTTGTTCCGGAATACCCACTTAGTTCCAATCACATTGTTGTTTGCTGGTCTTGGGACAAGTTTCCCAGTCCGATTCTTTTCAATCTGCATTAGTTCTTTCATAGCCTTGATCCAATACTCATCCTTGCATGCTTCAATCACTATTTTAGGTTCAACTTTAAAAAGTAGACATAGATTTACTTGTTTTTTAGAAACTTTCCTTCTTGTTAGTACACCTTTGCTCTTGTCACCAATGATCTATTCTCCAGAATGATGCTTTGCACATACTTGGGAGTTTTATGAATCTTTTCTAGAGCTTCTTCCTTTTCAATCTGCACTTCGTTTTTCTTAGATTTTTCTTCTTCTCTGCAAGAAGACTCATCTGATTCATATCCATTCACTTCTGAGTTCTTCTGTAGGTCTTCATCAACTTTGACATTTGCACTCTTAACAATCTTTCTTAGCCTCTTGTAGCACCGGTAAGCTTTGCTTTTAGTAGAATATCCAAGGAAGATACCTTCATCAGACCTTGCATCAAACTTTCCTAAATTTTATTCATCTCTTTTGATGTAGCATTTGCTTCCAAACACTTTGAAGTACTTGACAATAGGAATCCTTTCATACCATAGCTCATAAGGAGTCTTTGTGTTGTTTGCTCTTGCTTGCACTCTGTTCAGTATATAAACAACAGTATGAATTGCTTCTCTCTAGTAGACTTCTTGTAAATTTGTTTCTTTCATTATTGTCCTCGTAGCTTCTTGAAGAATCCTATTTTTTCTTTCAACCGCTCCATTCTGCCGAGGAGTCCTAGGGGCAGATAAATGCCTCTTTGTTCCATGATTCTCACAAAACATGTTAAACTCATTGGAGGTGAACTCTCCACCTCTGTTAGACCTCAAACATTTGATTTTCATATCCATTTCATTCTCAACCATAACTTTGAATGCTTTAAACTTATCTAGGGCTTTTGATTTTTCTTTGAGAAAAGTAACCCATGTCATTATAGAACAATCATCAATTAGTAGCATGAAATATATGTCACCTTAAAAACTCCTTACTCTAGTAGGGCCACAAATATCTGTATGCACCAATTCTAACAGTTTGGTAGAAGATTGATCTTTGACTTTGAAGCTTCTTCTTGCTTGCTTTCCAAATTGACATTCCTTACAGATAACATTGATAGGCTTTGTAATTTTTGGTAGATCTCTCACAGCTTGAATTGAACTTATTCTCATTGGGCTATCAAAATTGATGTGACACATTCTTCTATGCCATAGCCAACTCTCACTGATTTGAGTCATGAAACAATAACCATGAACACCTTTGAGTTGATAGACATTTCCATCTGTCCTCCTTCCAGCAACAATCACAGTTTCAAAATCTTTTTTGATCTCACAACCATCATCTTGAAATATAAGATTGTATCCCTTGCTACACATTTGTCCAACACTTAAGAGGTTATGTCTTATACCCTTGACATAAAGAACATCATCAGTGTTATGCTTGCCATCAAAACTGATTGAACCTTTTCCACATATCTTAGCAGATGTATCATCACCAAACCTAACTAGTTGTCCTTCATATTTTTCAAGTTTAACAAACTTACTCTTTATCACCGGTCATATGATTAGAGCATCCACTATCAATGATCTAGTAATTCTTTTCCTGTCTAGCATGAAAAGCAAACATCAAGGTGCCTTCAGTATTAGTACTTACTTCCGGAGCCCTTTCCTTCACACATCCCTCAAGTTAGCAGAAATAGTATCATCTTTTAAAGCTATGAACAAGCATTCACCATCCTCATCATCTTCATAGTCAGATTCATCATCAGATATACTTGCGTCTTCTCTAACATAATAATTTTTCTTAATCATCTTACCTTTGTTCTCCCTATTTTTGTTATTCACAGCTTTGTTTGGACATCTTGAAGCATAATGACCTATCTTTCCACAATTAAAACACTTGAAAGGCAACTTACCACTATACTTTTCCGTACCCTTTTTCCTCCTTCTCACAAAATTAGCTTCCACACCATCAGAATCCTCCTAATCTGATTCCACAGTCTTCTCTGATTTGCCGGCTTTAAAAGCAATCTCAACTTTTGCACTACTTGTACCGAATTCTCTCATTTCAAAAGCAGTTAAAGAACCATACAACTGATCTCTAGTATATTGATCCAGATTTTGTAATTCTTCAATAGTAGAAACTTTATGACTATAAGATTTGGGAAGAGTTCTGAGTACCTTCTTTACCACTTCTTTTTCTTCCAGTTCTCCACCAAGGCCTCTGATGCCATTGACAACTTCATCCACCTTCTGCAAGTAGCTTGTGATGTTTCCATCTTCAGACATTTGTAGGGTCTCAAACATGATCTTCAGATTCTGCATCTTAGCTTGCTTGACCTTATTCTCCTTCATAAAAACTTTTTAACTTTTCCCAAATTTTATTGGTAGTTTTTAGATTCATAACTTTCACTAATTCAGAATTAGTAAGACCACTTAAAAGAGCATACCTTGCTTTACCATTATTTTCATAGGCTTTGATCTCATTAGTATTACTCGGACCATTCTCAAATATAGTGTATCTAGACTCAACAGACTTCCAGATTTCATATCCAAGAGAAACTAGATAACCTTCCATCCTTATTTTCTAGAATGCATAGTCTGATCCATCAAACATGGGAACATCTTTCTTGTGTTCCATCCTAGATCTACCTCAAGCGGTTAAGATTTCTTCCAAGGAACCTTGCTCTGATACCAATTATTGAATACATAAGACAACTGAGAGGGGGGCGGTGAATCAGTTGTATCTTAAAACTTCAAAACCCTCACAAACATTCAGATCCACATTAACTCAAATAACCCTTAATCTGTTAGAATGATTAATCGTGAAATCAAATAATAGAAACAAAACCAAATCAACAACATACACAAGGAAACACCAGATTTACGTGGAAAACCTAAGAAGGAAAAAACCACGGTGATAATTAGCTCATAATATAAAGTAATATCAACACCGAATACAATAGGACTCATTGTCGGAGGGCTCACTGCCCAAAAGAAGGAAAGACTTATTGCTAGAACAGAAAAGAAGATAGAGAAGATTGTTACAATGAGAAAACCATCTCAATGCAACAGAGAAGTCCACCACAACATCACCAAAACCTTCGCAGTCTTACTGAAGAATTGTAGACACCTTCTGCTCACTGCATACAATAATCTAACACATGAAAGCTTGCATTGCACTTTACAAATTCACACTCTACAACTCTGTAATTTTCATCTCACACATCACATACATCTATCTTTTCATCCCTCAACAATTCAACACTTATTTATAGTATCTTCAACCTTGAAAACATTTTCCAAGGTTAGCAATGCACCTTAACCATGTAAATTCAAATTAGGTCGGCACCAAAACATTCCTACGGTCGAAAGGAATGAAGGTAGACCACAACACACCTTATCTTGGACCTAAATCCACTCATACACACCACGCCACACTTCCACAATCACCGAAGCAGATCCACAATTAGTGTAAACACCCAAGGTCGGCCGAACCTGTGTTAACACCATAATCATTTAAGTACACGCTTCCTCAAAACCAAAGACGTCTTGCGGACCACACACCATGCTTGAACGCAATCTAGAATATCCCACAAACATCCTGAAATCCAACAATTTCCTTCGCAACAACTTTCTCCTAAAGAAAGCACACACCCAGTATACTCAAACATCTCTGCCATACACTGCAACTCAAGAAATCAACTTGCGAAGCACCAAACCACGAACAACTTCAATTGAAGGTAGATATGAACCTTATAAACACACTTCTAGAACCGCAAGACATGAAACCACTCTGTGGAGAAATGTGGAGAAAAAACATCTCCTAGACACCTCTGCAATATACAGTTCACACACTGGTGAACACACCTTCCTCTGCACAACAATCTAGCATACCAAATTCTGAATGCAACACCTCTGAACACCTCTGATCAACATATCCAAACCGCACGAGTAGATCTTCAACATAGAAGAAATGCAGAGCAAAACCAGAACACCACTCTGTATGCCAGAACACCTTTACAACACACTGTTTCCTCTTTTATTCAAATTTTCTCAAAAGCACTTGGAAACTAAGCACCAGAAACATATCATCAACATTTTCAACACTTCCTCATCATCAGAGACAACATCAATTCAATGCCAACTTCTCACACTCTTGCAATAATCTCTTTCTCATACAGTTGACACCAATGGCAACAGAAGCTTGTTGAGATCAATGACAACACCAACTGCACATACTTGCAACGGAGCTATATTTCACTATGCATTATATAAAAGGGGAACAATTTTTTATTTTTTCTAGATTAATATTAGTAAAACATGCTCATAGTTGGTTTGAAAGCTTTTCATTTTTTGGATTTAAGAAAATCAACACCTATTTGCTGTAGGGTAGAATTTAAGAAGCTAATCAAGAAGCAATTCCATCCCATTTGTCATAGAGAAGAGAGGTCCATCAAGTTGTAATATTATAAGACAACAAGATTAGGGTGCAAGCATACACTAGTGATTTTCATACGAGGGCTACCCAAATGAATAAGGATTTGTAGAAAGATGATATCTTAATAAATATACATAGATGGTCTTCACAATCTTCTAGGGAGGTTTATGCTATTTTCAAAGCCCAAGGACAAAGGTGAAACATGCCCCCATGCCACTATATTGAAATCGACAAAGAAAAGAGTCCATCATCTTCTTCAAGGACACAAAGACAACAAGGTAGTTTAAAGGTCAAAGGTAAAACCAAGGGAGAAGGTAATCTTAGTACCATTGCTACTAATAAACCTGAAAAACATTGTGTACATTGTGACATGGATGGTTATATAGATGAAATTTGTTGGAAGTTGTGTCTAGAGTTGTATTTATGGAAAAACAACCCTAAGAAGAACAAAAAGAAGGTTATGATTACTTTTGCAATCCAAGAGGTGGAATGTAGCTTTGATGTAGATGAGATACTTGTTTGCACATATCTCAACAAAAATAAGTGTTTGGATGACAAAGAATAACAACATAAATGTAAGGATATCAAACTTTTTCACATCAAGATTTAAGTGAAGACAAAGGTAGATGTTCTCTTTGATATTTGTTCTCACTAAGTTGATTTCCAAGTAGAGAAAGTTGGATAAGAAACATATCAACGTCCTAGTCCATATAACTAAGGTTAGTTATGAAAAGAAGTGATTACCAATTACCAAATAATGCAAGTTGAAATTATTGTAGATGTGATACCTCTTGATGCATGTCGAGTGTTGTGGGACATTTGATACATGTATCTTCGATATGTAATTTACTATGTAAGAGACAACAAATATAGGGTTGTGAGTGATGACAAGGACTTCATTCTTCATTCTTATGAAGGCAACTCAAAAACATCTTTAAGTGAAGAAGACAAAGGTAGATGTTCTCTTTGATACTTGTTCTCAGGCTAATTTGATTTCCAAGTAGAGAAAGCCGGATGAGAAACATATCAACGTCCTAGTCCATATAACTAAGGTTGGTTATGAAAAGAAGTGATTACCAATTACCAAACAATGCAATTTGAAATTTGGTGGGAGTCAAACATTTTATTGATGAAATTATTGTAGATGTGGTACCTCTTGACACATGTCGAGTGTTGTGGGACATTTGATACATGTATCTTGGATATGTAATTTACTATAGAAGAGACGACAAATATAGGGTTGTGAGTGATGACAAGGACTTCATTCTTCATGCTTATGAAGGCAACTCAAAAATATCCTTGCAAAAGGAGGAGAAAATTTGATCAATGTTAGTGGCAAGATTTCTTCCCTTCACTTATTGGAAAATGCACAAACTATTGAATATGTTTCTGATTTAGTTGCTGACCAAAATATAGAGCAAAGAGAGCGATTGTGGTAAAGTTTCAGGTCAATATTCAAGAACCATGATGGGAGTCATTTATACATTGATATAAATACCAAATAATCAACAATACCATATGTGTGATATATTTGTTGGTATGTTAAAAAAGTGTACAATGATTCTTTCAATTGAGACAAGAACCATTAAGGAAAATGAGTGATTCAAGGCATTATCTAAACAAAATGTTATATCAAATGTATGTATTTAAGAAATTGTCTTTCTTTATTAAATATACATTTGCAATCTAAAATATGAGATAATACATTATTGTAGAAAACAATGATAAAATGAAAAAAGTCCACAAGAGATGAGTTTATATTAAAAAAAGATTTCAAAATTCATAAAATTTATGAGCTTATACTTTCTTCTAAAAGCACCTTATTTAGGTTAGTTTATAGATTAGGTTATTTAAAATAAAATTCGTATGTTGTAATGTGTTGTAGAAAAAATATTATGATGTAAATGTAATAAAAACAATTTGTTATATTTCAACTTTGTATAATATATATTGATTGATTCATACATGTAATCAAATTTAAAATTGATCGAACAAATTACATTTTTATTATTTGCAATAAAAGAATAAGTACTCAATAAAAATAGACAACTAAACACTAAGGCATGGTTTCCCTAAGATTTGATTGGATTTGTGATCTCCATACATAAATTGAAGAGTTCATAGCATTGATCTCAAAAAACATTTTGCTAAAGATGCTACCCAAAGAAATAATTGAGACTAAACAAAAATGAACAAAATAGTTGTTGTTGGGTAAACAAAAAGGTTAAACCTTTGTTTAAATTTTGATTATGTTTTTCATGCATGCAATATACACAATATGTGGATAAGATATTTCATTGTACATGGTGAATATATGATTTAGATACTCCAACTTTTTTTATACAGAGGAGAATCAACGGCCTAGGACTGATCCTATAACTCCTATGGTCGTGCCTTGACTACTCCCTCAACCGTGCATAGCATTTAAATCAGGGCTCAAACTTTCAACCATTGTTCATTGTTCATTTTCTATAATTAATCTACTTATTTTCATAACTAATCTTTCATGCTACTCATATTAAAATGTGTGAGCAATAAATGTGACCTTTTTCTGTTAACATGTGTGTTCACTAATCTTGGAATGTCAAGAATTGAAACAAAGAAGTTTGCATCATGGAAGTTGGAATTTGAAGATTGCCCATTTAGGAACATAGGTATCTATTATTCTTATTGAGCATCAAAATGTGAGCCCTTAATAAGTTAGAGTGAAAATTTGACCTCCTTACTTATCAAAAACACTTTTATTATATAGTTTTAAAAATGTTAAAAATTTTGAGTTATAAAAAATTATAAATAATTTACTATCCTATTGTTTTGAAGCATATCTAAAAGACTGCATATGATATGAAACACAAATTTAATGTTACCTCAATTACGACCTAAAACCTCTTTATCCTCAATTCTTTACCCTTAATCCACTAGTAAGAAAAGGGTTTGGTTGAAAAATCTTCTATGCCACTTGTGACTTGGTTAAACATATAAGGAAGTTCAAGTGATGGATGATTATATCAAAAGATTAGGTTTAATTTGTGGATTCAATAAATATTGATCGCTTTTATAGATTTTCATAATTATATCTTAGAATTGCTTTCCTTTCTTTCTGGGTCAAATAATTATTTCCCCTTTTGGTAAAGATCTTTATAGCTCATATTTATACATGTGATCCTACAAGGAACTAATTTTTATATAGGGATCCTTTGTATTGCAAAGCAATTGATTTTTTTTCTTTTCCAAAACTAAATATATATTTTTATATTAAATCCATGTATAGAGAAATTGTCTTTGGTTCCTATTTGAGTGAGTGTATGAGCTTCACTACACTTTCAAGTAGCTATACATGATATTGGTAATGCAATTAGAAGTGTATTTCTTTGGTAAACTTAATAACTCATAGAATTGAAACTACTATTGATTAGTTATAGGTGGAGGCGAATCTTATAAGGGATTTTAAAAGGAAATACTGTCACCATGAAAGGGCTCACTGCCTACCCAAAAGGTGGATTATGAGAGCATATGTTTTGATACATGCAATCTTTTGTATGTGATCATTTTATTTTTATTATTTTAAGGCAGGGAAAATATAATACAAAAAATTAGCTACAATGATTTTTAAATAAGGTTTTATGGGCATATGTTTTCAATTTTGAAACAGATGTTCTCATTTTCAATGGTATTTTTGAGATAATAAGATAGTAGGGGACATCTCTTGACCATCTTCAATTTGTTTAAAATCTTAAAACATCCCCAAAATGATATGAAATATCACAAAACATCCGTGAGGTGTTTGGCTATACTTAGGGCAATCAAGGACATTTGAGACATCCCTCGACCATCTCAAATATGTCTAGGCATCCAAGATGAAAAAAACATTCTTATTGATTTTCAAAAAAATACTTGATTTTACTAATTTTTTTTTAAAAGGGTTGAGGGGGGACCACAAGCCCTCTCACACCCCTTATGAAACCCTAAAAGCCCCCAAACTTAAAAAACAAGCATAATTTTGTTTTTGCCTATTGTATAGTTCAAGTTTTTTCGTAGATTTTCAATAGCTTGAAAAAGAATGAAAGAAGCTTAGAAGAGGAAAGGGAAGGATGATTTGATTGTTGCAACCACTCTTTGAAGGCCATTTTCAACCATTGCAAGGTAGACTTTACAATCACTATGGTTGTTTAACAATTTGTTTTCATTCTTTTTGGTCATAAAACTTAGGAACTTGTTTTTTTAGTTTTCTCCTTGCTACACAAACACAATCCTACAATAGCCTATCAATATCACACATTTCTTTGCCTTTGTAAGTAAAAGTGAGTAGTAGTGATGAGTGTTTGATGGAGAGTGAAGAAATAAATGCCAACATAAACCCAACATAAAATGAAGTTGAAGGGAGTGTTGGGGTTTCTCGTTCTTCTAAAAACACAAACACAACAAACTATTTTTGCATGCCATTCATCCACTCACAAGGATTTTGCAAAAGCCTTTTTTCAACTCCAAGAAGCCCTTGTTGCAATTTGTCACCATTTTAGGCAATAATCAAGCCAAAAATGTAGGGGGCAATAGGCATTTGTTTTTTGATTAGATCAACAGGAAAAAAGGGTCCTGAGCCCTATACAAAGTAGCCCTCGAGGCAAAAAGGCCTCAAACGTGCCAGAAATAGTACATTAACAACATAGAAACAACAAACAAAAATGAGACTAATCAAAAACACAAAAACCAACAAAACCACTAAGGATTATTATCCGTCCCATACTTGGCCAAGAAATTGACCATATCCTTATAGCCGCTGAGGCTATCCACCCCCACATCTCTGACCTTGTTGTCGAAGTCCTTAACAACAACAAACATCGAAGCCGCGCGGTTAAGGGCCTTGGCAGCAAATTTTGTCATGATCCTCCATTTCTTCTGCATCTTGTCCATTTTAGCCTCGAGAACCATGAGCTCATCAACAGTCTTGACACACAATGAGCAACTTCCCTTCTTCTGGCCCTAGGCTTCCTCAGTAGCCTCCATCTCCTCCGAGCTAGGTTTGTTCAGTTTGGAAAAGTGGCTCACTCCATCTTCATGCACATATTCTGTGGGTGTTTCATCTTCTCCCTCCCCAATAGTGCCCTCAACAAATTCAAAATCTTTAGAAATTTCCATGCCCTGGGGATTAGAGGATGAGATTCCAGCAATACGGCTGGACTTGCACACTCCATGAACACCATGCTTACCAGCACCACCCCTATCACCACTCCCCGCCTGCTTAGGTCCTGAATCCAAATCAATGACTTTCACAAGCTCCTCAACCCTATTGGAGTCCTCATTCCTGGTTTTAGCTTTCTTCGACTGCACATTACCCTCGTCTTCCATAGCCTTCTGGTCCCTTTTAGCAGACACCCCCATATCCTTCTCAATCTCCTAATTAGGGGTCTCAAGTTTACCATTGGATTTCTTAGGAGACTTAGTCTTAGAGTCAGGAGTAGGGGTCCCAACAGGGGTACTAAATTCTTCAATTCTGGGACTCCCCTTCAGGTTTTTAGGGGAGATTTTGGGGGTCCCAATGGTTTTCTTGGCTTTACCTTTAGCAGCAGGAGACTCAATCAAGCTAACCTTAATTTGTTTTGGGGGGAACAAGGCCAAATGAAAGTGGTACAACCTCAGGATGAGGCCTTGGTGAATGGAGATGAGGGGCTAGATAGGGTTTTTAGCTTGAAATTCCTTGGTTGACTTAATAGAGTTCTCTAGAGAAGACAACAGGAAAAAGGGGAAACTAATCTCCATCCTATTCCTAAAGTGATTAAGCAAAGCAAAGTGATAATGGTAGAATACCTTAAATCTGCCCTCCAGAGTGAAGTATTTCATGATCATAAGGCAAATTTGTCCCCATGGCGCCGACAACTTTTCCCTTTCAAACCCCCCATGGAGTTTCACAACAACCTCCCCTTCACGGAAGAAAATCCCCATATTTTCGGGGTCTGACACCTTGCTATGATGACTATGTTTTTTTGCCTTTGGTGGGGAGACCCATGGCTTGCCCTATCACCTCCTCAGAGATTTCGAAACCAATGCCCCCCATGTGGACTTGCCTGGAATCCTCATCCCATGACTCCGCGAACTGGCATGACAAATTCTCGTCATGACCAATCATCTCGTCAAGGAAAGGAGCCACATCTCCCTCCTGTATAATATGCCAAACTGTAGGGACTTGTCGAAATTCCTCAGAAGAGGTCGGCTCTATCTTAACAATGTCACCACCTATCTTCAAGTTCAGTAAACTTCGCAGCCAGGGAGAAATGAAATGTTTAAGGCAGAGAATGTTAGAATACTTAGCAAGATACTCAAAGGAGTAAATAAGCTTCCATGCACATCCATCGAATCAAAGGCCACATGAATCTTGAAATAATGACATCATAATAATTTTGGAGATTTGCAATGCCTTCACCACCTTGGTTTTCTCCCTTGGGAAAGTCCCAAGCCTACCACCTCGTGCAAAAATGCAAATCATTGGAGCTGAGGACTGAAGGGAAATAATTACTCCCAAGCCATCCTGTCCTTTGATCATCTCGCCCTCTCGTCACAATGCCACCTCAGCGCATTTGTTGTGTTATATTTTTAAAATTGATTTTCATAGAAGCTATGGTAGGGTTGCACACCATTTATTAGGTGAGAGTGGACACGGGGTTAGGGTTTGTGGGGACATAATGTTGGAGCAATGGGTTCAAATGGCAAAGTTGGTTGGAGAGAGTAAGGCAAAAACCACAACTAGTAGACATGCATCCATGCCATTGCCATGTATTGAAGAGTTCCAATATATTAGTTAGAGAGGGTTATGATAAAGAAAAAAGAAAGACCACTTCTATTGCAAGTGGGAAAAATAGAGTGGCGGGGTTGTTGAATTTGTAGCAATGTGAGGAGGTTGATGATTTAGTGGCTAAATTTTGTATGCCCATGCCATCCCATTTCATGTGGCAAGGTATCCTTAGTTTAAAGAAATGTTGAGAAAAATAAATGCAATTAGACCCTCTTATGTAGCCCTTAGAAAACACAATTGTGTACCTACCTCCTTGACAAACAATATTCAAATGTGAACATATTGATGGAGCACATGAAACAAACATGGATTAGGAGTGTTTGTTCCATTGTTATGGATAGGTGGATTGATATTCAACATTGACCACTTGTTAATATTATTGTTACATGTCCTATTCGGTCATATTTTTTAGAGTTGTCAATTAGTTTAAGAAATTAAAGGATGCTTATTATTAGTTTGAACTTTTGAGGGAGGCCATAGAGGAGATTGGACCTTTTAATGTTGTGCAAGTTGTGACAGATTCAACTTGTATGTAATGTCCCCTTCATAGGCATGAGTAATTGGTGAAGACCTTTAGCCTATTTTAATTCTCGTAGGCTAATTCGGATAGGGAATAATTAGCTAATTAAATTAAATTGTCTAAAATCATTTATTTTACGGGTAATTTATATTTAATTAATTATTTTATTAAAGTTGGATAGTTTATTAAAAAGTGACTTATTTTGGGGCCCAAATGTAAAGTTAAATTAAAAATAAATTTTAGAAGTCACTTTTGAGAGGGAAATGTAAAAGGTTATGAAAATAATATTTCATACGAATATAGAAACGAGAGTTGAGAAAATAATCATATTCCATACTTTTTTATTAAACCCTAGTTTGGCCGAAAACCCTTTGACAAAGATTGGTTTGGAGGACGAAAACCCTCTTAACCAATTTGTGAATGGATTCATCTAGAATTCACAGATGTGGTGAATGTTAGAATATTTGTACAGATTAGTGATGTACATATGATAAATTAGTGATGTACATATGATATTTCTCAGTTTCTGTTTGAGTAAAAAGTTGGAGATTTCATAAAAGTTCATTTGATGGCAAATTCTAATTGATTCAATTAGATAGAGGAGTCTGCATATTGCTAGCTACCCATTTTAGGGTTTTTTCAATAGGTCACACCTTCTATTTGAAGTTGTATGTTGCCTAGAAACCCTGCCGTATAGATTGAAGATAGAGGCATTTGAAAGTATAAAGGTGGGTAATTAGATTTAGATCTATTTTAAGACACAAAAACCTGTCTGCTCCACCAAATTCTGGGAAAATTCCTTCCTTATGTTGATTGTAGCCAATTGGAGGTCAGACCAAGGGGCTGTATAGGTGATAAAGAACAATTTTTGATAGATATCTAGTCTTCAATGATTGTAGCAAATTCGTCCACTATTATTCTTTGAGTTGAAGGTTAAAAAATGTAATTATCTTGGGTTTCAGTTAGTATTGAATATATATAATGCTTAATTTCTCAAATGGGATTAATGTGGTGAACGTTTCCAACCTTAGATATATAGTTTGTTACATTGCAACTGTGTTATATCAAATGCATGTATTTAAGAAATTGTCTTTCATATATAGTTTGTTACGTTGCCGTTGTTTAAGTCATGTAGTTGGCATCATTCTTCATCCCAAACCTTCAGGATGGTGTTGGTAAAGTTTATTTTGTAATTTGCTTTAGTTTGGGATTTTCCATAAGTTGGGTGATTAAATGAGCTAATTTATTATTATTTTCACTTAAGTCTCCTAAATTTGGAATTATTTAAAGGTGACTTAAGTGTTATAGCTCATTAGAAGGGGAAAGTGGGAACCTTTACTTGGGAAAAGAGAATTATTTAAGTTGGAGGAAAAAAGTAATTATTTCCAAGAAAGAATTGTATTCTTGTGTAACTTACAAAGTGCCTATTTAAGAGAAGTGAGAGCTCATTGTTGAGGTTATGCTATTGAATTTGTAGGAGTGATCAACTCCTTCCCAAGATCCTCAGTCTGCAAAACAACACCCTCACAGATACACAAGAGAAGCAAAGTGCTCTTCCACCAAATATCAATGAATTGATATTGTGAGAAATGAGATATATTACTCAATGTAAAAGCATCTATTTAAAGGAAAGGAAAAAACATAACGGGTGAAACTACCCAATAACCAAAAACATGGGTAACCACAATTAAATATTGGCAACTACCTATAATGCTAAACCTAAGTTAAACTTAAGAAACTGTGTAAGGGTAAAAACCCGTTCACACTAACACCCCCCCTTAAGTGCAAACTTCGGGAGATTATTATGCAAGATGACGTGCAAGATGGGTCCTGGCTACAAGGCCATGTTAGGTACCCATGCACAAGTACTATGCAATGCAATGCAATTTCTCACAATCGGAGAAAAAGAGAAAAACCCTGTGGGAGAAAACTCCTCTCCAAAAGAGAGAAAAAAGATAAAAATGGTGAAAGGAAGGAGGAATCCACAAGACCCCCCAAGGACAACTTCCATCACTGATATCAACAATCTGAGCAAAATACAAAAGGAGAGAGACTATGTAGCCCCCCATAGTAAAGAATAGAAATGCTGAAGATCCCCCCCATGATGAAGAAACTCTTGTGCCGATCCTAGAAGCCTGGAGACAAAAGAATATCCAATGTCTACAAACAACATGCCTCCCTTTAGGGAGAAACAAGTCCATCCATTGATGCAAAAGAAACTCCAACTTTGAAACAAGAGAAGGGAGAGGAAGAATCAACATGAAAGATGCCTTTGAAAACTGTCCCGGTGCCTCCACATAACCAAATATCACATCATGATCATGTGCAACCTCAATTGAAGAAGGTGGATCAACAAGACCACGTGAAAACTCTGAAGCAACAATCTTGAAAGGCACAGATGGTGTGACAGCAATGCTGATACTATCATAAAAAAAATGGGATATACCCTCAAATACATCATCCAAATCAGCGACGTGAGATTCACAAAATAACTCCAAAAGACCTATCAAGTGACTATCCCACAAAGCAAGATCTGAAGGATTAAGAACATCCTGCTATGCTGAAGAACCAACCTCTGAAGCAACAAGATGTGAAGTAGGAGAAGAATCAACACAAGTCTGAAGAACTCCAAAGTTCAAATGACCAATCTCTCCTGAGGAATTGCTTCCAACACTAGCAAGTGGAGTGCGAGGCTCATAATCATCATCCTCAACAAAATGAGAAAAACATAGAGATGAGACTCATGATCAGCTTCACCAACTGCAATGACTTTGCCAGTATCAACCTCTCTAATGAAAACAGAATCTGCAGTGAACTCTATAGTCTTAGGTACCTCACCATGAGTAATCTGATAGATAGAAAGAAGATTTGTGTACAAATCAGGAATACAAAGTACATCTTTGAAACACCCATCACCAATCTCA
Organism: Cunninghamia lanceolata; assembly: GCA_027924645.1. Classification (NCBI taxonomy): domain Eukaryota; kingdom Viridiplantae; phylum Streptophyta; class Pinopsida; order Cupressales; family Cupressaceae; genus Cunninghamia; species Cunninghamia lanceolata. The sequence continues at coordinate 354,230 of BSBN01001468.1, read as the reverse complement.
ACATTGCCTATCCATGCAACATCCAAAAACTTACTATCCCCCAACAAGATCTTAGAAGTATCTATAGGATGAAGACCTAAAAAAGAACAGGGAGAAAAACCCATGTGATGTGATGCTTCTGAATCCAAAAATCATCTATCACGACTAGAGTGAACTGTAGAAGTAACCAATGCATGTCCTTTGAGCTTGTCTTCTTGACCTTTCATCCCATTTGCAAATCCAATATTCCCTGACTGTGTAGGTTTAGATGAAGATGAATATGCTACCGATGGAGAAGCTATAGAAGGAGTCATAGATGAGGGAAGCTCAATGTTGTTCTTCTGAAGAAGGTGTGAAAGCTCATCAATCTTCTTAGTATAACAATGGTGTTCATCATGACCTTTCTTCTTGCAATAAATACAACTAAACTTCTCTTTCCTAGGTTTATCTCTTTGGAAGAGGTGGAGGACTCATTAGAATTTGTCTTAGCCTTAGGTTTCTTCTTCCCTTTGCTCTGAGATGCTTGTGCAATTAATGGATGATCTTAGAGGACCCATCTAACTGAGCAAGTTTGGCTTGCTCCCTAGTCAAACGATCACAAAATGTCTCAAAAGAAGGCATATTGAAAGCATTACCCAAAACATCCATGGTGGAGTAAAAAGTAGAAGAGAAAACAATGAATGGACCTCTTAGCTTAGACAAAATGAAGAAAATAGACTCCTTATCAGTTTTATCCTTCCCACATCCTGCCAATTGTGACCTCATAGATTTGAACTTGACTAGATAATCATCAATGGAAGGATTTAATGCATATGGGGTAAGAGAAGTCAATTCTACCTCTAATTGCAAAGCATGAAACTCGCTGATCTGACTAAACAATTTATTAAACTTATCCCATTCCTCCTTGGGTGTATTACACTCCTCAATGTGGAAAAGCAAACTATTAGAAACATGCAAAGCTATCAAACCCATAGCTTCATCACACTTGTTCCCATGAGCAAATACATCTCATACTCCCTAGTAAGAGTGGGCTATTGATCATGCAATGTGGACCACAAACCCTTAGATTGGAGCAACCTACACATTTTAATCTTCTAGGTGTGATAGTTATGAGGAATTAAAATCTCAAATGAATCAGGAGTAGCCATGAAAACAAATGCACCAAAAGCAAGCAAAATAGACACCAAACTGAACAATCAGGTCTGAAACCTCCAAGATATTAAAGATAACAGCAAATGAAGCCTCTCAAAATTGATTTCACCTTTCCAAGATCCAGAAAGGCTCAAGATATCACTCAGGAAGTAATAATGAAAAAAACATGTACCTGAGGAAGAATCTAGAAAAATTTGGAGGTGAAAATTAAGCCCTTGAGGGGCGATTGCTGGTGGGTTCCTATGCCACGTAATCCAAGTCACTAGGCCTTAATACCAAATCACCTCCAGGTCATCAACTGAGCATACAAGTCAGCAACATACATCTCTCCAATCACTATGCATGGGAGAGAGTCAAAATTGAGACTCGTGAGCCTTACTGATGGCGGTATTAGTGAGTGAGAGGCTATTTAAATTGCTATAAACACTAGTACGAGGCCAATGTGGGACTAAAGTCCCTCAACTCCACCAAAAATCCAGTAATGGGCCCACTCACCGTGCATAGAGAAACCCTAACAAATTTTGCAATGAAACTTTAGAATGTATTAAAGTTTGTTCCAAAATATATCGCTAGAAGTGTTGCGCTGGGATGTTTGAAAAGGTGAGACTATGGCGAGGACCCTCACGCAGGTCATGGCCTCAATACAGAGGCTCACATCTCTTAAGTAGGTTTGTGGCCTTCCATAGAGAGGCCATTATGTGAGCAAGTGGGCAACACCATCAATTTCCTTCTAATGCAGATTGGCCTTGTGCTTCTTGCTGGTTGTCCTCGTGCCCAAGAGCATCCACCTCTATGTTGTAGTAGAGTCAACAACGCCTCATGGGTTTGTGAAACCCATAGACCAATAGATACATATAGAACCTTACAGACCAAGATTGATCCTCCTCCCGCTCCACCACATAAAGAAACCAAAAATATATATATATAAAAGGTGAAATAGAAATTTAAAAAATTTCAAACGCCAAATAAAATCTAGAAAATGCAGGCAAGATCAGAATGCCTGGATCTCCTCAATGTGGTAGAAACTCTCCAGGAAGGTGAGCAGAAAGAGGAGCTCTGATACCATGTAGGAGTGATCAACTCCTTCCCAAGATCCTTAGTCTGTAGAACAACACCCTCATAGATACACAAGAGAAGCGAAGTGCTCTTCCACCAAATATCAATGAATTGATATTGTGATAAATGGGATATATTACACAATGTACAAGCACCTATTTAAAGGAAAAGAAAAAAATAACGTGTGAAACTACCCGATAACCAAAAATACGGGTAACCAATATTAAATATTGGCAACTACCTATAATGCTAAACCTAAGTTAAACTTAAGAAATTGTGTAAGGGTAAAAACCTATTCACACTAATAGAATTGATACCGTTATGATGTTGGATTAAATCTCTGTGTTCTTCCTTCCCTTCTTGAGGACATCAACCTTCTAGAAGAAGATCAATTTCGGTGGTGAGAGATCCACCCTAGTTGGTTCGGGGTGATTTCATTCAGGAATCACATAGAGCTGAATGAATTTTGATGTTTTCTAAAGTTTTTGGTTTAGAATTTGATGCTGTTATATCTGCTGAGATTTTGGAGTGTTTTTGAATGGATTTGATGAATGTTCTTTGAAGTTTTGATGAGCATGATGTAGTTTGTGTACCTACAGGCCATACATTTCTAGCTATGGAGTGGGATTTTGGATCAGTAATGAATGTTTTTACCTTGCAAATCTTTTTGATAATAATCTACACACCTAGGCGCCATCCTTCCATGAATTTCTGGAGTGTTATAACAAGTTTATTGGTTGTCATTGTTGGCCATACATCTGTAGAGGTCTATTCTAGGTGAAATGAGGGCGTGTGGTAGTTTGAGGTGAATCGCCTAAGTTTGACAATATATTTCCATTGGGGTGGAGGTGCCATTGATAGTTGATGACTTTGGCATGATATGAGGGGGAGAATCTATGATTTGGCACTAATTTGAGGATTTGTCTATTGTTGTCACAGTGTTTTTCAGACTTGCAACTGAGTTACAATAGTGTTAAAAGGGACTTCAATCAAAACTTCTTCCATCATTTCTTGTATGGTATATTTTGGTCTTCTTATTGGTCAAATATCATGTGTTTCCTTTCATCATTCATGTGATTTCTGTGAGATAACTTGTTACAATAGTTCAAACAAGTTGGAAATCAGGGTGACTGAATGTTATTGCAGCCCATACTTGCCATTGTGAATAATTAATTAGTTGCAATATTTCATTGTAACCCTTGGAAGGTAGTACCGCCAGTGGGATTGATAACTAAATGCTTTGGTTTTCTTACCCCATTGAATAAGTTGTTTAGTTGCAATGGCTTCCCACTGAAAAGTGGATGTTCCTAAGTTGCCTTTTTATTTCTGCCACTGAACAAGTGGTTGCCCATTGCATAAGTGGATGCCTACTAATAAGCGGATGCCCACTGAATAAGTGGAAGTTATTTTTATTGTTGGTTTGGATTTGAATGCTAACTCGGAAGCACTTGTATGCTTTCACCTTACTCGCATTGGGATCTAGGTGATCAAAAGAGTGTAGAAGAATCATTGCTACACTAATGTTTAGTGTTGTTGTCTAGTTTCAAAAAAATAGGGCTGCATATTACAGGGTAGCCCATTTTATCTGGAATTGGTTCCACCTAAGACACATACACCCCTTCATAATGAGTCCCAAAATTCCCCACACACTATTCGAGTCACATCAACTATAGGGTAAAAGCACAAACTTGTGTCACACTTTATAAAGGAATCGACCAACAACAAAAAAATTTCTGAACTTCGACCTCATAAAAGTGGCATTTATGTTTTGAATTTTGAAATGATGTAAACTAATGAAATGTAGATCTCTTGATGAATTTTATGCTTGTAATTTTTTAAAAAAATTAAAAATTATTTTGACATTTTTTTATAAATTTAAGAGCAAATTTTGAATTGCTGAAAATTTCAAGAAAAAGTGACTTTGAGTCCACGTCACAAAAAAAAGAGCAAACAATTTTATTTTTCCCTAACTTTTTTTTTGAAATAGAGGAGTTCAATATCTAGTGCATGGAGAAAAAAAAATCAGTTTTCAATGCATATATTCTTCGTAATATCGTTTTAAAGTCAAACTTTACAGAATCTAATAGTTTCCATTCCACGTCAACTTTTGTATTATTTTTTTATCATTTTCACAAAACCAATTATACCCTTTTGGAGAGGACTCTTTCCTCTAGTGCACCATATAATTTAAAAAAAATTTGGATGTGTTTTGATATATTTTTTAAATTTCTAATCAGTGTCATCTTTGATTTTAACAACCTACTTGCAATAATTTAAAAAAAAAATATTAAAACTAATCAAAATATTAAAAAAAATCATATTTGGATTCTAGACTTAGAGCTCTACAAAAGGGTATTTTTTATTTATTTTTGAAATAATCCATTCTGATTGAAGAAATATTCAGTTTAAGTTGAGAATTTTAGAAAACCCTAGAAAATGAGGAGGTGGCTGCCAAGTAAGATGCCACATAGACAGTTTCGGGTGAAATTATTTTTTTAATATTTTAATTGCATGATTTCATTTCTTTTTTTTTTGTTTTTAACTGGATGATTTTGGGCGAAACCATCGCCCCCAGATTGACTCACCCGAAAATAGCTTGCAACATATGCGCCACGCAACAACTACATTTTTTCAGGCAAAACCATCTTGCCCCTAGATTGATTTGCATGAAAACGACGCACTATGAACTGTTTTGTTGGCCCAAAGTGTGACATAGCTTTGTGCTTTTACCCTAATATAGATGCCCAAACTTGAGTTAACCACCATACTTACAACATGGAGTACATTTCTATTCCCATTCCAAACCAAAACACCTCCCACATTTACACTTCCAATGTAACTATTCCTAATCTTGAGCTTCCACCTAAAACCAACATCAATTCCCTAGGAAACGTCAACCAACACCAACAATTTATCCCTCCCAAGAACTACAATCAATACAATTATCCACCACCATCTAGCTCATCTTTTGATCAAGAATGGAAAGACATGAAAGAAATGGTTAAAGGACTTCAAGAAGGGACCCATAAAAAATCATATACTTTTGAAGAATTATGTCTCTATCCTTTTGGTAGATCCATATCACAAATCCAATTTCCCACCTCCTTTAAAATTCCAAAGTATGACAAATACAAGGGAAAAGGGGATCCTAGGGAGCATGTCAATGAATTTTTCATGGCAAGCCAAGACGTGGTACATGAGGACATATACTTAGTCTTACTACGCCTTTCTCCCTATGGTCTAGGTGGGAAAGCACTTGAGTGGTTCTTTCACCAACCTAAGGGGTCCATCACATCCTTTGGAGACCTAGTTGAAAAATTTGTCAAACACTTTTCCTATAATATGGACCATGAGTTAGCTATGATGGATCTATGCAATACCAAACAAATATCAGGGGAGAGTTTTTCATTGTTCCTTCAATGGTTGAGAGCCTTGGCTAGTAGATTCCCATGGCCAATTCTAGAAAAACAACTTTTTTACATCTTTGTCACAAATCTCAACTCGGAATTGGCATTCCATTTACAAGTCCAATGTATCACTTCTTTTGATGAGCTCATCGAAAGAGGAATCCAAATTGAAAAATTCCTCATTGCTAAAGGAGTAATAAAACTTTATTCAAAGGATCACAATCAAAATAAAAAATACAAAATTTCTATGATAAACCCAAATTCTTTAGCAAGAACAAGAATGTAGTTGGAGATGGGCTCACTAATACGAAACATGTCCAAAATATCCAATAACCTTCATCCATAACCATTCCATCTGCACCTCCCAAGCTCGAAGGAATGAGGAGATAATTCACACCATTAGGTGAACCTATTGAAGTCATCTTCCATCAATTGGTCAAAGCCAACATGATTACCTTTCCTCTCACAAAACCCTTTGACAAAATCTGAACTAAACCCTCTTGGTATAGGGAGGATGAAAATTGTGACTATCATTGAATTAGAGGTCATGCCACAAATAAATGTATGATATTAAAAACTTACATCCAAGATCTTATAGAGATGAGATTGAAGTCGAAGGTCCATCCAGCACCTCGCCCAATCAAGACTTGGGGCTCTATCAAAATCCATTCCCTAAACATGGTCAATAATGCCCCTCTAAGCAAAATCAAGGATGTAAGTGTTGGCAAGAGACACTATATGGATTCATGGTTATTGTCATTGATGGCAACAAAGGTCATCCCACATATCCGCAAGTCATGGTGTGGCTCCACCGGAAGTCAGAATGAAGATTGTTGTGGTCCGGGGAACAAGAACAGAGCATGTGGCAAGGTCCGACAGTTTGGTCCGAATCTCTCAGAAGAAGTATCTTGATGCAGTGCGGATTTGGGGAAGTCAAGAGGACTACCTTGAGTAATAGATTCCAAGGATTTAGCCTCCGGTGATGGACAAGGAAAAAGATATGAACAGTTGAATACCGGATTCCTGAGTAACAGTGTGAACAGAGGAAGAATTGACTGACAGAACATCAGATTGCTTTCCGGATGTGTTTCTGACAGTGGTAAAGGTTATGAAGACATGGATTATGTTTGACCGACATGATTTATGATATCTACAAGTATATGCTTGATCCGCATTACTTGATGAGCAAGGATTCAGCCGACAGAACAGAGGTTGTGAGAAAATAGACTGTTCCGGATGCTGACTAGAAAGGTGATGAAATTACTTGTGCAGATATATATGCACGATGGATTTAGTTGTGAAAAGAGTAGTAGTATGATGTTGTTGTGTGAATAAGTGCAGAGTAGAGCAGAAACAGCCAGAGAGAGATCCGGTATGTGAAAGGAAAGCAGAATAAAGAGAAGAGGAAAGATGAAGTGCAGCAGATCAGTGTACTGAGCCTAACCGGAACTGACCTCCAGCATATGTGGATGCTTCCAATCAGTTCAAGTATTATATAACATTCTTTTGTAGACAGTGTGTCTCCTTGTAGGCAATGTGCCTCTTTGTGAGCAGTGTGCTCGGGCAGTGAGCCGTAATTGGCAAGTGCCATTTTGTAATTCCTTATTCTTCTAACAGAGAATAATCTTTGGGTTAATCACCCCGTGGTTTTCTCCCTTAACAGGGTTTCCACGTCAAAAATACTGTGTCATGTGTTTCTCATTTCATGGTAATGTTTGTTTGTTTACTTCAATGCTGCATTGATTAATAAGAAAGTTCAAAAGAAGAAATAATTAGGATAACTGATTCACCCCCCCTCTTAGTTATCAACAATTGGTATCAGAGCTAAGTTCCTCCTAATAGAGCCTAACAGCTTGAGGAAGATCTGGGAGTTCAAATGGATGCATATGGTTTAAAGGAGCAACTCAAGACTGCCCTTGAGGATCTTGAACAGTCAAACTCTGAAGTCAATGAATTAAAGGAAAGACTCAAACAGACTGATGAATTCATGAGAGAACTAAAGGACAAATTAAGTCTCTCTATGAAAAAGAGAAAAGAGCTACTCCAACAATTGGCAAGACAAAGTGAAGAAAGTAATACAAATGAAGAATTGACTGAGAAAACCAAGTTATGTGAAAAGTTATCAAAAGAAGTCATTATGATAAGACATGAAATGGAATCAGGAGTTATAAAGTTTACTCAAGAAATTGAAGAGAAAAGAAAAACTGAAGACAATCTAAGACAATCTATTAAAGAGAAATCAGAAGATTGCCTCCAGATGGACAAGATTATCAGACATCTTGAATCTGATCTTGAAGATGCCAAAGATAATGAAGAAAAACTTGAGGATCAAATTGTCTCTCTCAAAAGAGATCTTCAAACAACAAATGAATATAAAGAGAAATTCAAGATAAGTTCTGCTCAACTTGAAGTTCTTCTTGGAAGTCAAAAGAGGGTAGATGACAAGTATGGTTTGGGATTGAGAAAGGAGAAAGCTCCGGATCCGGTCAAAAGAATTTTGGATCAGAAAATCCAAGGAATAGGCCTAGAAGACCTCCGGTAAGACAGCCCAATGCTCAAAGATATCCATCCTTCAATGGATACTGCCACAGCTGCAATCACTTTGGTCACAAAGCTAATCAGTGCAGAAAGAGAATGAATCAGACTAATTCATCCTTCTCCGGACAGTGCTTTAACTACAAAAGGTATGGACACAAGTCTCATGAATGCAGAAATATGCAAATAAACAAATCATTCAATGGTAGATGCTTTGCATGCAATAGGGTAGGTCATATGGCTAATCAATGCAGATTAAGAGGTTATCAGTCAAATATGCAAGGAAATATTATTTGCCAAATCTGTAATAGGTCCGGTCATAATGCAAAAGTCTGCAGAAGCAAGAATCAGGACAAAAGAGGTTCGGTGTATAATCAGAATCAAGACAAGGGTAAACAAAAGATGAATGCAGATGAAGTTAGGAATCAGATGAACAAGATTTGGGTGAAGAAAAGTTTAGAGAATGTAGAGGTTGGATCCGCACCAGACTCTGGTGCTGATATTCCTTCCGAAAATTAAAGGTGAGCTCTGGCTCAGGGGGAGACTCAAAGAAAATCCTGTTCCCCTAGCCAATCAAGTGGTGCCGGATGTGGCACAAGATGCAGAGTAAAGGGTCTATAGATATAAGTCTTGCGATGATCCAGATAAGATTTCAGAGGTTCGCATGAAGATGTCAAGAAGTTGTGATCAATCAAGTAAGACTTGTTCCGGGAGATGCTCCGGAATGACAGAAGATACAAAAAGGTCCGGAGAGATCCGGAAGCGCATTGTCTTATTCTGCGGATTGGACAGAGTGTTTGGGATGTCCTTGTGATGTATCATCTTGAGTTGTTCATGGTTGGAAGATCCACATGATGTTCATAGATCAGGACTGATCCGGTTCTTCAAGTTATCTGAATAAGGCAAACCAGAATAATGTAGGTCGAGCATTTATTGCCATCAGATATTAGGGTTTGCAAAGCAATATAAGGGATTTCTCATAAATCACTTGCTCATTCTACACTCAAGAAGAAGCGAAAATTGGAGCTCTGCAACAAGATTCATCAAGTTCACCAAAGATCTCCTACCGAAGTCATTACATACAGAAATCAATCCAACCACTCCGTGTAACCGAAGGCGCATAAGGTATTTTCCGTTTTCGATATCTTACTACAAATCTTTTGAGAAATGGCTACTCCGAATATAGTAAAGATCTCAGATAGGGCCCGACCTGAATTTAAGAAACACCCATACAAGTCATTGGAGGTAGATCCCTTAGGAGCATTCTCTAGTGTTCCTCATGGCGTTTTACACACAGAAGACATTAGGGTTTATATACATGCAAGTATTGAGGAATTCAGGGAATTCAAATTGAGAGACTTCTATCACAAACAACTGATAGACAATGCTTTTGAGCTTAAACCAGAGTATAAGGGTATCCAGAAGAAACAGTTTGATCAATTCATTCATTTCCCCTGCTTTGAAGAAGATGAATGGGTCCGGTATGTATTGAGTAGGATGCATGACAACTTCCTATGGCTGGATAGACCTTGCAAGATCACAAAAGAGGCAATTAGGGCAGTGACTGGTCTATACTCTTCCGGAGGGATACCTATCCTCAAATCCGTCAAAAATAACATTGTAACTGAGGCCACCAGATCAAAATTTGATAAGAGGGCAATGACCATTGAAGATATTTCTGATCCGGATATCAAGTATGCATCTATGGTAATAGGATACAAGTTTTATTACTCCAGTAGGGAGAATTCTGTATCCGGAACTGCAGTATACACTGCCTATGAGATGCTGAGGAAGAATGCAGATTATGATCTGTATGAACTTCTTTTAAGCCAATTAATGGAAAATATACAAAAGATCAAAAAGGACAAAAAGAATTCTTTTAAGTATGGTACTCTTATATTATGTTTATTTTTCTATTTCATGAATGAGCTGCCTGGATCAAGTGGATGGGTATGGCAGAATGACAAACCTGTAGCAGTCCAGATCAGAGATTACTTACATGGACTTGGGGATGCCAAAGCAAGAAATACAGCTCTGTGGGGATACTTCAAAAACTTCTAGAGTATGATGCAAGCAAGAGAAAGAATTCCCCAGTCTCTTGTTGAAAAATACAAAGACTCAGTCTGCTTTATGGTTGATACTGATCTGTGCCTAATGGAGGCAGTTGAGCCAAGGACAGTCTGGATCATGCCCATGGGGTATGAGGTTGGTGAACAGATTGTGGAACTGCATGTTCAACACATGCTTAGTCAGCCTAAAGATCCAAAAGCAGAAAGGTTTGGAACCTTTGAGGAGCTGAGTGTGAAGATCCATGTGGAACTCAAAGAACCTGAGATAAAAAGGAAAGTAAGAAAAGAAGTTGAACATATTGCCCAAGGCCTAGGCATCCCAAAGGAGGCACTTGATGCCAACCGGGAAAAGAGGAGAAACGCTGAGGAAGAAAAGAAAGAGGTAGAAAAGAAAAGCAAGAAAAGTGCTCCGGTGGAAACCTCAACCCGGACCAGATCATCAAAAGGATCTACACCTGTCAAAACCAAAAGCTCAAAAATATCTAAACCGGAAGGTTAGACATCCGGTAAAGGAGAGAAAAGGTCTAAAATAAAAGCCACAAGGGCTTATACAAGTCAGAAAGATGAAGAGGAAATGGAATCATATGAGGGAGTAAAAGAAATAAAGAAGCAGAAGAAGAAAGGATCCGGTAAACCCTCCACAGGCCAAGACAAGGAAGAAATGGCAGAGGTATTTGTTGAAAAGCCCACCCTGTCTCTAGAAAGTGTAATCAAGTCAGTCACGGTGGATGGAAACCTTCAACCAATGACTGAATTCTATGATGACTACAATGAGGCTGACCAAAAGATTCTGCAGGAAGCCACAATAAAATATCTGAACATATACAATAAGGCTTTCATTGAGATTATATCTCTAATTCCTAAAAGCCTAGAAAAGGAATTAGAAATAAGAAAGAACAATGCCCAGGCAAAAGATCTTGAGATCCGGGAGCAGATAGCTATTCAGCTATATCCTCAAATTGATCCCAAGATAATGAACATAATATTCAAAGACTGCAAAGATGAGTTCAGGAGTAAAGCAAGGATGAATCAACTCATGCTTGGTGAGACTGACAAGGTGGCCTTAGAGACAGAAGAGATCCTCCGGAAAGCCTTCAAAAGGTTTAATCTTCCTGTTGTAGAGGACTTGGGTACTGATCCCTCATCCACAAGTGCTGCAGAAGAAACTTCTGAGAAAGCAACAGAAGAGATGGACCTTGAACAAACCAACATTTCTCCTCCGGTTTCCCCTACAGTCTCCAGATCCAAAGAAGAAAGAGAAAATTCCAATGGACAACTCCAAGACTGCAGAAGAGAAGAAATATCTGTCTCCGGCAAGAGACACTGCACAAACTATCCAAAGATTTCTGAGCAAAGAAGTAATAGAGATTGATGAACCGGAGCTGCTACAAGGCCCATTCAACTTTGATTCCCTCTCTCCGGTGCAGACAATGAAGATAGCTTCATTTGCTAATGCTAAGGTAAATGAAAAACTCCTAAAGTCTCATATGGAAGACTGTGAGTTGATAGAGGCTGCTTCCGGAGTGCTTGAAAAGATTATGCCATCGGTCCAGATAGATCCGACAACCTCCTCTTCCGGTAATCTCAAAACCTTAGTCAGCAGTGTTGATACACATTTTGATTCTCTAGAAAAATCAGCTGAAGAAAAGGTTCGGAAGGAATTTTTGGGTAAAAGATTTTCAGAAGTACTAGGATTAATCTCTAATGATAGGAGAAATATGAGTATTGGAATAAAGAGCTTAGAAAATGCTCGTAAGGATGGCGGTGACATTTACAAATTTTGTATCTCTTGGTCAAAAGCAACAGTAGAAATTGAGAAGAAAATAAAAGAGGAACAGGATAAACTACTGAGTTTGTCTCAAAGTTTTGATCCTCTCTCTTCCTCCATAGTAACTCAAGAATGTCAAACTATTGCTATCACAAATGCAATAAAGAACTTTGAGAAGGAAAGGAAGAATATAATTAACCGGATGGGAGAACTTAGAAGGATTATTATCCCTAAGTTAGAAACTATGCACGAGGCCATAAGTGATGCTTAGACTACCGCACAAACCAATGATCCGACATATCTCAAGAGGGCAGAAGCTTTTGCATTTTTGTTGAGTGGCCACATTTCAATTTTGGACAGAATGAAACAAAGTTGGGCTACAGAATTGGTCCAATTGAAGACATCCTTTGCAGACATTCTTCAGTTTATGTGAGTATGTAATATGCGGCTAAGTATAGTAAAATTTTTGAAAATTTTGGTGTGTGGACCCTACCCTTTGCCATTGATGTCAAAGGGGGAGTGAGGAGCAGTGAAAAATGAGGAATCCAACTAAGGGGGAGTTTCAGAAATTGTATATAAAGATAGAGCATCAGCCAAGGGGGAGCATAGTGTAAACACTTAGTCATTTTTCACTAAGTGTTGCCATCAATGCCAAAGGGGGAGATTGTTGGCAAGAGACACTATATGGATTCATGGTTGTTGTCATTGATGGCAACAAAGGTCATCCCACATATCTGCAAGTCATGGTGTGGCTCCACCGGAAGTCAGAATGAAGATTGTTGTGGTCCGGGGAATAAGAACAGAGCATGTGGCAAGGTCCGACAGTTTGGTCCGAATCTCTCAGAAGAAGTATCTTGATGCAGTGCAGATTTGGGGAAGTCAAGAGGACTACCTTGAGTAATAGATTCCAAGGATTTAGCCTCCGATGATGGACAAGGAAAAAGATATGAACAGTTGAATACCGGATTCCTGAGTAACAGTGTGAATAGAGGAAGAACTGACTGACAGAACATCAGATTGCTTTCCGGATGTGTTTCTGACAGTGGTAAAGGTTATGAAGACATGGATTATGTTTGGCCGACATGATTAATGATATCTACAAGTATATGCTTGATCCGCATTACTTGATGAGCAAGGATTCAGCCGACAGAACAGAGGTTGTGAGAAAATAGACTGTTCTGGATGCCGACTAGAAAGGTGATGAAATTACTTGTGCAGATATATATGCACGATGGATTTAGTTGTGAAAAGAGTAGTAGTATGATGTTGTTGTGCGAATAAGTGCAGAGTAGAGCAGAAACAGCCAGAGAGAGATCCGGTATGTGAAAGGAAAGCAGAATAAAGAGAAGAGGAAAGATGAAGTGCAGCAGATTAGTGTACTGAGCCTAACCGGAACTGACCTCCAGCATATGTGGATGCTTCCAATCAGTTTAAGTATTATATAACATTCTTTTGTAGACAGTGTGTCTCCTTGTAGGCAATGTGCCTCTTTGTGAGCAGTGTGCTCGGGCAGTGAGCCCTAATTGGCAAGTGCCATTTTGTAATTCCTTATTCTTCTAACAGAGAATAATCTTTGGGTTAATCACCCTGTGGTTTTCTCCCTTAACAGGGTTTCCACGTCAAAAATACTGTGTCATGTGTTTCTCATTTCACGGTAATGTTTGTTTGTTTACTTCAATGCTGCATTGATTAATAAGAAAGTTCAAAAGAAGAAATAATTAGGATAACTGATTCACCCCCCCCCCCTCTCAGTTATCAACAGTAAGACTGTTGCATGTGGATGAAAAAAGTGAATATGAAGAACAAACGATGAAAGCAAATCAAACAACACAATTACCTTACCTTCAAATGCAATTCCTCTCCTCAAGGGAGTGGAAAGAAGTAAAACCAATCTCCAATAGCTATGCTTCCTTGATCTGAATGATATGATCTTAAGTGGATTGCTAAATTACTTTAGCATAACCTTGATATGATTTTATAATGGATGATTTGAAGATAATTCAATGACATAAAGTTACAATATGAAGGTACTTGATTATAGATTATATAAAGGTACTTGATTATAGATTAGAATGTCATGACCCTATACCCTAACATTTAAGTTCATTCGATTATTTCTTAATATTGAAGTGTTATTATTGTTACCATATTAGTATTGTTTTAATATAGTTGAAGCCCCGAGGGTATCATGTTTGTAACAATTTTTGTAATAGTTTGTTAATATAACCAATTTGGTAATTGTCCTTGTAATAGACTTGTGTGATAAACACTATTGTTTAGGGATGTTATTTTATTACGATTATAAATAGTTATGTAAATATAATCTGGCATATACATGATCTTGTGATAAATATATATGTATAAATTCAACAACAACAAGGGCTGCACTGCAGCAGCAGTCCCTGCCTAAAGCTACTGCAGCAGTCCCCTAGTACTAGTTGAATACGATTTTCATGTGGCATACAAACTTATAAAAACTGAAGGTCCAAGTTGCAAAATAATTTATTAGTTATGTCACGGGTTGCATGAAAAAATTGACATTGCTCTCAAACATCACACTATTTGGCTATTTGAGCTCCTTTAGTGAAGGCCATTGTCAAATCATACATCAACAAATCTGTAGGGTGAGGTTTGCTTGATGTGATTATGAGCAATCACATGTACATGTATTTTGTGTTATAAAAAAGGCGAACATAGGCAAAATGGGGCAGTGGCATTAGAAGGGTCAGTATTTGATTCAATTTCAATGCTTTTGACTAGAATAAATGGCAGTGTTATAACTGCTATGTTTGACTGTAATAAATGCTATTGACTGCAATAAATGTTGTGGGTTGCTAGTGCCAACGAAGTACAGTGTACACGAGGAAGAGTTCGATGAAATGTAACTTTCCACGGAACTAAAAATTATAATTGAAAACAGCTATGTGCATCCCTTGCTAAATGTCTAGAAAATATGTTTACACAAGATATTGTATTTGGTATAAGACCAGATATTTTTACTCATTTAGCCCTCGTAGATGCCCTGGCAAAGCAAATTAATTGTTCTCACAACATTGCTTTTAGACATTTTGTCAAACTATTCACATGCATTGTCTATGCTTCTAGATTTTGCATGCATGTCGACCAAGGCACCTACACCTACAACATCTGACAAAAAAACCCTTCCTTTGATGTATATCTATACCCTGTTCCAATGCATTTTTGGATAGGTTGGAGATGTTCGCAAAGGTTGTAGAGTTTGGTTTTATACCTGCCAATTACATTTGCTTGAAAGTTTCTAAATCCATAGGAAACTATAAGGAACTTGAAATCTCATCCACACAATACAAAGAAAATTAATCACAATTTTTAATTATTCAAGAGATTTTTTTGCATAAATTCTTCTTTATTGACTTTTTGTGCATACGTTCTTGTAAAGGCCATGGTGATCAGAAGTGACACTTGTAACTACATCATCTAACAAATCCACTTTCAATTATGTTTTGATGGATGCCCATACCCTACTTAAAAGTTTCTAAAGCCTTTCCAGCAAAGCCATGTTGAACATATCCTACAATCATGACATTCCATGACACTACATTTCTTTGAGGCATTTTGTCAAATTGATCACATGCCTTGTCTCTGCTTCACATCTCTACTAGGGCACTTGCAATGACATCATCTAACAAAAATACCCATTCCATTATGCTTTTATGGATGTCTATGCCATGTTCCAAAGATCCCATTTCTGCACAGGCTGCAAGGATGCTGGCCAAGGTTGCAGAGTGCCTGCCAATTGCATTTTCTTTAAAGTTTATAAAGCCTTTTCAACAAATCCATGTTACATGTATCTTGTTCAATCATTACATTCCATGAGACCACACCACATTTTCTTGAGAACTCCTTACAGTTGCACAAACTTCCAAATGCGAAATGTGCAAAAACAGTTAATGTGCCTTGTCTTTAAAGTTTATAAAGCCTTTTCAACAAATCCATGTTACATGTATCTTGTTCAATCATTACATTCCATGAGACCACATTTTCTTTATCTTGAGAACTCCTTAAAGTTGCACAAACTTCCAAATGTGAAATGTGCAAAAACAGTTAATGTGCCTTGTTCATGTTTCTACACCCTGGCCACTATGACATATGATGAAATTCCTCTATCCTTTATAGTTTGATGGACTATGATGAAATTCCTCTATCCTTTATAGTTTGATGGAAGTCCATACCTTGTTCGAAAGCTCCCATTTTGGCATAGGCTACAAGTATGCTAGCAAATATAGACTGATGGGGTTGGAGGCATGTTCGTTGCATTTGGTGAAACATGTGATTGCCTACTTCTGCACTTGGCATACATGTTAATAATCTTATGTCAAAAAGTTGTGCCAAAATTGAAAGATTAAAACATATAACAACAAGAGACATGCATAAAATAAAAAAATCTGCTTCACCTCTCAAATAATTTTAATTGTTACCATTGGATCCTTGAAATAAAGCTATGCAAAGACAATAGAAACAAAAACATGTATGCACTGGAAGAAAATACATCTAGTTTGGCACCATCCGCAATAAAATCAAGTGGTACTGGACAACAGCGTATACAAACATCTAATTGAAATATTTTGAAGTTAGGACATGAAAATTTGAATAGCCTGCATTCATTACTTATTGAGCTTGGAGATTGTTATGTGAAGAATGGTTTAGAACCTGACAAAGAGCAAAGAACAGAGATTATCACAAACAACCTACGAGTTAAACCTACCAGCTAAACTAACACATTCTGCAGAGACTTTACCTTTTCCCTTTGTAATTCTTATGGCATTCTCTAAAAAACTTACACAAGCATAAAAAAATTACACAAGCATAGAATTAAAGGCAATGTGTTCGAACCTATCTATTTTGCCAGAGGTTAATTGCTCGAAAAAAATATACATTCGAGTAAAATATGCATTCTCCATGGTCTGCCTTCTTTTAGCACCTTGCAATAGAGGGATATATTGTACTGAAGTGCAAAGACCGCTCATGCATTCTGCCGAGACAAACAACACACAAGTTTCACTGAGCAATAGCCGTCGTCTACTAAATTTACCAGAGACAACAACCCAGAGATCCGCCAAAAGACATGCTGCCAAAACTAAAAAAGAATGCCAAAACTCTGGAGAATTTCACATGGCATGACACATGCTCTGTACAAACCTTGTGCATCAGCCCCCTGTGTCACAGCTGTAGACAAGCAAGCCATCCAAACAAAGGCAATGACAAGCTAAGAAATCTCCAAACATTACAAACTCAGGAAAAATATTCCACTTTGTTTTTGATTGGCTGCAAAAAATTAGCCCTTATTTTTTAATTAAAAAACCATGGAGAAATAGTAATTGCCAATTAAAAAATAGCAACACCTGTGCATGCAAGCAAGAATATGGGAAAATAGAACATAGGAAACATTCACTTTTCAGCAAAAAAATTATGGAGGATTTTACCAATACAGAAAATAATTCATGATTTTATTAATATTAAAAATGAATGCCAATGGGCTTAAATACCAATCCACCAATGTGAAAAAGAAAACTCTAGTGAAAGTCTTAATTTTTAATTTTTTATTTGCACAAATACCCAACAGCACTAAAACTATAGGGAAAAGATTGATTTTTAATTTTTTATTTGCACAAATACCCAACAGCACTAAGCATTAAAACTATAGGGAAAAAATTGATTTTTTTCATTGCACATATTTCAAGGCCAACTAATGCAACCAAGTGGAAACAACAGCCTACGGCAGGGACTAAAAATTTGGTTAACAATAATAATAATGTTTTAGATGACAATGTTGGTATATTATAAATGTTAATGAAAAGTTAGTGGAGTGGGAGGAGTCACAGGTAATTAATTCTTCTTCCATTTTGGAACGAGAGTTTGGGATAAGGTATGACAATTGTGTGTCAGAATGACAATAATTTTGGGGAGGAATTTCTGGAGAGGACGAGGATGGTAGTATTTTGTTATAGGCAGGAAAAGGGTTATTGGGAGAAAGGAGGATGCTCACCCAGGGAAGGATCTATGAGCATTACCTGTCTGTTGCGTTTATCTATAAGTTTTAAAATCTTATTTTTAGTAAACCTTATTTTCATTTCATTTGGAGTATTCTTGAAATCTCTGCATTCTGTAGCTGCCATTTCTTTAAGGCACCCTGTTAACTGGTTCGCACCACTTTATGTTGGAGTGTAGATGGCATATATTTAGATTTAAGAAAGAATCTTGTATCTAGGATTATAGTCCTGCGTATATTCTCTGATCTTTGCATTAAAATGGAATGATTAATCCTAAGGCCTTCTGTCAATTGCTCGAGCATTTTAAGGAAGTTCTTAACCTTGAACAAGAAACTTATTTTATTTTGGGTATCCTCATGATCTTTTCTTTTATCGTTGATTTCTGCATGTACATTTTTGGTCCGAGTGTAATGTCTATCGTTTGGAGGGGCATCTTTACCCTTCTGTCAAACGTTTGCTTATAATCCTACATCACATCCTTAATGGTGTCTTGCAGTTTGGTTAGCACACATATCTCTTAGATGTTTCTGAGAATAGAGTATAACCCAAGGAGAAAAATGAGCATGTTAAGTGGTGGGCAGAGGAGACATTTTACATTGAGGAAATCTATTTTCTTCACTTGAATACTAATTTCCTTCCTCCATTGCAACACATTTATCTGGTCAGATGCCACACCTGTAGCTTGTACAAAAAAATTCAAATGTATTGCTCACCACAAAATAACAATTATACATACTTTTATAGCCAGTTTGGGTACATATTTGGCAATACCGGTTTCATAGAAGGCACTGCTGCCTATATCAGAGATAACAAACATAATTGTTCTGTTGCATAACATTAAGGCGTTCCAATGTTCCAATATCCCAGTATACTAGAGTCATCTATATTAGATATTTTTCCAACACAAAGGTCTCTATACACATCATATTCAAGGAATTATATGCTAATAGGTATGAAGATCAGATTGTTACAATTAGTGATAATGTTTACCTAGTTCATGAAAAGATACACAATAAAGCCATGCCAAGGATGAATCATGTTCTAGTGAAAGAACTGAGGGAGAAGAAGATTGTAACATGGTATATATATCCTAGGCATACTATTATTGCAATAGAAGGTACTCTGATAGGCTCACAACAATTTCTCTTGCAACAACTTTGGAGATAAGTTTCCTTACAATGTGGCAGTCAACTCATACTCAGAGGTTCTAAAAAACTCTAAATAAAACCAAATGCATTTGCCTTGGAAACATAGTATCTCTCTTTTATTTTCCATTTTTGTTCTTACTAGGGTGATGTGAGGAATCGGCCTAAAACCTGCCGCCACCTACGTTGGAAGTTACTCTTTTATGGTTATTTCGTGCATGTCTACTAGGTGTCTAATCTGTTCTAAGTTTCTTTTTCAACACAGGTAGATACTGGCAAATGTTGCGTAGTCTGGTTGTACACCCACTCTACTTAAATCATCCACTTCAATGGTCAAATAATCAATAACAATTTTACACCTCATTCATAACAAAAAGTGGTAAATATTTGTCCTATTTTTATTTTTATTGACCAAAACTGACCTTTGACTGTTGAAGTGGATGATATTTAAGAATAGCCTTGTACACCTGCCAAGTGCATTTGCTTAAAAGATTTCTAAGTCTTTCCTACAAATCTATTTATTATTTATCCAGGTGCAATCATTGGAGTCTATGAGACTACATTTTAATTCTGGGATTTTGTCAAGTGGCTCATGTGCGTTTGTCTCTGATTCCACTTTTTGTATGCTTTTCTACGCAAGCACTTACAACTACCACATTTGATAAGATTTTCCATCCGTTATGCTATGATGAATGTAACTTCATTTCTACTAATATGGTGCACATTATATTAGTCCAAGCTGATTATTTCTAGAATATTTTAGTTAGCATTATCAATAATTTTCACTAGAACACCGTCCCTATTTGAAATGATGAAACCGGTTCATATCTTTCACAAAAATTTCTCTTGCATCAATCTTGGAGGTTAATTTCATTGCATGCTGGTAAATGCCATTTAATTTGGTTTTTACTGCTGTCGATTTCATTACCTTAAGTTCTAAAGTCCTTCAATAATCCATTTTGTGCATATCCTGGGTTGTATTCCATGAGACTCTAATTCTTTTAGAGTTTTTGTCAAACTGTTCATACACCTCTATAATATTTATGTTCACCGAAGCTATTGTTACTATAATATTTAACAAAATTTATCATCTCTTTATGCTTTAATGAGTTTTCCAACGACTCTCTTTTCAGTACAGACTGGGAGCACACTGGGGTTATTTGATACTTTTGCTAAGGTTTCTTTTGTATGCTATGTTTAGTATTCATTGCATTATATTGAGAAGTGGACTGTTTACCTTCCTTAGAGCAAAAGATCCCGACAAGAAGTAGGTAAAACCAATTGAATGAGTTCAAATGAATATATAAATTTTAACTTAGATAACTCTGTATGTTGAGTTTGAGAATATGATACTTGAGGCCCCTAGTAGTCATTTGCAAAGATGATTTCTGTCATCTCTTGTACCATTATATAGAAACATAAAATCTTGGTAGGTCTGTTAGGAGTGATCTCTATTTGGATTGAGGGTTGGAAGTATGTCCACTTCATACTTTTGAGCATGTGGTCTTAATGATGGACCTTTAAGATTAAAAATAAAAGGATCTCAACCTTGTTTTATACATTTCATCACTTAGCATATTCCTTGTGTCTTTAACTAAACTAGGATTTAATTGACTTAAATCTCTGTATGTTGAGCCTCCTTATAATGTAAACTTCTCAGTGTGTCAACATTGTGAAGTTTAGTAGTTGTGTGTTATATAGTTTTGATTGATATGGATATGATAAATTACATTTATGGTAAGGTTCAATTGGAACTATTGATCTATTTCCCCTTTCCTAGAGTCAAATAGCTCAGTTTTGAAAATGTTGAAAATCTTGTTGAAATTGGTTAAGTGCCTAGTGCTCTTCAAGTTTGAGGTGTTTTCCTTGTAAAAAAATCCCCAAAATTCCTAAGGAAAATCCCTTTAAAAAATCCAAAAATTTCCAAACTTTGCCTTAGTCTTTTCAGCCTTAGTCGGCAAAAAGTTGAGTTAGCGAACCAAAAAGTTTGCCAATCAACCAGTTTTCCAATGGGAAAAATCAATGGAAAAAATCGCCGATTAAAGGGAGTGCTTTCTTAAAAAATGATCAAGGCAAAGACACAAGGTTCCCTTTACCGACAAAAGTTTAAGTTGGCAAACCAAATGGTTCGCCAATCGGCAAGTTCGCCAACTAAAGAACACAAAGAGAGAAAATAATGAAAAAATATAAGGCAAGGAAAGGAAAGGCTTTATTGAGAAATTAGGAAAAAACACAAACTCGCCCAATGGTTTGTGGTTTCTAAAGTCTGCTGACAGGGCGATTTGCCAACCAAAGGAGGGGTAAGAGAAAAGAGGGCTGACAAAGTGGTTTGCAAAAGTGATACTTCACCGACTAAAAGAAGAAAGGAAGAAGACAACCAAGTTCGTGAAAGTGGAATTTCGCCTACTAAGGGTTAGAAAGCGAAAAATAACTTTGAGAAAGCAAAGATGAAAATGGTTCATGATGGACAAATTTTGCCGATAAGGCAAAATAAAGGTCAGAAATAAAGTGAAGGGAAAATCAATGAAATAAATCATGGAATATGATGTAATGCTTTAAGATATTTTAAAGTAGATTTAAAATATGTTAAAGTGTTGTAAAAGCTTTATATAGGAAATTTTGGCAGGTAATATGTTTTGAAATATCTATCTTCTTCAATCACCATTATTGCAAGATCAGATCAGCACCAACTGGAAGTAGTTGTTGTGCATTTATTCATGCAGGTAGATGAATCAGATGCTAACATTCAATGCATATATTTTCTTTAGCCGCTTCATCTTCAAATATTTTCATATTTATTGTTGTAGATTAGATTAAGATATTTTCTGCATTTATGTTTTGAAGACAGATGTACATAGACATTCCTTTTGCAAAAATATCTTTTGACAGGCCTATGGGGTGAATTTATTGTAGTGGGTGACCTAGGTCAATGTGGAATGCTATAAATAGATGAAGAATCAATGTAACAAGAGTTGGATATGGAGACTTATTTTTGTGCTCCAAACCAAACCCTCTTCATGCTGTTTCTAGCTCTGTGTAATCTAGAATTGATTAATACATACTGATTGTTTTTACCTTTTCATGTTTTTTCTAGCTCTATGTAATCTAAAACTGGTTATTGTTTGTGAATGTTTATTTCCTTGTAATCCTTTTCTGTTCTTTACCTCTATCAGAATCTACAGGATTTGTGTGAGTTTATCAGTTGTATTAAATTATTTTGTGTATTTTAGCTTTGTGGGTGTTCTTCATTCAAACTTGGCGTATCACCTTTCCCTTTCCATTTCTCCTTCCCCATTTCCCAGCGGTGTTAGATTAAATTTAGTCTTAGTTTACTATGACTTTTATATTCAGAAAGAGGAACCAACCTTCTCTGGAGGTTTGATTTCCTTTGCAGGGTCCCACACTTGGAAATCACTCCTATATTTCACTGGATTGTTGCAGCAAAAGTGCTTCAACATAGGGTGCAAATCCAAGTGACAATAGTTTTTGGCATGCCCGATAGGACCAGTTTGATGATTCTTATCATCCATTTAAGAGTTTTGGTGTGCTCTTTTGTGTATCTTGCCTTTCATGGCAGTCTCTCTGACACCATGGTGACTCTACTGATCAAATCTGCTAGTGAAAGCAGCCCAAGTGCCTAAAGAGTTTCAACAATCAAGATTTGGTGATACTCTTGGTCTAAATTGCTTTTAGAAGCATTTCAATCACCTAGCGACTCTACTGATATGAGCCCGTTTCTTAAAAGGGAAGATCTATTTGCTCTTTTTCCCATAGTGTTTGAATGACTTCTGTTTCTCTTCATGCTATATTATGTCAAACTATTATGGAAGCTCTGAATATCAGCACCCACATGATGCTTATTCCCCTCCATCTTGTCAAAATACACGCCGTTGGCCTCCATATTAGCCATTTCAGGGCCAAGATACCTCTGGTTTTATGCCGTATAGCCCTGTTTCAATAGAATATCAACATCCTTATAATGCTTACCTCCCACCCACCCCTGCTTAGTCTTCTTGGTAGTCTAATAATGCTTATTGTCAACCCCAAGAAGACTATCTTGATCCTACCCAATGTATTTACCCTTCTAATCAGTTCCAAGATGTTGATAATGTGAACATTGATGCGTTCAATGATCTCACAAACATGTTCCTAGAGTTGAATAGACATTTGGATGATATTAAAAGAAAAAGAGGGTATAATTAGCCTCGACGGGACTGTAGTTTTAAAATCATAAAACATTAATGATCTAAAGGAGGTGATCGTAGGCTGCTAGAGGGAGTGGGATGAGTTTCAATAAATGATAGAGTATGACTGACAATAGGAGGAGCTTGCTTATCAGCCCCATCTTTAGCATCAATAATAAGAGGCTCAAGAAAGGGTTTTTCAGGAAAACCTTGCTATGAAGATTGCAGTTCAAGAAGAACAGATGAGGCAAGTGACTCATTATGTGCCCTCTTTTCCCAATTTCAAAACCCCCTCATCTACCACTACAAATCATAATACAACAGAGCAACCTTGACGTCATAATTTCCCAAGTTTCAGAAGCTCTCCCCCTCCACAAGACCTTGTTCCTGTGCAAACTTATTTTATCACTCGCCAGGAACAAATTTTCCAAGAACCCTCTCCCCTCCAGAAAATTCAAGGAAATATTCAGACCTCTTGCCCTGATACTATTTCGCTTTTCAAAGGTGGACCTATAGTCTACTGAGCTAGTTGGTGGGATGAGCCAAAGGTGGAGGTGGAAGAGAAAGAAGCTAATGAAGAATAGTTTGCTGTTCCTACATTCATAGGGGTGGAATTGTTTGACTTACACCTGTGAGTAATGTTAAATCAAATAAGGGGTCAAGTGCTATGAATTTTAGTTCTTTTGAGCCTTTTTCTCAAGCATCTGATCAAGCAAAAAAGGATGAAATGCAAAGATCACATGAGGAGAGCCTTCAGATGTAGAGACAAGTTGAGCAAAATTTGGTGGAGTTGCAGTCAAAGGATGAGGCATTAAGGATGAAGTTGTGGAGTTTTCTCCAAAAGTTGATGATGCCACTCTATTTCATGAAGTGCCCAGTTACATTGAAGATGAAGAGGGCATGCAATTGCCTATATCAGCTACAATTTTAGAGCAAAATGAGGATAGTGAAAATGATGGTGAGTTGTTGGCATATGCATAAAAGTATAACCATGAGGTTCCAACTAATGAAGAGGAGCAAATAGGCAGCCCTATACTGAAAAATGCAGAGGCTGATGATACAGACCTGTTTGAGGAGCTCCCATATTTTATTGAAAATGTCAATGTAGAGATTGAGCATGGGCAAGAACAAATTGAAGATTTGTTCTTGATTATCTAGCAGTATCAACTCCTTAGTGAAAGGGATTTCACCATTGATAATGTGCAGGGCTCATTTTTTGAGCCTAGTTTAGAAAATCACGAGCATCTCATTCATAAGGTGGAAGCAACAATCTTTCCAAACCATGTGTAGTAGCTAGAGCATTCAGATCAGCAAAAGGTTGTAGAATCAGAGCATGAACATGCATGCAACAGTGATGGCTTGCATACCATTTCAAGGGGATGCCCTATCAGGCATCTGGCCTAGATAGAGACATATGAGGAGTCCCTACCTGTCATGGTTACTTCAAAGCATGAGGTTGAGCATAAAAAAGGGCTAGATCAACGCATTTATCCACTTCCAGGTAGCTACATTTTTTTTCAATGCAAGTGGATATGTGAGATTTTCTTTATCCTTGGGGAAGTATTTCACTACCTTGTTGTATGCCCATCCCTTCTCCACCTTTTTTTAACCACCCAAAGGCATGATAAACATTGTAAATTGTTAAGAAAGGGTAGTTACTTTTAAGAACCAATTAATGGTTTTGTTGGAAGTTATTTCTTTGTTAGTTTAGGTTTTAGAGTAGGTTTTGTTTCTATTTTAGGTTTTCCTTTTCCCTAAGTGTTGTTGCACATGCTATACTCTCATTAGGAGAATGCATGCCTTGTTTTCCTTTTGTATGGTGTTTTTTTGAAGGCAGAGTTTCAATTGTTTTCAACCTACTACAATCCCTTTTGACTCTATGCCCAATTGATGCGGGAGCATCCAAGGGGCCACTTTGGAAAAGAGACCCAGGAAGGGTACGGAGAGATGATCATAAAAATGTAGGGGTAAAATGTCCTAAGGGGCCTAATAAGGATCCTAGGACCAAAACGAATGTACTAAACACCTAGGTAGTTTAGTTTTATTTTGTGGTTCATTTTGGTGTGATGTGTTTTCGAAGGTCCAAGTGACCAAGAATGTGATTAGCTGGCAAGAAACGGGATGTAACTGTGAGGTGAGCAGTTGCAGAATGGTTGGCATTCCCACTGCTGCAACTGCCACCCATGGAGAGTATGTTTTAAGAGTCTTTTGTGATTAGACGGGTAGGTGTGTATGTAGAGTAACAATCAGATTTTAGATTGAAGAAATAAGAATTTCCTTTTTGACAATGAGTTTTACTTCCAGTTCTGTAATCTTGTGTATATCTTCTGACTGGCATCAAAGTAGACATTTTCCATTTTGTTTCTGAGTGTAACCATGCCTGAACGGACCCATCCATGGATGTAACAGTCTGGTTCTCATGGAGAGGTCCGCAGTAACCTGTATAATATAACCCTAACCCTAACTATGTGAGAGGAGTGTGAGTTCGATGGTGATCACCGTAAAAACATAGAGTCGAGACCTCGGGAAGGAGGATTCAAGAGTGAAGTAGGGGAGTTTGCGTGCCTATGTTGGAGGAGAACGTATATCGGCGTGTCGGTGAGAGAAATGGAGACACTGCCGATAGAGGCTGTCTTATCGACGACTAAGTTGATGGTATGCTTTTCGGCGTGAGAAGTATTATCGGAGCGAAGGGGAAAAGTTACATCGATGGTTAAAGACTTGCCGATAGAGAGATCATCGGCGTGAGCATCGACATCGGGCTGAGGAAATGATAGTGGGCCGACGGTAGTAGGTTTCACCGATCGGGGTGACTGGTGTGAAGTGTCGCCGATGAAGGATATCGGTGTAAGAAGCACCGTCGGGAGAAGACTTGAAAGTCACACCGAAGGATAAGGTCAGACTGATGGAGAATTTGGTGTTACATGTTTCAGTGTGATATTTGACATCAGAGAATGGCTAGAAGGTTGGGCCGATAACTATTATATTGCTGATAGGTGATTACAAGCGACACACTCATTGGTATGAGATAGGTGTCGGAGTGAGAGAGTTGGCAGAAGCCGATGTAAGGAGAAGTATCAATTTCTGCCTTTATTGAGTGTTTCTGGCTATGGCTCTGCATCAAATTGGTATCAGAGCCAGCAAAAGCTCTGGGTAAAGTGTTGTGTATCTGAGGGAGAAAAGGGATCTAGTGGAAAGATTCAGAGTTGTCAAGATGCCACCGAAGGATAAGATGGCTAAGGCAAATGAAGAATTGAAAGAAGCATTGGAAGCAAGAGAAAGAGAACTGAGAGAGAGAAGAGCACAGGATGCTGCAAGAGAAAGAGAGTTGAGACAGGTGAGAAGGGAGAATGCTACAATCTTGGCCAGATTGGAAGCATTGGAAAAAAAAAAGAGGAACAAGATGATGAGGAAGATGAAGAAGAATATGAGGAGACAGACGAGAAAGCTCCTGGGGATGAATTCGATCCTGAAGAAAAGAAACTTCTAAGATTGCTTAAAGCAGTTCAGGGTGGTGGAACAAAAGCAACTATGGAGTTGCCTATCTATCAGGGAAAGATGGATAGTGAGGAAGTCTTAGGGTGGATAGATGCCCTTGAAAATTTCTTTGAATATGAAGAAATCAGTGATGAGAGAAAGGTGAAATTCGCAAAGACGAAGATGAGAGGGATAGCACTTACATGGTGGAGTAGTGTGCAGACAGAAAGGGTGGCTAGAGGTGGAACAAAAATCACTTCTTGGAATAAGATGAAGGAGATGGTGAAGACTCAGTTTCTTCCATCTGATTATACCATTCAAACAAAGAGAATGAGACAGAATTTGAGGCAGAAGGACATGGATGTGATGTCCTATACTGAGCAATTCCACAAGCTTAGTATTAGAGGTGGAGTGGAAGATGAGGATGAGAAAGTAGCAAGATACCTTAATGGGCTTAGGTATAACTTGCAGGATGAGATTGGTCTGAGTATACCAAAAACACTTGGTGAATGTTTTCAGTTGGCCATAAGGGCTGAAGAAAGGGTGAAGAGGAAGCAAGAGAGACAAGGATTTGGCAGAGGATCTAGAGGTAGGGGCAAGCCTACTAATGAGAAACAAAACAACAATGAGAAAGACAAGGAGTCCACTACAGAATAGAGAGGTGGATACAGAGGTGAAGGTAGATTTGGATCAAGTAGAGGTGCATTCGCTGGCAGGTGTTATACTTGCAATGAAGTTGGGCACACAACTTTCAATTGTCCAAAATGGAAGGATGTTGAAAAGGGAAAGGATAAAAGACTTCACTTGACATAGGAAGAGGAAAAGAAAGAAGGCAAGGCACCAGAAGTAGCTCTCAATTCAGAAATAGGAGAGTGCCTCATGGTGGACAAAGTGCAGCTAGCACCACATGTATCTATTTTTAGAACAAATTGTTTAAGCCATGGTAAATTATGTAAGATGATCATAGATTCAGGTTCACATGATAACTTAGTTTCCTCGGAGATGGTAAACAAATTGGGATTGCAGACATTTGATCATCCAAATCCTTACAACGCTACTTGGGTAAGCCAAGGACAACAAGTTAAGGTTAGTAAGAAGGCATATGCTGATTTCTCAATTGGTCCATACCATGAGTCTGTTTTATGTGATGTTATTCCAATGACATGTGGGCATATAATTCTGGGTAGACCATGGCAACATTTAAGGAGAACAATTCATGATGGATATACAAATAGTTATTTGGTGCATAAAGATGGTATGAAGTACAGGTTGAAACCTCTATCTTGTGAAGACAAGAGGGACCATATTGTTATTTATTTTGGGGAAAAAGTACACCTGGATGTACAAGTTAATGCTGGTTGGAAGCAACATGAACAGTTGCAGGGGAAGGTGGATGACAGTCCTAAGGAACAGCAAGTTCAGGACTTGAATTGCATCAAGGTTGGGGACATTGATTGTCCTATAGAGAGGCAGGAGAAGGAGGCCAAATAGGAGCCATTGCAAAAAGAAACAAATCAGAAATTTCCAGTGAGCAGGGCAGGAGAAATTCAACAAAAGAGTCCTAGGAGAGGACATCAAAATGTGTTTTGTAACACCAACACTAGTTGGAAGAGATATGCAGGTTGGAGAAGAAGGAGGCAGATAACTCTAGGTGAGTTCATGTTCCCTGTCACACAACAGAGGAACTTTTCAAATAGTTTTCAGACTGGTTGGAAAAGAGCACCCAACTCTTGGTACAAGAGTTTCCTTTATCCCAGGGAGTATGATGCGGAAGCATCCAAAGGGCCACTTTGGAAAAGAGACCCAGGAAGGGCATGAAGAGATGATCATAAAAATGTAGGGGTAAAATGTCCTAAGGGGCTTGATAAGGACCCTAGGACCAAAATGAATGTACTAAACACCTAGGTAGTTTAGTTTTATTTTGTGGTTCATTTTGGTGTGATGTGTTTTCGAAGGTCCAAGCGACCAAGAATGTGATTAGCTGGCAAGAAACAAGATGTAACTGTGAGGTAAGCGGTTGCAGAATGGTTGGCATTCCCACTGCTGCAACTGCCACCCATGGAGAGTATGTTTTAAGAGTCTTTTGTGATTAGACGGGTAGGTGTGTATGTAGAGTAACAATCAGATTTCAGATTGAAGAAATATGAATTTCCTTTTTGACAGTGAGTTTTACTTCCAGTTCTGTAATCTTGTGTATATCTTCTGACTGACATCAAAGTAGACATTTTCCATTTTGTTTCTGAGTGTAACCATGCCTGAACGGACCCATCCATGGATGTAACAGTCTGGTTCTCATGGAGCGGTCCGCAGTAACCTGTATAATATAACCCTAACCCTAACTGTGTGAGAGGAGTGCGAGTTCGATGGTGATCACCGTAAAAACATAGAGTCGAGACCTTGGGAAGGAGGATTTAAGAGTGAAGTAGGGGAGTCTGCGTGCTTGTGTTGGAGGAGAACGTGTATCGGTGTGTTGGCGAGAGAAATGGAGACACTGCTGATAGAGGCCATCTTACCGACGAATAAGTTGATGGTATGCTTTTCAGTGTGAGAAGTATTATCAGAGCGAAGGGGAAAAGTTACATCGATGGTTAAAGACTTGCCGATAGAGAGATCATCAGCATGAGCATCGACATCGGGCTGAGGAAATGATAGTGGGCCAACGGTAGTAGGTTTCACCGATCGGGGTGACTGGTGTGAAGTGTCACCGATGAAGGATATCAGTGTAAGAAGTACCGTCGGGAGAAGACTTGAAAGTCACACCGAAGGATAAGGTCAGACCGATGGAGAATTTGGTGTTACGTGTTTCGGCGTGACATTTAACATCGGAGAACAGCTAGAAGGTTCGGCCGATAACTATTATCTTGTCGATAGGTGATTACAAGCGACACACTCATCGGTATGAGATGGGTGTCGGAGTGAGAGAGTTGGGAGAAGCTGATGGAAGTTAGTCTAGCCGATAGAGGTATATCGGTAAGACATTCATCAACTCTTGCCGATGTAAGGAGAAGTATCAATTTCTGCCTTTATTGAGTGTTTCCGGCTGTGGCTCCGCATCACCAATAGATGCTTAAGGCCATTGGTTCTTTTGTTTAGTAGGCAAACATCCCTGATAGGTTGCCAAAATGTTGACCTATTTTCCCCTTCCCAGAGTCAAATAGTCTAGTTTTGAAAATATTGAAAATCTTGTCAAAATTGGTTAAGTGCCTAGTGCTCTTCAAGTTTGAGGTGTTTTCCTTGTAAAAAATCCCCAAAATTCCTAAGGAAAATCCCTCTAAAAAATCTGAAATTTTCCAAACTTTGCCTTAGGGGATTTTTTACACTGAAAAATCACCGATTGAAGGGAGGGCTTTCTTCAAAAATGACCAAGGAAAAGACACAAGGCTCCCTTTATCGGAAAAAGTTTAAGTTGGCGAACCAAATGGTTCATCGACTAAAGAACACAAAGAGAAAAGAATGAAAAAAGACAAGGCAATGAAAGGAAAGGCTTTATCAAGAAATTGGAAAAAACACAAACTCACCTAATGGTTCATGGTTTCTAAAGTTTGCCGACAGGGCGATTTGCCGATCAAAAAGGGAATAAGAGAAAAGAGGGTTGGCAAAGTGGTTCGTGAAAGTGATACTTTACCAACCAAAAGAGGAAATGAAGAAGATGACCAAGTTTGCAAAAGTGGGATTTCATCGACTAAGGGGCCGAAAGTGAAAAATGAAGAGAAAGCAAAGACATAAATGGTTTGTGATGGATAAGTTTTGACGATAAGGCAAAATAAAGGCAAGAAATAAAGTGAAGGGAAAATCAATGAAATATAGAATGGAATATGATGTAATGCTTTAAGATATTTTAAAGTAGATTTAAAATATGTTAAAGTGTTGTAAAAGATTTATACAGGAAATTTTGGTGGGCAATATGTTTTGGAATATCTATCTTCTCTAGCTGTCATTATTGTAGGATCATATCAACACCAGCTGGAAGTAGTTGTTGTGCATTTATTCATGCATGTAGATGAATCAAATGCTAACATTCAATGTAGATATGTTCTTCAGCTACTTTATCTTTAGATATTTTCATATTTATTTTTGCAGATCAGATCAAGATATTTTCTGCATTTATGTTTTGAAGACAGATGTACACATAAACATTCCTTTTGTAGAAATATCTTCTAACAGGCCCATGGGGTGAATTTATTGTAGTGGGTGACCTAGGTCAATGTGGAATGCTATAAATAGATGAAAATCCAATGTAACAAGAGTTGGAAACAAAGACTTATTTTTTGTGCTCCAAACAGAACCCTCTTCTGCTTTAACCATGCCTTTTTGATTAATACATACTGATTGGTTTTACCTTTTCATGTTGTTTCTAGCTCTGTGTAATCTAGACTTGGTTATTGTTTGTGAATGTTTATTTCCTTGCAATCCTTTTCTATTCTTTGCCTCTATTAGAATCTATAGGATTTGTGTGAGTTTATCTGTTGTATTAAATTATTTTGTGCATTTTAGCTTTGTGGGTGTTCTTCATTCAAACCCGATGTATCACCTTTCCCTTTTAGTTTCTCCTTCTTCCCCTTTTCCTAGTGGTGTTAGATTAGGTTTAGTCTTAGTTTACTCTAAATTTCATATTCAGAAAGAGGAGCCAACCTTCTCTAGAGGTTTGATTTCCTTTGTAGGGTCCCACACCTAGAAATCACTCCCATGTGTCACTGGATTGTTGCAGCAAAAGCGCTTCAACACAGGGTGCAATCCAAGTGACAACAAGAACTTGAGCATAAAAATCTAGGAAATTATATCATGTGGATGCACATATTTATAAAGAGATTGACTCACAAGTTTTAATTAAATATTTAATACCAAGGTTGGTGAATTACAAATGCTTTGTGTCTATATTGCTTTTTTAGGTAGTGACTCTTAGACTTCCACATGGTATACATAGGTTATTGAAGGATCAAAATCCAAGACAAGGGCTATGACTTCCTATTATGTCAGTTATTAGAATAATCCAATATTGTTTTATTATTTTTTTCTTTTAGGATGGAATTTTCCATTAGGCCTCCCTAATACTCACCCACAACAACAAAAAATCTTAGCAAGAACCTTGACACAAGTTTTCAGGTTATTGTATAGGAATTATTGACCCATTGCTTGTGGCATCCTTAATTCGGTTCTGGTTGATATAGGATCAATTATTATGGGAATATATATATAATTTATGTTCTTGGTATAACGAATGAAAGGTTCTTCTATACTTGGACTATTCTTGATGAGTGGAAAGGGTGAACTATATTGTGTTGTATGACTTGAGTTAGTCTTCCTTGATTCATGTGCTAATGTCACAGATGAAGTTATCTTTAAGCATATTTTATTTGAATATGTACGAGTAACCAATGGAGTGTAGGTTGTGGACTACTGAGGGACCTAGGCTGAAGCAACTAAGTACTCAACTACGGTAAGATTTTGGTTCTATTACCTTATTATAACGAACAACTTTATAGTTCTATGATTCATTAGATTTTTGAGCATGTAATATCCTATCTTTTGTGACATCAGTTTTGTAATACCAATAGTTACCTCAAACATGTTCAAACTTATATACATGATATGATAGAAAGAGTTAAGTTGGTGATTGAAATATGTTTTAGTTATGGGTGTAAGATTACTGAGGTCGTCTAACAATATAGAGCATCATTAATTTCTTTTTTAGAAGGATTAATAATCAGGATACCTTGCACGTGTGAAGTAGAATTACGAATTACACAAGCTTTAATTATCAGTAATTATGGTTGATCATTTAAGTAAGGTATGGTTATTGATATCTTCTCATGATAATAATTAAATTGTTTGATAGATTTAAATAGTTTGGTCATTCTAAGGAATGATTTCTCTATTTTTAAGTCTTTAATTTTTCTCCTCCTTAATATTGAATTATAGATTGATCTTACAAGTAGTCTTCCAGATCAGGTTGGGAAGTTCTAAATTAGAAAATGGTGATTGATCTCTTGAGAAACTTTTTGTGAAAGTTATTATTAAATTAGTTTGTTCTTTTGGAAAGGAGCTCATTGATAGTAAACTAAAGATGTCATGGAAACTAAAACACATCACATCAAACACCATTTTAGGTGTTTGTAGGTAGATGATCCTATAGGTTTCTGTCATTATTCCACACGAGTGGGTGGCAGCCAATGAAGAACTGTCTGGGGAAGTTGGACCCTAGAAAGGGTTGCGTACCCACTCACACAGTTGCATAAACATAGATTGAAAACATAACTACATATTTCATGAGTGCAATCAAATTCTCTTGTGGCCTTGATTCCATGGATACAAGGTATGTAGGAAGTCTAGGCAATGAAGGATGTACCTAGTACTCAGTTCTTGAGAATATAGTTGAGATTTTTTCTTCGTTTGACGAATTAAGTTGGATGTTTTAGATTGTTTCAGTTGGGTCATTTTAGATGGTATCAGAGTGAGATTTGAACATTAGGCCTGAAGGTCTACTACTAATCGTGCAGTTTGAATAATTATTGTTGTTTAATAACTTTGCTATGTTTTGTCTTAGAATGGGTAAATTTGACTCTATTTAATCCAAAGTATTTAAATTCTTTCCGAAGTATTGTTTTCATCTTTGAATGCATATATATAGTTCTATTTTTTCAAAAGTTGTTTTGGCTAACATATAAACAAGTGATGGGTGTTGTGAAGAGATTTAGGTTCAAGGTTGGATAAAAGTGAGAATCAAGGTAAGTCATTCCTTTGCTAGCATACCCTTATTAGATCATGAATGAGATGCATCTTGCATGCTGCCCTATTGAGATACCTTGTTAGAACCATCACTTGATATACATTGATTCATGTCACTTCTGCTTGGAGGCTATTAAGCCCTTTTACTTATTTGATTTTAAGTAGGAATTCTTTTAATTATGATCTTGAGTGATCCCTTGTCATTTATACTCTCAAAAGGTTCTTGATGATTTTGATGATTTAGAGCTGAAATTTTTTTCATACCTTAATGTGTTGATTCACTGATAATGTTCAACGACTTTGTGTTTAAAAAAATCTTATTTTAAATTATTGATCCTTGATAATCTAGTGTTGAAACCCCTCTATTATTTAAATGTTGATCCTTGCTAAATTCAATATTGGAATTGTCTTATTTCTTGAGATTGACCCTTAGAGATTAGTTTTAGGGATTTTCCTATTCTTGATATTGATCTAAGACGATTAGAGTTGAAATATTTTTTTCTTGATGTTGAATTTTTCTTAAAGAACTAATGATGACTTAGTGAAAGTCATTGTTGCTCAGGAGAACCTCGAGGTGGGTTACTTGTACCGACCATTGTTCGAAAATTGAGGTGTACAAGTTTCGTATATTATTCCTTGTTTGACATCCTCAACATAATGTTTTAATTGGGCAAACTATGGTCTATAAGAAGTGACTCTTGGACCCGTATAAGTCCCAAAAGGGTCATAAGTCTTTGGCCAGAGCACCCTATTTCTATTGCCTATCCTTGAGCTCATATGAGTAAATATGATCCCTATCCTATGTGGATGGAAGAGCTTGTTTGGATACAAGTAAAAGTTGTCCCGCATGGACAAGAAAGCCACAAGATAGAAGAGCTTGAATTGGTTGTCTTGAATTGGACGAATAGCTATATTGGCTAATCCTTGAGTATTGAGATTGACTAAAGTGATATTGTTGTGCTAACCTAGAATAGTGTGTCTTTCGTTTTGATTTTGATACAGGTTGGAGTAAACTTTTAAAGTGAATGGAAACATGGGATAATACATTTAAAGACTTGACATTGGGGTTAGATGAGCAAGATTTAAGGGGGTGTTTAAAACAAGTATGAAAACCTCACATCATGTTGATTTTCTGCTCAATCTAATGGGGGTAATATTGAGAAAATTAGCCTCTCCAGAAGAAACAAGTGAGTTACAGAGAAGTGCAGTATAGACACTGAGTTGTATGCTGAAGAACAGTCCGGTAAATTGCTCTGCATTTATTTCTTCTTGAAGATCATAGTTTGGAGATTGGAAGTAAGAGATATGTTTGAAGATGCTACATTCTAGATTTGAGCCATCCGCATGAAGATATGAGTGAGTTGTATTCACTAGAGTGAAACTTGCTTTTTCTGTAAGTTCAGTTGGGAAAAGAAGAAAGTTTTCTGCTCCGCATTCCTCCGCAATAAAGTATTTAGCTTTGTGGCTCTAGAGGGAAGTCTGGGATGATGATAAGTGCTTACAATGGCAATGGTTCGTGGTTTAGTGGTCTGCAAGCTATCTTTCTTTTATGACAGTTGAAGACAGTGAAGTTCATGTGTTCTAGTGAGAAGATTCCTATGGATAAAGTGGTTAAGTTTTGTGTGGTTGCTCCTGATGATTATAGCGTGCTTATGGATGTCTCCTAATCATATTTCTATTTGGACTTTGGTCTGCGTTAAGAAATTGAGATGGTGTGTGAAGATTGTTCCCAGATAATGTAGCGTGTAACCAATCTTAGCTGACCTGGTTGATCCCAATGATTGCAGAGATCTCTGGAAGATTGTGGAAGCATGTTGTGGCATGGAAGATCATGTTTGAGTCCCAACTAAAGTATGGTGTGATCCGCATTTCATTCCCTTTGCATGATGTTGCAATAGGTCAGGACCTATTTTGTAAATGTTTGTAATACCGACCTTGGAGATTGTTCTAATGGTTGATGATTGTGATACCGACCTTGATGATCATTCCAAGGTTGATGTAGTGTATAAATACTTATAGATGAGTCATGGAAAATGTGTCCTTGAGTGAAAATGAAAAGATATTAAGAAAGGTCCAAAGGTAGAGTACAGGAGAGGCAGAGGAAAGAAGAGGAAGAGCAGAGCAGGAGAATTATTGTACTTCAGTTACAAATATAGAAAGGTATTGATCATGGCAGCGAGTCTGGCAGTAAGTTACCAGTAGGGTTTAACAACCCTTAGGTTTAACAACCCTTATTGTAAACTTTCTAGGTTTAGGGTTGAGGCAGTGAGCCTGTTAGACCTAGTTGTTCTTCATGGTAGTAAGCTAGTATGTTTAGGCCTGTGGAGTGACCAAGCCTGAACATCATTATTTCAAGATTGCAATATATATTGAGAGTTAATCCTCTTGGTGGTTTTTCCCCACCTTGGGGTTTTCCACATAAATCTGGTGTCTCTTGTGTTTGATGTTGTATCTGTGGTTAAGTTTCTGATTTCATGCACTAATGGTTAAATCATAATAATTGTGGATAAGATGAATGTTTAAATTGTAGAAACTGTTTAAGTTTTTGTGACAACTGATTCACCCCCCTCTCATTTGTCCAGCACATATCAATAATTGGTATTAGAGCCACGTCCCTTTGGAAAGAGTCTAACAACTTGAGGGAGATCCTAATGGAAGGAAAACAAATACTCTCTGATCCACCCAAATGCTCATCAAGAGATATCGAGAACAAATTGTCAAAGGAAGAGATTCATGAAGAACAGAATGTCAACTATCGAAGATGCTTTGAAGCTTGTACTAGTGATGAAGACTGTTGGGTTATTGATAGTAGCTGCTCAAACCACATGAATGGTGACAGAAGTAAGTTTGTTAGTCTGGAAGAATACAATGAAGGGCTAGTCAGGTTCAGAGATGACTACTCTGCTAAAGTTTGTGGAATAGGATCAACAAATTTTGGCAACATACAAATTTATGAAGATGTTCTTTATATAAAAAGTTTGAAACAAAATCTCTTAAGTGTCAGATAGTTATGCAGGAAGAGATTCAAGTTTGTGTTTGAAAATGATTCTCTTGAAATCAAAGAAAAATCTGGAGCTACAATAGCAATTGCAAAAATAACAAAAAAGAATCTCTACCATCTCAGAAAAAGTGACTTTCTTGGATACACATCTCAGACAAATAAAAGCTGGGTTTGGCATAGAAGACTTTGCCATACAAACCTTGATGATTTAAAAAACTCAGTTCATATTGTGAAGGACCTACTAGAGATTGATTATTCAAGTAACAACAGTTGTAGGAAATGTCAAAGATTGTCAAGAAAAGTATGGCAAGATAAAGAAAGATCCTCCACTGAACGATTGGAATTGATTCATGCAAACTTTTGTGGTCCTACAAAAATACCAAGCCTCCATGGTCACAGGTACTTTATGTTTTTATTGATGATTTTTCTAGAATGACATGGGTTAGTTTCTTAAAGGATAAAATAGAGATTTTAGAGGCACTCAAAATTTTTAAAGAAACCCTTGAAAAAGAACTAAGCATGGACATCAAAGGCCTAAGAATTGGCAAAGAAGAAGAACTTATATCCAATGATTTTAACATATTTTGTGAAACCTATGGGATAGAAAAACAACTCTCTGTCAAAATTAAGATAATGGAAGAAGCAACTAGAACTATTCAGGAGAATACAAAATTAATGATGGAAGAAGCAAATTTACTAGATGTATTTTGGAAGGAGGCAATTCAAACCACTGTCTATACATTAAATAGAGTTCAAGTAACAACCAAAGAAGGAAAGACCTCTACTGAGTTATGGTGTGGATCAATACCCACTGTGAAATATTTCAAAATCTTTGGAAGCAAATGCCTCATTAGAATGGAAAAGGACAATGCTAAGTATGAGGAAGGCATTTTTCTTGGATACTCATCCTGGACTAGAGCCTACTAGTGTTACAACAATAGATTGGGAAGGATCGTGGAAAGTACAAATGTTAAGGTTATTGAAAACATCTAGGAGGATTCAGTCTCAACCAACAAGGGTTTGCAAATTGAAAAAAAAGAAGGTTCCTAGACCATCGAATGCGATATGAAAGATCACAAAGCTGCTATGAATCAAATGAATATGTGCTTAATTGCCAATATTGACAGAGACAACTCAAGAACTGCAGATGAAGACATGGATTTGAAATAAGATTTAAGAAGGCAAATTAGGCAGTTACAGCAAACTCTAAAAGAGAACATTGGAGAAAAGACAAAGATTGAGAATTGTCTAAAAAACAAAATTAAAGACTGCATGAAGCTTGAAGAAGAGGTTGAAGACTTGAAAGCTGATTTGAAACATGTACAGGCTCAAAGAGATCAATTTGGTGTGAGTGCTGCTAGATATGATAAGCTAATAGTAGAACAAAAAAATGATAGAGAAGGCAAAACATTTGGGAAAGACAAAGGATTCAGAACAAGTCAAGAAGAGGACAAGATCAAATGAACTCAAAATCAAAGAAGCAGAAGACTATCAATTAGACAACCAAATGCTCAAAGGTACTCTTCTTTCAATGGGTACTGTAATTTATGTAACAAATTTGGTCACAAGGCTAATTGGTGTAGAAATAGGGTGAATCAAAATATCCCATCCTTCTCTAGATGCTATGCTTGCCACAAAATGGGACATAGAGCTAATGAGTGTAGAAGCCAAGTGAAAAAAGGCTATGGGACAAATGGGAAAATAGAATCCTTCAGTGGCTACAGTTATATATGCAATAAATTTGGGCATAAAGCTAACCTATGCAGGTCAAGGATGAATGAAAGGACCAATGGTCAGAAAAATACTATGTACTTTAATTGTAACAAGCCTGGACATGTTGCAAGATTTTTGCAGAAGTAAGAACATGAATCAAGAAGAATTGAAGAAATCAGCAGAAAAGGTTGATCTGACAGAAGTCAAGGAAGAAATGAACAAGGTTTGGGTTAGGAAGGAAACAAGTGAAGGAAGAGATGAGTCTACTCTAGGCTCTGGAGCATCTACTTCCTCTGAGAAGTAGATTGTGAGTCATGACTCAGGGGGAGCTGTATTGAAAATTCTAAATCCCCTAGCCAGATAGTCAGTGCTGAGATTCGACACAAAGATATGAGGATTTACATGGCAGATTGCTTGAAAGGAACTCTATAGATCAAGGCACAAAAGGATTCTGGTCCGGGAGCCCAAAATGACTAAAGTATGAGCAGTATATAAAGTAAGTAACAAAGATTGGATCAACATGCCTCCGCAGTTGAAGATCATTATGTGGTTTAGAAGTACCACACTAAAGACTAGTTCTTGGGTTAAAAGAGAAAAGGTACATTGGAAAAGAAAAGGAATTGTAGATGAGCAGATCAGATATTAAATTGAGTAAGAATAGAGAAGTGGTAAGAAACAAAGAAAGGTTGGTGTGCAAAGGATACACTCAAGTTGAAGGAATAGACTTTGAAGAAACTTTTGCTCCTGTAGCAAGATTGAAGAAATAAGGATCTTTGTGGCTCTTACAACATACAAAGATTTCAAGGTTTATCAAATGGATGTGAAGTCTAACTTCTTAACTGGAGAGTTGGAAGAGGAAGTCTATGTTGAACAACCGGAAGGATTTCAATCATCAGAACGAGGGGACATAGTATGTAGATTGAAGAAAGCTTTGTATGGATCAAAACAAGCTCCCAGGGCATGGTATGCATGGTTGGACAGGTACCTGATACAAATAGGGTTTAATAAAGATACTACAGATAGTAATCTCTACTTCAAGATCAATGATGAACAAATCCTGATTGTTGTAGTTTTTGTTGATGAAATTATTTTTGGAGGCAATGAAGGTATGTGCTCAGTTTTTGCTAGAGAAATGCAAAGTGAATTTGAAATGTCTATGTTTGGAGAGATGAACTTCTTTTTAGGTCTACAAATAAGTCAATTAGATAAGGGTATCTTCATTTCTCAGTCTAAGTATGTGAAAGAGTTGTTAAAGAAATTTGGGATGGAAGACTCTAAACCAGTATGCACACCTATGATAACTGGTTGTAAATTGAGCAAAGATAATATCTCACCCATGGTAGACCAGAAAAAGTATAGATCTATGATTGGAGGATTACTTAATCTGACTCAAACCAGACCTGACATAATGCATGCAGTGTGTCTTGTGACAATATTTCAGGCAGAACCCAAGGAATCACTTGTGATGGTAGTTAAAAGAATTCTGAGATATTTAAAAGGCACAATAGATTATTGTTTGTGGTACCCTAAGGACTGGGACATTACTCTCAGTGCATATACTGATGCAGATTGTGCCAAAGATGTGGATGACATAAAAATTACAAGTGGAGGTGCATTCTTCTTGGGAAAAAGATTAGTATCTTGGCTAAGCAAGAAACAAGATTCAATATCCCTGTCTACTGCAGAGGTAGAATACATTGCAGCAGCATGCAGTTGCACTCAAGTGTTATGGATGAAGTAGATGTTGAAGGACATCAAAGTTGTGTATGAAGAACCAATTGCAATCTTTTGTGACAACACAAGTGCCATAAACATATCAAAGAATCCAGTGGTGCATTCAAGGACCAAGCACATATCCATTAGGTATCATTTTCTAAGAGAAAAAGTGACAAAGAATGAAGTCAAGTTGGAGTATGTTTCTACCAAGGATCAGATTGCAGACATTTTTACCAAGCCTTTGCCTAAGGATACTTTTGAGTATCTCAGAGAAAAGTTAGGGGTCATCACCCCTCCTTCTCTAAACTAAGATGCACAATAGTGCATTAGTCTGGAGGTGTTTAGAGGTCTGGATTGATGTTTTTAAGGGCTACTTCTAAGGGGAAGTAGTTAGAGAGTTCAAACGAGAGATTAGATTAGAGCAGAAGAGTGCAAGTATGTGCCCTTTGCCATTGATGTTAAAGGGGGAGAGAAGTCATGTGAAAAACTTAGAGTACAGATATGTAAAATAAAGGGGGAGAATTTTGGAAAAAGAAAGAAGTGCAGGAGTGTAAAGAGAAAGGGGGAGATTCTTGTCTTGATGGTTGTTGTAGTTTTTCACATCATATGTTGCCATTAATGACAAAGGGGGAGATTGTTGCAAGTATGTGCCTAATCGGTGTTGTCATTGATGTCAACATATCCTTGTTGTCATTAGTGTCAACTGTATCTTATTCTATTACTTGTTTTGAAGACTTGTATGTTGATGATATTGAGAAAATTAGTCTCTCCAGAAGAAACAAGCAAGTTACAGAGACGTGCAGTACATAAAGTGAGTTGTATGCTGAAGAACAGTCTGGTAAATTGCTCCACATTTATTTATGCTTGAAGATCATAGTCTACAGATTGGAAGTAAGTTAGAGATATGTATGAAGATGCTAAATTCTAGATTTGAGCCATCCACATGAAGATCTGAGTGAGTTGTATTCACCAGAGTGAAACCTGCTTTTTCTGTAAGATTAGTTGGGACAAGAAGAAATTTTTCTACTCCGTATTCCTCTGCAATAAAGTATTTGGCTCTGCAGTTCTAGAGGGAATTCTGGGATTATGATAAGTGCTTACAATGGCAATGGTTCATGGTTTGGTGGTCTGCAAGCTATCTTTCTTTTATGACAGTTGAAGACAGTGAAGTTCATGTGTTTTAGTGAGAAGATTCCTATGGATAAAGTGGTTAAGGTTCGTGTAGTTTCTCTAGATGATTATAGCGTGCTTGTGGATGTCTCCTAATCATGTTCCTATATGGACTTTGGTCCGTGTTAAGAAATTGAGATGGTGTGTGAAGATTGTTCCCAGATAATGTAGCGTGTAACCAATCTTGGCCGACCTGGTTGATCCCAGTGATTGCAGAGATCTCTGGAAGATTGTGGAAGCATGTTGTAGCATGGAAGATCGTGTTTGAGTCCCAACTAAGGCATGGCATGATCCACATTTAATTCCCTTTGCATGATGTTGCAATAGGTCATGACCTATTTTGTAAATGTTTGTAATACTGACCTTGGAGATTGTTCCAATGGTTGATGATTGTGATGCCGACCTTGATGATCATTCCAAGGTTGATGCAGTGTATAAATACTTACAGTTGAGTCGTGGAAAAGGTGTCCTTGAGCGAAAATGAAAAGATATTAAGAAAGGTCCAAAGGTAGAGCAGAGGAGAGGTAGAGGAAAGAAGAGGAAGAGCATAGCAGAAGAAGAGCAGAGCGGACGAATTATTGTACTTCAGTTGCAAATATAGAAAGGTGTTAATCATGGCAGTGAGTCTGGCAGTAAGTCACCAGTAGGGTTTAACAGCCCTTAGGGTTTAACAGGCCTTAGGGTTTAACAACCCTTATTGTAATCTTGCTAGGTTTAGGGTTGAGGCAGTGAGCCTGCTAGACCTAGTTGTTCTTCATGGCAGTAAGCTAGTATGTTTAGGCCTATGGAGTGACCAAGCCTGAACATCATTATTTCAAGATTGCAATATATATTGAGAGTTAATCCTCTACGTGGTTTTTCCCCACCTTGGGGTTTTACACGTAAATCTGGTGTCTCTTGTGTTTGATGTTGTATCTGTGGTTAAGTTTTTGATTTCATGCACTCATGTTTAAGTTTTTGTGACAACTGATTCACCCCCCCCTCTCAGTTGTCTGGTGCATATCAACACCTACACCCTAAGATTTAAGTTGATTAGATTAGTTCTTAATATTGAAGTGTTATTATTGTTACCAATATAAGAAGTATTCATTATGTTGATAAATAAAAATCAGGTGATTTGTAACATCATGTTTGTCAGCTGAATGTTGGGTATAATGGATTAGTATTGTCTTAATATAGTTGAGGGTATCATGTTTGTAATGCTTTTTATAATAGTTTATTAATATAACCAAGATTGGTAATTGTCCTTGTAATAGACTTGCGTGATAAACACTATTTTTTAGGGATGTTATTTTGTTACGATTAAAAATAGTTATGTAATATAATATGACATATACATGATCTTTTGATAAATATATATGTATAAGCTTCAACAATAATAATTTAGTTAACAATAAGTAATAATGTTTTGGATGACAATGTTAATAGACTATGGTAATTATAAATGTTAATGAAAAGTTGGTGGACTGGGAGGAGTTATAGGTAATTAATTCTTCTTCCATTTTGGAATGAGAGTTTGGGAGAAGGTATGGAAGTTATGTGTCAGAATGACAATAATTTTGGGGAGGAATTTCTAGAGAGGATGAGTATGGTAGTATTTAGTTTTAGGTAGGAAAAGGGTTATCGAGAATGACAATAATTTTGGGGAGGAATCTCTAGAGAGGACGAGGATGGTAGTATTTTGTTTGAGTGTCATGAAAATTGTGATTTGTGTTAAAGCTCAATGTTTTGCTGTGTAGTTTGTTTTGCTTGAGTGTCAAAGATAGGTGTTGTGCATTTATTATAGGTGCAAATGGATTAAAATTGGACTTGCATGAGGTTTATTGCTTAGATTTTGTATGTTTTAATTTTTTTAATTTATTTTTGGGATTATTTTATGTTTTTGTGTTTTTGGGATGTTTTGATTTTTTTTGTGTTTTTTGACAAATATGAGGATGGGATAGGTGGATGAAAATGGAATACAAGATTATCATCATATATGTAAGGACAATGAACGTACAAGTGCATGTACTCCCAAGAACAAGGAAGGCAATAATATGCACCCGAGATAAGGAATATACTTTCAAAGGAATTGATATCCAAAGCATAGGATAGTCTACTTGCCCCCAAGTGTAGGACAATGGTGGAAACATGAGATGGAAACAAGAGATGGAGGAGACATAAGGGTATAAAACTATATTGGATCGGGGAATGGGATGATGGAGAGACAAAATGGATGGGATGGAGGAGTAAGACTTGGGACTATGATGGAACAATGGAAGAAATTGACTAGGGACCTAAAGGATAATGAGATTTGGTTACTACACATGGTGCCTGCATGCAAGTTTTCACCATGGTACTTATCCAAGGCGCCACAAAAGTGGTTTTCACAATAGGATGAATTATTTATCTTTACAATTTTTTTTGTATAGAGGGATTTTTGGATGAAGGGATGGGGACTCGCATGTCTATTTTTAATAGCAAGGTAGTAGTGTCCCATTGTGGATGTTGTTGCACATGGACCATGTCAAGTTGAAATATGTGTAGGGATGTGGTAAATGGAGTGGATGATGGATTATGATGCAAATTATGGATGGATGGGGGATAGATGGATGGATGGAGATGAATGTATAAATGGATGATGGATGAATGGATTAGGTAAAAGCATGGACCATAGGGATATGATAGGGAGATATGCAAGATAATGGATATAAGATAGGGGAATGGAGGTATGTGGTAATGTCATGTGGTTGAGGGGAACCATGACCAACATTTGCACACATCTTGATAGATTTTGAAGCTTTTTACTTTGATGGAGAGTG
The DNA here is from genome assembly GCA_027924645.1 of Cunninghamia lanceolata. Lineage (NCBI taxonomy): Eukaryota > Viridiplantae > Streptophyta > Pinopsida > Cupressales > Cupressaceae > Cunninghamia > Cunninghamia lanceolata. The sequence continues at coordinate 310,302 of BSBN01001468.1, read as the reverse complement.
GGGAGTAATGGGGATTTTTGATTATGGGATTAGGATGGGGGATTTTGGGATTGCCAGTTTGGGGATTTAGGAACCCAAATGGACTTAAGATTTTTAGGATTTTTGTATGGGGTACAGGATGAGGGATAGAGATTTTGGGTTTTTTGGATGGAGTGGGATTTGGATGCTCCTTTTGGATTGATTATTTTTTTCTTGGGGACCCACACCATTTTTATTTTTGATTTTTGAGGTGTGGGATTTTGTAGCTTTTGAGAAGGATTTTGCTCTGTTTTTATGTATTGATACCCTATGGCATGATAGTCATTAGGATTTAGTGGATTTGTTTTTATGTAAGGAGGTGCCCCAATTTTTATTTTGAAATCCCATGGGTTTTGTAGTAGCTTCTTGTTTAGGTGATGTCTGCATTTGTTGACCATGATTAGGAATTGTAGGGGACTTAAGGGAGTGGGATGTGTGGGTGAAGAAATTAGTGGACTTGTGGATGAAGGGATGAGAGGATTTGAGGATGGGAATATTGGGAGTTGGGAGGAGTGGAGGTAGAGTGGATGGAGGGAGATGTATGGTCACATGCTTTTGAGAATGGTATGACAATGGAGGAGGGATGTCAACATATGATTTGGAGGTGCGATGAGGTGCACCAGGTTTGGGATTGGAAAAAGTGGATATTGGAAGCATGGAGGTGGTTCCAACATCTTTGGGTTGTTTGCCTTGAGATATGTAGCCAAGGTGATGTGACAGTGGAGGGATTTTGACATAGATGGGATCCAAGATACCTTCTTCATGAAGGCCTAAGCCTTTTCCTTGATAATTCATGTTTTGGAGCATGTGATGTGCAATGGGATTTTTATTATCTTGGAAACAAGATGCGAGTCCATCAATAGATGGAGAAGGATGGGTGGTGGATAGGAGGTGTTCCTCTCTTATGAGAGAACCACCACGGATAAAGGTGTTGGGTCCAAGGGGATAGGATGATGGATTTGGGATAGGGTTGATAGGAGACAGTGAATGATCAATGGGGGATGGTAAAGGGATGAGGATAAATAGGGGATGATGGGGGATCAATAGGAGATAGCGTGGGATTGAGAAATGAATGACTTGGGATGCTTGGATCTTGATTAACACTATGCCCATTAAGATGTGGAGTTATATGATCCAAGTTAATTATTCAATTGTCTATGTTCCCTTGGTAACCAAGTGTCTCATCATGGGATATTGATGGATGATGAGTAGGACTAGTTGGACGATGGATAGGATTAGCAGGGGTTTCTTGATCACAAATGGGGGTGGCTTGAGTAGTTTGGATAGGTTGATCTTGACTTGGTGAGAAATAAGGTTTATCATGCTTTGGACTTGACTCTTGACACAACTCATGGGTTTCTTGGATGCATGTGATAGGCTTTGGATCATTGACAATGTGATTGCATGAGGGATTTTGATTTGAATTTATGGCAAGAGGTTCTTCAAGAGGCATGATAAGCATTGGACTAGAGAATGGTAATGGAGGAATAGGCATGATACTTGGAATCTCTTTGATAGGCACAAGGATAGATATTTGAATGCATGATGGTGTTTGATTCATTGCTAATAGCCATTGGATCACATCCTTCATAAGTATATGGGTTGATGGACAATATAATGGATGGAGAATAATGGTGGATGTTGTAGGATTAGGATTAAGATTGGTTGGATAGATAATAGGAGGTGAGTGTGTAGTTTGTCTTGATGGTTGGATAGGCTCCTCTAATGAGATAGATGGAGAAATGAGAGATGTTTGGGATAGGTTTTTGGATGGAATGGAGGATGGGGTAGATGATGTGGTTTTAATGGGTGTTAGGTGGGTGACAAAATCATCAATGACACATTTGGTTGGTTTTGGGGAAGTGGGGTGGGATGATTCCATAGGTTTGTTTTTGTGCTTGTACTCCACTAGGATTTTGCTAATGGATTTAGTAGGAGAGTTCGATGATGGATTAGATAGTGGACTAGATGGTGGATTAGATGGTAGATTATATGGTGGATTAGATAGTTGATTAGATTGAGGGGATGGTAGAGAATAGGATGGTATATTGGATTAAGGAGATGGAGGATTTGCATAGGATGAATAGGATAGGGTGGTGTTTCCCTTGTCGAGGTTGGTATCATAATGATGATGAGGACTCATAAATTTTGGATTTTGGATTAAGGGGTAGCTAGTACTAGCATGTTCTTGTTGTAAAGGAGCTTGATATGGATGTTGGATGACATGAGAAGAAATTGTTGGTATGTGGCAACTGATCATGCAAGTACTGTACACAAGTTATGTATCCTCGTCGAGGTTTGGGGGTGCAGCCCCCCAGAAAATTTTTTTCCCTCTTTTTTGCATGATCGGAGTCAGTTGTTAATTTTTTGTTAACCAACAAAAGAAAAAATGATATTGCAAAACCCTAATTCTAGAAGCTTTCGAAAAGCTTGTTATAAGCGGCTGGGATGTATGGTACATCAATGTATTTGTGAGATTGTAATCTATTTTGCACTGGATAATAAAATCATTGGATGGCTGAGTTTTTGTGGATGTAGCCCATATTGGGTGAACCACGTTAAATTTATGTGTTGATCTGTTTTGTGTTATTCCTCATTGTTATATTTGGGTTATTTAATTTGCATATAATTGTTAGTGTTTATTGCTTTGATCTGCCCTAACCCTAACAACTGGTATCAGAGCGGGTTGTGTTTGATTATCATTTGCAGGAAGGTCTCACGGTTGAGTGGGATTCTCATGGTTAAGTGGGAGCAATGGCGGACGAGGGTAAATTAAAGGTAGATAAATTCAATGGGCAGAACTATCAATTATGGAAGATGCAGATGGAGGATTATCTCTACCAGAAGGATTTATGGAGGCTATTAGAAGGAGTAGCTAAGAAACCAGCAGCAATGACTGATGAGGATTGGGAACTTTTGGACAAAAAGGCATTGGGAACCATTTAGTTGTGCTTGGCACCATCTGTGGCATTCAATATAACAGAAGCGAAGACAACAAGTGAATTGATGAAAGATTTGGCCAAATTGTATGAAAACCCTTAGCCTCTAATAAGGTATTTCTCATGAAGTGTTTGTTTAATCTAAAAATGATTGAAGGTGGATATGTGTCAGATCATTTAAATGAGTTTAATATGATTACTAGTTAGTTAACTTCTATAAAAGTGAAATTTGATGAAGAGGTAAGGGCTCTCTTGGTTTTATGTTCTTTGCCAGAAAGCTAGAATAGCTTGGTAATGACTGTAAGTAACTCTATGTCTAGTTCAAGAACTTTGAAATTTGATGATGTTGTTGGTGTTAGCGAGGAAATGCGACGGAAAAGCACAGGTGAGAATTCAACATCTGGTAATGCTTTGACTGTAGAGAATAGGGGAAGAACAAAGGAAAGAGGAAAAAGCCCTACAAATCGTGGGAAGTCACAAGGAAAGTCGAGGAAAGGCATATCTAAATCTAGAGGAAGAATTGATTGCTGGCATTATGGAAAGCCGGGACACTTGAAGAAGGATTGCTGGTCTCGAAAGGGCAAACAAGGAGATGGACAACATGATGATAGTAAGGAAGCTAATGTTGCAAGTAATAAATTACAGGATAATTTAATTCTGTGTTTAGATAATGATAATGATTCCTGGGTAATAGATTCAGGAGCTTCATTTCATGCCACACCCCATAGGAAATATTTTGTAGATTATGTTCAAGGTGATTTTGGACATGTATATTTGGGTGATGATGAACCCTGTCAGATTGTTGGAAAAGGAAAAATAAAAATCAAGTTACAGAATGGAAATGAATGGTTGCTACAGGAGGTAAGACATGTTCCAAATTTGAGAAGGAATTTAATCTCTATAGGACAACTGGGTAGTGAAGGCTGTATAGTTACCTTTTCAGACAAAATCTGCAAGGTCACTAAAGGTGCATTAGTAGTAGCTAAAGGTGAAAAGGTAGGCACATTGTATTTGTGTATTGGTAATACTTATTCTACCTTAGCTGCTACATAAACAATTGCTACTGAGACAGTTATAACACTTGCTGCAAGGACAGAAATAGAATTGTGGCATCATAGACTTGGGCACATGAGTGAGAAAGGGATGAAGATTCTTCACTCCAAAAAGTTGCTACTAGGTATGAAGAAGATTGACTTGGAGTTTTGTGAAAATTGTGTTTATGGAAAACAAAAAGAGTCCGATTTCTAAAAGTTGGGAAAGAGAAGAAGAGTGAGAAATTAGAGCTTGTACATTTAGATGTATGGGGACTAGCTCAGGTATCTGCTCTTGGAGGCTCTTGCTATTATGTTACTTTTATTGATGATGCAACTAGGAAAACATGGGTGTATTTCCTAAAATAAAAATAAGAAGTATTTGAAACTTTTAAAAAGTGGAAAGCTTTGGTTGAGAATGAGACAAGAAAAAAATTGAAGTGTCTCAGATCTGATAATGGAGGCGAGTATTGCAGTAGAGAATTTGAGAATTACTATTCATATAATGGAATCCGCAGGCAGAAAATAGTTCCTGGAACTCCACAAGAAAATGGTGTGTCTGAGAGGATGAATAGGACCATTATGTAGCATGCAAGGAGCATGAGATTGCATGCTGGACTACCCTTACACTTTTGAGTAGATGCTGTACATACTACTGCTTATTTAATAAATAGGGGACCTTCAAATCCTTTGGATGGTGGCATTCCATAGGAGACATGGATGGGCAAAAAGGTAAACTATTTATTTATGAAAACCTTTGGTTGTGAAGATTTTGTCCATGTTGATATTGAAAATAAAACCAAGCTTGAGGTTAAGTCTAAAAAATGTACCTTCATTGGATATGGAGTAGATGAATTTGGTTATCGGTTATGGGATTATGAAAATCATAAAATCATTAGGAGCAAAGATGTTATATTCAATGAGAAGGTCATGTATAAGGATCAGTTGCAGGAAAAGAAGCATGAACATGCCAAAAAGGAATATGTGGTGCTGGATGAGATTCCAGAAAATAAAATGCCAGTGGTACCTGATGCTCAGCAACAAGAAGTTATCCCACAAACTCTTGCAAGTGTTAGATGTTCTACAAGGATAACTAGACCTCCTGAAAGATTTTCTCCATCATTATATTCTATATTATTAACTGATTTTGGTGAACTTGAAGGTTATGAAGAAGCAATGCAGGTAGATACCAAAAAGCAGTGGGAGCTAGGCATTAAAGAGGAAATGGATTCCTTGCTGCAGAATCAGACTTGGGACTTAGTTCAATTACCTGCAGGTAAAAGAGCATTGCCAAATAAATGGGTTTACAGGTTGAAGGAAGAAGATGGAGGCAATAAAAGATATAAGGCTAGACTCGTGGTAAAAGGTTTTGAACTGGAAAAAAGGTATAGATTTTGATGAAATATTTTCTTCGGTTGTAAAGATGACTTCTATTAGAACAATTCTAAGTCTTGTGGCTACGAAAGACTTGCATCTTGAACAACTAGATGTGAAAACAATTTTTTTGCATGGGGATCTGGAAGAGGAAATATACATGCAGTAACCACAGGGATATGAGGTCAAGGGTAAGGAGGATTTTGTGTGCAGGTTAAAGAAGAGTTTGTATGGCCTGAAGTAAGCACCTCGGCAATGGTATTTGAAATTTGATAGTTTTATGGCTGAACAAGGTTACAAAAGATGTCATTCTGATTATTGTGTTTATTTCAATAAATTGGGTAATGACAACTATATTATCCTATTGCTTTATGTTGATGACATGCTTGTTGCTGGGTCTAACATGCAGCATATTAATGAACTTAAGTAGAAATTAGCAAATTCATTTGCTATGAAGGATTTGGGTGGAGCAAAACAAATCCTTGGTATGAGGATCACACGGGACAGGACAAGCAAAAAATTATTTGTCCCAAAGTGAGTATGTAGAGAAGGTGTTGAAAAGGTTTAACATGCAGAATGCAAAAACAATTAGTACACCTTTGCCTAGTCATTTTAAGTTGACTAAGGAGATGTGTCCAAAGACACAAGAGGAGGAAGACAAAATGTCTAAGATACCATATGCATCAGCAGTTGGTAGCTTGATGTATGCAATGGTATGCACAAGGCCAGATATTACACATGTAGTGGGAGCTGTGGGTAGGTATATGAGCAATCTAGGAATGGAACATTGGAATGCGGTAAAATAGATTCTTCGATATTTGAGAGGTACTACTTCAAAGAAACTATGTTTTGGAGGAACAAATTCTGCTCTAAAAGGATATGTTGACTTTGATCTGGCTGGTGATATTGATAGCAGGAGGAGTACTACAGGGTATGCTTTTACTGTAGGAGATACTACAATTAGTTAGATTTCAAGGCTGCAAAAGGTTGTTGCACTTTCAACCATTGAAACTGAGTATGTTGCTGCTACAGAAGCTAGTAAGGAGATGATTTGGTTACAACATTTTTTGGAGGAATTGGGGCAACAACAAGAAGATAGCCCTTTGTACACTGATAGCCAGAGTGCCATTCATCTTGCTAAGAACTCAGCGTTGCATTCAAAAACTAAGCATATACAGCTCAGATACCACTTCATCCGGTCAGTTTTGGAGGATGGGCAGTTGAAGCTAGAGAAAATTCACACAAGTGAAAATCTTGTAGATATGTTCACAAAGGCAGTTACACAGGAAAAATTAATTTACTCATCAGTTTCTGTTGGCCTTCATGACTGATAATGGTAGACTTAAGAAACCAGCCAGGCCTGTAATCCAGTGGGAGCTGTAAGCGCATCAGTGTCGTCCAGGATCAGTCTCCAAGTGGGAGATTTTTTGGTGTGGAGCCTAATCAGTCTCCAAGTGGGAGATTATTGGTATGTGGTGACTGATCATGCAAGTACTGTACATAAGTTATGTATCCTTGTCGGGAGAAAATTTTTTTTCCCTTTTTTTTGCATGATCAGAGTCGGTTGTTAGTTTTTTGTTAATCAACAAAAGAAAAATGATATTGCAAAACCCTAATTCTAGAAGCTTATGAAAAGCTTGTTATAAGCGACTGGGATGTATGGTACAACAATGTATTCACGAGATTGTAATCTTTTGCATTGGATAATAAAATCATTGGATGGCTGAGTTTTTGTGGATGTAGCCCATATTGGGTGAACCACGTTAAATTTCTGTGTTGATCTCTTTTGTGTTATTCCTCATTGTTATATTTGGGTTATTTAATCTACATATAATTGTTAGTTTTTATTGCTTTGATCTGCCCTAACCCTAACAGAAATGGGAGGTTGTTGATATGGATATTGGGGAGTATTCATTGGGTAGGTTGATGTAGGATTGGTTTGATATGTGGTATATGATGGCGATATAGTGGATTGAGATGAGGTATATAGATAGGGGATATTTGGAAAACTTTGAGGTATTGATATGTTAGATTGAGATGATGGATAGATTGGTTATGAGGATGTGGCCATATAAGGAGATGACGGTTGGTATGAGGTTGATGGAGATGACATATGGGATTGTGGTGTTGATGTGATAGGATAAGAATACTGAGCTTGAGAATTTCTAATGATGAGATATGCTAAAGGATGATGAGTGATGTCATTTCGGTATTGTGCTTTAGTAAGAGGATCTAATCCTTCATACTTACATTTGAGTTCTTGAATAATTGATTTTTGTTGGTATGAGAGGGATGTTGGTTGAATTGGAGATATAGTTTGTTGAGGATGGGATCCATACAAGCGTTTAAGTTCTTGTATTTTTGCATAAACTTGGTGTGATAGGGATATTGGTTGGATTGGAGATGAAGTGGGGTTTGGCATAGACTTATTTATTACCACAACCATTTTGTCAATGAGGATTGGCTTAAGGGTGGACTAGTGATGGTTTAAAATATTTGGATAAGACTGATGAATGTGATTGGTAAAGGTCAAGTTTGATGGGATAATGATTTGGGATTAAGATCGAGATGTAAGACCCTATTGGATTTGATTTGATAGATTTGATGGAATCTATTAGTTAAGATGGGGGATATTCTTAAGCAAAGTTAAGGACTAAAAAGATTAAAGGATGATTGGTCTAGATCAAGGACTCAATGACAATTCAAGGTTAATGGATGAAAGATGAAAATGATAATGAGATCTGGATAATAAGGTATATGATGTGGATGGATTATGGATTTAGATCTTTAATGATTCAAGCTTTGGAAAAAGGGAATTCTATTTCAAAGATTCTCTCAAAATCTAGACTATGGATTCTAAGATGATTGAAATGTTTGCAAAGTTTTAGACAAAAAGCATCATTCTATAGGTCAAAATTACAGGTTTATGATACAAAGGCACAAATTTATGATGCAAAGGCATAGGGATATTTGAAAAAGGCACCAAAGGATAGTCAAAAGTGCATATATCTAACAAAGACACCAATCTAAGTGAAAAAAGTGGAGGTTGACAGGACAAAAGCGCTAAACGATAGTTTGTGGCTAGTTAGAGAGCTTTCATGGCAAGAGGTTGATCAAACAATAAAACACAAAGGATGATATAATTTCAAGGTGCAAATGATGCAAATGGTAGTTGACCTTCGTGGATTGTAATGGGTTTTACAAGTATTGAACATGAAAAACATGCCAAACACTTTAGTACATTCTTAGAAATTATTCAAGTAGGTGTATCTTCGTAGTGTAGGCCCACACAAAATACCCCATAAAATGGGATAGCTAGGGATCCAGTGGCACCAGGGGTCACCTTTTAGCTTTCTTTGGAGGCTTTGATGCCTTGCCCAAAGAATCTCTATCTCATCTCAAGGAGGCACATGGTGAGTATCTTTAGGCTTGTTTCCAAACCTTGCACCACACTAGAAGATGATAGAAAGGTCTTATATAGGCTATTACATGTTACGGTTAGAGGACAAAAGATATCAATTAAATGCAAATAAAGAATAAATAGAGGAATGAAAAATACACAAAAGTAACAACAATGAGAGACAAGTTTTAACGTGGTTCACCCAAACTCGGGCTACATCCACCAACAGAGAGTCCAATATTATTATCCAGTAAATAAAACTGATTACAATCAACAATCCCTGCAACTCAATACCACTGCAAAATGTTACAATACAATATCAACAGAAACCCTAACCCTTAGCCATTTTTATCATGACTTTTATCGGTTACAAAATAGGGTTTTTTTTTTTCTTTTCTGTCAGCCAATAAAAAAATAACTCCCGAGGCCTAAATAAAATAATAAAAAACCATGTGAGGTTTCGGGGGCACTGCCCCTTGACCCTGTAGGAATTTGAGGGGAAACCACGCCGATAAAAGTAGGAAAAATTTAACATCTGAGTCTGATTAGGATCCATATAAAAACATTACAAGCTATCTAATGGAGTCCCAAATATACATGAGCTACTACGGGGCACAAGTCTATGAACACTAGTCCACTGAAGGAATGTGACAAGTGATTAAGAAAATGCCACTTCACCTTGTGTCCAAAATCAGTCAGGGCCCTAAGGCTGTCCTAATGACAACATGACTAGATTGAGGTACAAATTTTGCTCTCCCCCTTTGTATACTCCACTAGAATGCATGGTTGAGGTCATCCCTAGGGATGATGAAATCCCCTAGTAGGCCTCCTAATGGGAAATATTATGATAGTTATTTTTGGTCCCCAGGCTCGCACTAGGCGCAAGGGGAGAGCATACACAAGCTAGCACAATATTAGGATCTAATCTAAAAAATAGAAAATTTGAGGCCTTTGATCTCCAAGATCATGCGAGGATTAAGGAGAGAGCATATGCCAACAAAATTGCATAGACACGTCAAACAAGTTAATCAACTCTCTAAGCTAATTTAGTGTGCCACGATTAGTGAGAAAACATACTCTTGGATGATCGGACCTGTAGAACAAATATATTAGTAGTTTTGGATTTTTTTAATCTTTGACAAATGATGAACAAGATGCACAAATGGATTAGTTCACAAAATCACAACGGTTAGATGAAAAACAAAAAGATGATATTAAAGATTCTGGAACAAAAGTGTAGTTTGACACTCAGAAGCGCAAATGTACAAAACAATTGTGCTACTTTATGTAACAAATGCACACTTTTATGGAACAAAAGTGAATTTTTATGACACAAGAGCACTCAAATACTTGATAAAAGAAAACTTTTACAAAACAAAAGCACATAGATACAGAACAAAAGAAAATTTTGGCAGAACAAAAACACGTAATATTAAACAAAAGCAAACTTTTAACTAACAAAAGCACACACATATTTGATAGAAGCGTACTTTTACAGAACAAAAGTGCTAAAAATATGGATTTATGATGCAAATGCACCATTATAGGTGACAAAAGTGCAACTACACAATCAAAAGTGACTACTTGAAACATAGATCTATAGACTTGCAAACAAAATATTAGTTTTTTTAATTTTTGCAAAACAGATAGTTAGCTAAATCAAAAAAATCACTACAGAGTTTAGAAACAAAATAGAAGCCCAAAACTAACATTTTTAGAACCCCAACTTGACAAGGTCATAAATCCTAGCCATTTGGTTAGAATTTGGACTTCTTTACATCGTTAGAAAGATCTCCAAGAGAACTAGTTTGAGTTGCTTAAGACTATGCCTTCAACTTATTAATTTAAGTAACCAATCAAATTTTTGAGGCCAAATTCTGCTATGAAGACCTCCAAAAATGTGATTTACTAAGATCTAGAAAATACCAAAAAATTAGATTTTCAATATTTTCCAGTTTCGACCAAATGAGTTAAACCAATGAACAAATGTGTAGGACTATGGATCAAAATTGCCAACCTATAGACAAAAGCACCAATCTATAGACAAAAGCACCAATCTGTAGAACAAATGCATCAAAACAAGAAACAAATGCGCCAAAATAGTGAACAAATGCATTGAATGATCAAAATGAAGCACCACTCTATAGATGAATGCATCTTTCTGGAACCTGACTTCTAAAACATGGAATTCTCACAAGAAAAAGTTAGATCTAGGGACGTGGGTCCCACCGAGCGTGCTATAATGAGGATGAGAAAGTGCATACAAAGAACAAACAATGAAATGAAATCAAACACCACAATTACCTTCCCTTTAAATTTAATTCCTCTTCTCAAGGGAGGAGAAATGAGTAAAACCAAACTCTAATAAATATGCTTCCTTGATTTGAATGATATGATCTTATGTGGATTTATTAATTACTTTAGCATAACCTTGATATGATTTGATAATGGATGATTTGGAGATAATTCAACAACATAAACTTACAATCTGAAGGTACTTTATTATGGCTTAGAAGAAGATTTATTTATAGATTTCCAAAAATAAAAATTAATGGTGGAGAATGATTGAAGAGATCAATGGCTGAGAATGGTTGAGAGGATTTGGAGGAATGAGAGAGCGACAAGTGTTCTTGTCCTCTCATGAATTATGGGAGTTAACAAGCTTGATTGGCTAGTTGACTGAATAGATTGATTTGTTAACAAAATTTATTGAGAGTGATGAGAGAGAATCATGGTGAGACAAGAGTGAATCATGGCAAGAGGAAATTATGGAAGATTAATTAAATTAATTATTTAATTTTATGTGCACATTGATAATGTTGGAAAATAAATAAAATATTAATTTTATTTATATGTGGAGGGAAATTAGCTTAATTAAATAATTAGGAATTATTTAATTAATATAGAAGAATGAAGTGATCTATTATTAAATGATATAAGATATGGTAAGGAAGTGATATGATGAATGTGTTAGCCATTTTTAAGTTTCTACATCGTACAAATATAATTAATTACCATAAAGTCCCTCACACCAATGATTCTGTCATTGGACATATTAAGCAATCTGATGAATGAGTTCAAACTATAAAAATCAAAACATTTGACTATGTTGTCACTACTTGACATGGCAAAGTCCCTATCCAAGGCCTCGCTCTAGCCAATCCCAATGCCAACAAACAATATGATCTCATTGACCACCTTGAGCAAACACTTGCCTATTTCCATCCTCAAACTCCTTCGAACATCCCCTACTCAGGGATATCCTAAACCACATCATTCAAGAATTCCAAGTACCTAATAACATTTACCCTTCACACTTCCAGGCCCTTGTTGGCCACCTTTCCATCAACCATTGCCTCACCTTCACTCCAAATGACTTTCCTTCTCTTGATCCATCACACAACCATCCCCTTCATATTGAAACTATCATATCCAAGCATAAAATAAAATGTGTGCTCATGGACAATGGGTATACCCTGAATATTTTTACACTTCAATTGGTGCAACATTTGGGCTATTTAGAAGAAGCTGTGGGTTCTCAAACTATCACTATCAAGCCTTATGATAATGTAGAGAGAGAATAAACCAAAATTATATACCTTCATATTGAAGTAGGACCCTCATTGCAACATACCATATGTCCTGTTCTAAACTTGGACCTACCATACAACCTCCCTCTTAGTTGACCATGGCTCCATGCCATGCAAGCCATACCATCCACCTACCATCAATGTCTTACTTGTTTCCATACAATGGTATGGAGGTTATTATTCTTGTTGACCTTTGTCCCTTCAATATTGCCAAAAATTGGAAAGCCAATATGACAATTATTGTCCATCCTCTCAAGATGTTCCCAAATCCACCTCCATAAAACCCAAGTCATACATCAATCCTAGTGATCTACCCTCCACATCTTTCGCTCCAACTACAAAACATAAATATCTAAAATCAACATTCAAAACCCTTGATAAAAAATATGGCAAATATCAGATCCATGAGTCCCTTCATACCACTAAAATATCCATTTCACCTTGATCCTTTGGTCAACCATGCCCAAAAATACAAGATCCTTTCCTCATGCTGCAATGTGGACCCACTAATTTCATTTATAATGGTTACCTTATTGATGAAGACATAAGAGGCTTTGATCCTACATGGCTTTATAAAGATGAAAAGTATGCTACCTACTTCAAAGAATACAAGTATTCTATTCCTTTCCGTATCTGTAGCAGTATGAACTATAAAGGTAAAGGTCTTGGCCTCCACACACAAGGCCACCTTGATCATGTCATGCTACCAGCAAATGAAGGTACATTTGCCCTAGGATATAGTGCCTACGGTGAGTACTACGATGCCCTTGTAGACTTTCTTGATATTGCTAGACATGCCTCTTCTAATTTTTATGATAGCGAAGTAGATGCCATTCCCAGTCCTTTCAAAGAGCTTTTTGCCACAAACCTATTTCATGAACACTCCATCTTTTCCATTGATCTTGACCTTCAATATCCTGAGCTTATCAACTAGGACCAAAACTACCATCCTACCTTAGACACATTCAAAAATTATGAGGCTATCCTAGAAGTCATGCAATCCTAGGATACCCTACCAGGAGAACATAAACAAGGTTTTGAGATCCTACTAAGCTCATCTACAAATTTCAGAGAACAAGAAGAACCTTTTGAGGAACCATTTGAATCAACACCTAATGTAGACACACCTATTGATCATGAACTCCATCTTCCCTTGGCTCCCACTCCATTCTAAGATGGATCACCCCTCCTTACTGAGGAGGCCATGGATATTAATTTGGGCATAGAGGAAGAACCCAAACTACACAGATAGTAGTTGCTTTAGATCCTGAATTGAAAGAAGGCATCTCCACAATTCTTAGATATTATTCAAATGTAATTGCATGGTCCTATACTGACATGCTTGGCTTGGATCCATCCTTGGTCATTCACTACCTTGTTGTATGACCTAATGCTAAAACAATTCACCAAAAGCTAAGGAAAATGCATCCCAAGGTGGCCCTCCTAGTAAAAGAAGAACTTTAGAAGCTACTAGATGTTGGATTTATTTGACCTATTAACTACACAGAGTGGGTGTCCAATATAGTTCCAGTACGAAAAAATACTAACTGCATCAAGGTATGTACTGATTTTAGAGACATCAATAAGGCTTGCCCTAAAGATGACTTTCCTCTTCCTAGTATCGACATGATAGTATATTTGACAATTGGACATGAGATGTCCCTTATGGATGACTTTTCTGGGTACAACCAAATTCAAATTGCACTAGAGGACCCATATAAAATAACTTTCCCAAAGGCTCTGTTATTTGGAATGGTACTCTCAAGACCCATGGCTATTAGAAATGAAAGCAACACTACTTTAATGGAAATCTGATTCAATATAAATTTCTGCAATCTATAACTGTGTGTTATTAATGGAGATTGTAACACAGAAACAAAACTATGCTTCAAAGAAATGCAAAATCAGAAATATGAACACATAACACAATGTTTGACATGGCGAAAACCCTTTCAGGTAAAAAAATCCACACAGGAAAGAGGCCCAATGTTTGTATTAATCTGAAAATGATTTACAATATAACAACACTTCAACTCTCTCCACCAGTCTTCAATCTGACAGCATTCCGACAGCACCCGAGTACCTAAAATTTGTATTACAGAAACTAATACATGTAAAATACTTATAGAAACATTTTCTAACTCATCTTAGGCATTTACCTTCTCTCTCCTAAGATTATCCAACCTGTAAACATTAATTACCATCTTACAAGCATCTTACACTTGTCCAAAACTAGTCATGCAAAGATTGGGGGCCCAAGACTAAATTTGGCCTCTTATAACATCTTATGATGCTTCATAACTGTCATAGATTCCACAAAAGAATATCTTTCTAAGATAGGAAGCTTGGGCTAAATATAGCAAATATACAACTAACATATTCGTCATATGCGTCATAGAATCTCAGAATCTTATGACAACTTGCAGCTGTCATAGATTCACTCACCAAACATTATGATAGTTGTCATACATGCCAAAAATAGTATATTCCTCAAGGGAGCATGCCTATCCTCATTTACCATGATTTTTTACATTTACCAATAGTAAAAGTCACTCCGTAACTGCCGCTGGTAACTCCGAAATTACAACTGTCAATGAGACTACTTCATTCCCTTATGGGTAATTACAAATAACAAATAATAAATGGAATAAAATACAATATTTAAATTTACAAGGTTAATGGCACCTTATTCCAATAGTGGCCTCCTTTTCTAAGGAATCCGGTGGAAGATTGGGGATGGCAGGGACGTTAATTTTTGGGAGGACATATGGCTGAAGGATCATAAGCCTCCTAAGGAGATGGAGTATGGTAGAATTGTGGATAAGGCCTGCAGATTCTTTGATCATAGGGTGGCTAACTATTTTGAAATTCACAAGGGGTTCAGGAGATGGAAGGATTTGACTGATTGTGTCCGGGATCATGATGAGGATAGGATGCTGGCTATTCAACTTCAAAAGGATCTGGAGGACTTCAGGCTCCCTCTCTTCCCTAAGCAGGATCAAATAATTTGGGACAAGGACTGTAAAGGTTGGTTCTTTGTTAGAAGTGCTTATGGTCTACTGTTAGACCCTAGGAGGATAAGTTCTAGGGGAAAGTTTGGATTCCTAAACTTCTTCCTAAAATTAATTTCTTCTGGTGGACTCTAATACACAATAGAATTTTGACTATAGATAATCTGAAAAAGAGGGGTTTCAAATGCCTAATAGGTGTGTCCTCTTTGGGACTGAAGAAGAGACACCCAATCATGTTTTCCTTCATTGCAATTTTACTTGGGAGATTTGGGGCTTGATCTTTCAGAAGCTTAATATAAGTTAGACCTTGAATAGTAATCTTGCGGCCCTGATCTAGGACTGGATGCCCCCTTTTAGTCTGGTGCTTCCGGTGTCCAAGGAGATATGGATAAAATTACCTCCCCATTTGGCCTAGAGTCTTTGGAAGGAATGTAATAACATAATATTGAGAGAGAAATTTAGAACACCTGTGGAACTTTTCCAAAGTTGCCTCAAATCGCTGGCTGAGAATATCAAGTCCTGCAACTTCAAAGCTGCTGATAGGCCCCCTGGACATGAAGAATAGTGTCTGCTAAAACACTAGAACATCAATCCTGGTAGTTGCCATATAAATGTTTCTAAAAGGATTGCTAGGGCTAATACCAGGTGGGTCAGGTCTTAGGAAGGATGGGTCAAGCTCAATTTTGATGGAGCTGCTAAGGGGAATCTGGGGGTGGCCAGTGGGGGAGGAATCATAAGAACTGACATGGGAGCCTTTGTGGCTACCTACTCTGGAGACATTGGATTTAAGAGTAAAAATGAGGCTGAAGCTTTAGCCTTACTATGGGGAATTAAGTTGGCTATCTCCTTGAACATCAAATTTCTTCATGTAGAAGGAGACTCAATGTTAATTGTTAATGTTGCTCTGGGCTCGACTCAGTTTGGATGGAACTTAGCAGACATTGTGGGGGATATTAAGTTGCTGCTCAATGGGTTTGAGGAGTTCAAGATCTCTCACATTTATAGCGAAGGAAATGCGGTTGCTAACGCTATGGCAAACCTAGGTATTGGTAGCAAGGGATGGTGGTGCTGGAGGAGTATGACTTGCCTATCCCCTGAGATTCATACTCTCATAAAGACAGATGAAGATAACAACAGGAACTAGATGGCTCAGGGCCGTGACCATCCTCTTTTGGCTGGGTGGTGGCATGAATTATGTGCATCTTGAGATCTGTCTAAACAGGATCGAGATTGATATCATGGGTTGGTCCAACATGTTTGGCGGGGAGAAATTTTAAAATTTTCAAAACCAGCTGGGCGGGAACAAGAGAGCCTTAAAGTGGAAGTTGAGCATTCCTAGGAGGCTTAAGCGGTGGGTTGGTGGGGGCAGGGATTATAGCTGGTAGCTCAAAGGTCCAGTGATGAGAGTCGACAGGAATTAGATTTATTGTCGGTGGGCAAAAGGTCCTGTGGTTGGCTGGCGTGCTGACGAGATGATAGGTGAACAGGTCATTAGGCAAAAAAGCCTCGATTTCGGTAATGATGAGAGGGATAGATCTAGTGTGGCTAAAAGGATGCGGCTGTGGCCCTTAGCAGGAGTATGGTTGCTGTGTAGGATGGATTTGCCTGCGGGTGATAATAGTTGGTTCATCTCTACGGAGGGTGATATTCATTGTCGCACAAGGTGGCAAACGAGATGTTTTCCCAAGGTGATTTCATGATTTGGCATAGGGTTGGTGTATCACCATAATAATTATGATGTGATTAATGATCTTACTTCGCGGCATTTCCATTTTATTGAGTTACTTGCCAATCGTAACATCACCAACTTTAGCATCTTTAAGCTCTGCAATTTGTGTGATATTCAAACCGCAAAGATGGGGGGTGAGATTGTTAAGATTGAATTGACCATTGTTGAGGAGTTTAGACAGGACCGGATTGTCTGGCATATTATCCAGGAAGGAGAAGTGGTTTCCTCTCTTGAGGGTATGATTGGCCATGACGAAAACTTGTCATGCCAATTTGCAGAGTCGTGGAATGAGGATACCAGAGAAGTCCACGTTGGGGGTATTAGCTTCTAGGTGTCCGAGGAGGTGATTAGCCAGGGCACAGGCTTTCCCACCAAAGGGAAGAAGCATGCCAGATGTAGCAAGGTGCCTGAACCTGAACACATGGGTCTCTTTTTCAGGGAGGTGGAGGCAGCCGTGAAGTTGCATGGTGGATTTAATAGGGAGAAGCTGCCCGAGCCTTGGGGCTAAGTTTGTTTAATGTTTATGAAGTTCTTCACTTTGGAAGGGAGGTTTAAGGTATTTTACTATTATCATTATGCCCTTCTTAATCACTTTAGGAACAAGATGGAAATTAGCTTTCCTTTTTTTCTTCAATCCTCCCTGGAAAACTTGATTAAATCTTCTAGAGAGCTTAAGGCAAAAAACCTTGGTCATCCTCTTGTCTTTATCCATTAGGGCCTTATTCTAAGACTTTATCATTTCCATCTTGCCCTGTGTCCCATGAAGTAGATTAAGGTTAATTTGATTGAGGATCTCTGGACGTTTGTCTCTCCTGGCCCTAAAGGTAAGGTGAAAATGTGTATCGGGACCCCCAAGATCTCTAAAATGGCCAAAGGGGGCCCTTGTAAGCCCCCATCGGGGACCCCCACCCTTGAATCTAAAATGAAATCCCTGAGAAAAGTCCTTTTGGAGCCGAAGAAAGATAAAACTGGCTCGGCCAAAAGGGAGAGGATGGGGGCTGAGGAGGAAGGGACTATGCAGGCCAAGAAAGCCAAGGATGGTACTGAGGAAGAATGGATGGAGACTAGTTTTGTGAAAATTGTTGAATTGGACCTAGGGCTTGTTCAGATTGGGAGTGGTACTAGTGAGGAGGCTGTTAAACATTCCAGTTTGAGGGTTCGCCATTCTAACCGTATTGCTGGGAAACCTTCTGCTAACCCGAAGGAAGTTGAGATTTCTGATGACTCAAAATTTGTTGAGGAAGCTATGGAGGAGGGGGAGAATGATGCTCCTACTGAATCTGTGCATGAGGAAGAAGGGGTGAGTCATTTCACTTCCATGAACTAATCGAGTTTCGAGGAACTGGGTGGTGCTGCTGAGGAAAATGGTGATTTGGATAACAAGGGTAGTTGTCTGCTGTGTGTCACAACTGCTGAGGACATGGGGAGACTCAAACTGTAGATGGAGAAAATGTAGAAGAAATGGAAGACCATGGCTAAATTTTTTGCCAAGGCCTTGCATCAGGCAGTGTCGATCTTTTCTATGGTGAAGGAGCTGGATGACAAAGTTAAATAGGTGGGGATTGATAGCCTCGGTGACTACAAAGATATGGTCAAGTTTTTGGCCAAGTTTGGGACTACTGACAGTCCTTAGTTCTTGTTTTTCTTTCTGCTATTTTTGGTTAGTCATTTTTTGTCGGATGTTAGTGTGTTGTTAATGTTCTGTTACTGGCATGTTTAAGGCCTGTTGCCCCGGGGGCTGTTTTGTATAGGGTTCTGGACCCTCTTTTCCAGCTGAACTAATAAAAAACATAAAACAACTTTCATTAGTCCTTGGGGTATATTCTACTATAAAGTCATGACTTTTGATCTAAAAAATACTAGTGCCACATATTAGAGAGCCATTACCATCATATTCCATGATATTCTACATGATATTGTTGAAGATTATGTGGATGACATTATAGGAAAATCAAATATTAAAGTAAATCATCTAGTTATTTTTCATTGTATCCTCTAACGACTTTGACAATATAAAGTCAGACTAAATCCCAATAAATGTGTCTTCAGAGTCAAATCAGACAAACTCCTAGGGGTCCTTGTTTCTAGACATGACATTGAAGTAGATCCTACCAAAGTAAAAGCTATAATAGAAATGCCACCCCCTACAAATCTCACACAATTACGTAACTTACAGGGAAAACTCTAGGCTATATGTCACTTCATCACCCAATTAGCTGATAAGTGCCATCCCTTTTCACATCTACTCAGGAAAAATATCATCTTTGAATGAGATTAGACATGTCAAGAAACAGTTGACAAAATCAAAGAATATCTTTCTAATCCACTAGTTCTAGTGTCACCTACATCATATAGGCCTTTGTTTCTCTACATATTAGTTACACAACATGCTTTAGGTGCTCTCCTAGCACAACATAATAATCAGGGACAAGAAAATGCCATATATTACCTCAACAGAACATTAGTGGGGTGTGAGATCAACTACTTGCCTATGGAAACAACTTTTCTTGCACTAGTACTTGCCTCACATAAGCTTTGACCTTACATGCTAATTACTACAACCCATCTTATTGCTAAAGTTGACCCCCTCAAGTATCTGTTAGCCCTTATCGACATTACAACAAAGTGGGTCATGCTCCTTAGTGAGTTTGATATTGAGTATGTTAATTAGAAATCCATCAACAGGAAAGTCATTGTAGATCAGTTAGCAAAGACATGAATCACAGACACTCATCCTTTGATCATAGAATTTCTTGATGAATACATCCTCCACACAGAAGAACATAAATAATGGATTCTATATTTTTATGGATCATTTAACTTACATGGATTAGGTGTTGGAATCCTATTCATCACTCCAAGGTAATCTCATTCCAAAAGCATTCCGCATTGGCTTCCCTTGTACAAATAACATAGCGGAATATGAGGCACTAGTATCTAGTCTAAAGCTAGCAGTACAATTGAATATTCAACATTTACAAGTCTTTGGTGATTCACAACTAATTATTAAGCAGGTAAACGATGAGTTTTTCACGAAGGATGATAAACATATACCCTACAAGCACATGGTGGATAGTTTCAAGAAGTATTTCCTAGATATGTGTTTTGAGCAAGTCCCCTGTATAAGAAACAAGGCTAGAAATGCTATGGCTACAATTGTCTCTCTCCTAGACATGCTTGATAATGTTGATGAGTACCATTTCCTGGTGGAAAAACTTTTTATCCCTGCCTATGATATCCCAGAGTTAGAAATGATTTGTGACATTGTTGGTCCCAACACTCCATGGTATAGTGACATCTCCACTTACCTCCAAACCCAAACCATTCCTCCTAATCTATCACCCTCCAAACGTAAATTAGGCTTATTCAACGAGACTCTTTCTAAACCATCCTTGGCAACACACTCTATCGTAGGGGTTATGATGGCACTTTTCTTAGATGTCTTAATTTAGACGAGGCTAGCCTAGCACTTCAGGAAGTCTATAATGGAATTTGTGGTGCTCATACCAATGGCATGATCCTAGCCAAGAAGCTCCTTTGTATAGGATATTATTGGACTACCATGGAATCTGATGCCTGTAAACATGTGAATAAATGTTTAGCTTGTCAAAAACATGGGGACCTGATTCATGCTCTATCACAAGCTCTCCAGCCCATCACCATTTTGCTGCCCTTCTCTACACGGGGTCTCAAATTTATTGGAAAGATTAATCCCACATACTCTAATGGTCATAAATTCATAATCACCGCTATCAAATACTTCATGAAGTGGGTTGAAGTAGTTCCACTCACTTTTACCATCGGCACCCAGATATCAAAGTTTATCCTCAACCATCTCATTTGTCATTTTAGCATCCCATCCACCAGTATCACAGATAGTAGAAAATCCTTTAAAAACGACGAAGTGTGATTCCTTTGCAAGAAATTCCATACTAAGCACAAGTGGTCTACCCCATACTATCCCCAAGGTAATGGCCAAGCTAAGGTGTCTAATAAAACCATCATAAGAATCCTCAAGAAAATCATTAATGATGCTGGTCATGATTGGCATCTCCATCTTAATCCTACCCTTTGGGCCTACCGTACCAACATTCATATTCCCATAGGAGCCACCCTGTATTCCCTCATCTATGGTGTTGAAGCATATTTCCAATTGAGGTTGAGCTTCCCTCCTTACATGTCCCTTTGCACAACCTTATTTCAGAGGAAGATTACCAAGTGGCACGAATGAATGATCTTGAACTCCTTGATTAGCACCATTTCAATGCTCTTAATCACCTCAAAGCATATCAACATCGATTGCGTCATGGCTACAATAAATGCATCCGCCAAAGAGAATTTGAGGTTGGGGACCTTGTTCTTAAGGAGAATTAGAAGAATACCAACCAAGATAGAGAAAGAAAGGGAAATTTGAGCCAAATTGGTTGGGTCCCTATGATATCATTACTAAATTTGGATCAAGAGCATACAAATTGGCCATGCCTGAAGGCCATGAATTGGAAAATCCCATGGACATAATACATCTCAAGCGCTTCTATGCCTAAGTCATTAGTAATCAGAAAAACTATAAAAATACCAAAAAAATAAAAATAAAAATAAAACAAAAAAAGAGTAAAGAGAAAGAAATTCATCCAATGGTGAAAACCACTTCTTGTGGCGCCTTGGGCAAGTACCATGATGAAAACTTGGAAAACATGCATCATGTGTAGTAGGCAATAACTCTTATCTATGAGCATATTCCTTCCTTCATCCATCAATTAAAATGTCCCTCACCCAAACCCCCCACTTAACCCCCTTACCATAAGATTGTTCATTCAAGCTCGCCATCCATTGTAAGGACACCTAAACCCTACTTATTAACTGTAATGATGGAATTATTGATATTGTTAAGATGTCATGCAATTAAGAATGTTTTGTAAATAGATCAAACAATTAATTAGTTAATCTAGGATTAGAGATTATATTCGATATCGAATCACTCATGTGATTATCATATTATGGAAGTAGGGAGTGTGTGATATTGCATTTAGAATAATTAATTAATTGCATTGTTTCGAAATAATTATTTAGATAATTTAATATTGTTTAGAAAAGAAAATCATGCATTGCCATTATATGCTTTTCTATTTACATATTTTAGTTCAATATTCTTTTATTTCATATTATGCCACATGCAAGGAGTGGCAGTTATGCATCTTCAAGAGAGAATCTTAGAAATATTTATTAGGAAAAGAAAGAGATAGTGGGGTTGTTGTCGCACTTCATGAGGAAAAACTAATTTTAGAAAACATAAGAGAAAGTGGGTAGATAGGAGTTATTGGAAAAATAAATGCTTTTACTATTTTTATTCTGAGTGGAAAATTGAATGCATTTTGTTTTTCTAAGGGAGGGTTTTTGAAGATGCTCGAGTATATAGAGCCTATATATGAGAATAGGGGATTCACTTCTTTTCTCCCACTTTTTCCTATCGACTCTCTTCTTGCTGGACATGCATTCTTCATGGGGGGATATTCCGAAGGCTCTTGTAGGAATTCAGGGGAAAGAAAGAAAAGGAGGAGGGAGAAAAACAAACAGGCTGTTCGAAAAAAGGAGGATTCATATAGGGAAGGATGATAAAAAAAAAGGGGGATTTTGAGTCTGTGTTTTCTTGTCAGTCTGAGTCCCTGCTCAAATTTGCACATCAGGATTGGAATACAATTAAGGTATGAAAGAACTTACTCAGCTACTTAGTTGCTATGCTACTCTTTCTTGAAACAAAGCATTCCTATTACTTTATGTATGGTTTTTTCCCTAGAGTGTAAATATCCTGCTGCATAATGTGGTGATTCCATTATTTAGTATGATCATTAGATGATATCCTTGTTTAAAAAGATAGAAATGTTTTATGCCTCTTAGTCATGGCAAGTTTATTTCAAAATCAAAATGTTAATAATTTTGGTATCCTCTATTAGCTAGTGCTTTTATTAAGGTCGAACCATGCACAATAATATTCAACTGTAGTTGCAATGTGATAAAGGTTACTCATGGGATTAAGACATGTCTACAACAATCATAATAAGTCTTTCATTATTGCATGGTGCACGCCTTTTCTCAGTTAGCTCTGTGTATATGATTACCCAATTGGCAATTGCATTTGCTTGAAAGTCTTTTAAGCCTATTCAACAAATCAATTTTGTGCATATTGTTGGATGTGAAGTCCGACTGTTCATTTCATATTCCCTGCTTTGTCTGTTCGTCTTCTCTTGAAGACTATTGTATATTTATGAGGGAAAATCCTTATGTATGCTGCTATGAATAATAAGAATATTATTGCCTTGCTTTCCTGTGGATGTAGCCACATTAACGAACCACGTTAAATCTTTTGTCTGTGTGCTATTTTATATGTTCTTTATTTGTCTAATTACTTAACAATTGGTATCAGAGCTTGTGAGATCCAAGGAGAGAAGGTTGGACAAAGGGTTTACAAGGTTGAAGTTGTTGTTTGAAGACAAAAAAATTTGTTGTTTGAGGAGATACAATTTCACAGTCTTAGATTGGAGCCAGATTGCAAGTGAATGAATGAATGAAAGATTTTAATGACGTCCACAAGGCCACAACAACCTATGGGACCCAGAATCACGCAAGGCCCACCTCGAAACAAGGCCATTAGACATTTTTCAACCCTTTCTCTAGCTCAGATCTTCTGCTATGAATTTTGATCAAAAAGTTTGCAGTTTTGCCGAGTCTAGCCTCCTCAAACAAGGTGCTTAAGTTGCTATTTTTCAAGGTGTCATTGTAGCTATCACGGATGTCCTTGTAGGCTAGGCACTCCATGATGAAATGCAATTCTGTCTCAACCACAACTTTATTGCAAAAAAGGCATATCCTCATCTCCCACTCCTCCCTGGGAAACATCCACCTACCTGTTTCGAGCTAGTCCTTAGCTGTGCAATCAACATTTTTGCTTTCCATTTGATATCTGCTCCTATGTAAGCTTTTTCCTTATGGTCCCACCCGGGGTTGAACTCTTTGATATAGTAATCTTTTTTCTGTCCCGACTGATTATTCCACATAATCTTTCTAAATTTTACTTTAACATACTTTTTTATTTCCTCTTTAGCATGTGGGCATTCTTGCATATTAATATCCCACTTCTTTAGCCACTTGTCATTCTGTTTCATCCACGTATTCTTTCTCCTATTTAACTCTTCCTCCATAATTAGCCTAGGCCACCAGTGATTTTCCATATATTGAGTTTTCCTTATATAGCTTAATAGCGAACCACCACCAACGGCTCCAAAGGGTACATACCAGATTCTGCTGGCCAGTAGGATCTCATATGGGACAACAGTCTTGATTTTGAGACTACTTATGATGATGTGCTTCTGGTTTCTCTCAACCTGCCTCCATTTCTGCTCTGACATACTATTACCCCAAGTGAAAAGAGACCGCACCCACCAATATTAATCACTCCAAATATTAGAAAAAGGAAAAGTGATGTTGCTGGAGTCATGGATGACAACGTAGGTGAGGCAAGTGTGAAGAGGAGCTGAAGAAAATGTGGAAGGGGTTCTTCTACTGTGTCTGGTACGTCGACAAATGCCACATCCAGGATGATGTCATTGAAAAGCTTGCCTCCCTTATTCAAACCCTAGGGGATCTCACCACCCACTACTTGTAGGTATTTCTCTTCACCATTTTAATGGATGTGATAAAATTGGAGAACCAACTGCCAATGGTGATTCTTGAAAAAACAATGGAGGTGACACAAAAAAGGACCCCGTTGGAGGATTTGCTCCACCATCTGTGCTGCCATATTTCCCCTCCCTTGTATATAAAAAAAGAAATTCCTAAGTTAAAGGATGAAAGGTATCTTCCATACGGTGCAGAAAAGCTTAAAAACACCGGAGTTGTGTTCAAAGAAATGGAGCACGATGGGATCCATGACATCTCATTCAAGAAGAACACTGACATGCTATTTCTTCTAGTGATTGATGTGGGCATGTGGACTAAAGTAGTTTTTTAGAAATTTATTGGCATATGAGGCTTGTTATAAAAGTGGGAGCAGTGAGATTTTGGAGATGAGTAGCGATGAAGAGCATAAATTGGTCACTCGCTTCATTCTGTTCATGTCCCAGTTGGTCGAAATAGAGAAAGATGACAACCAGATACCTTAAGTGTGGCCGCATATATTTTGCACGTCAATTGTTTGACAAAATTTTATAGTGTTTTTTGACGAGATGCTATGATCAGCCCTATTATAGTGTATGCAAAATGTGGTGTCATAGAAGATGCAAATCAAGTGTTTAGACATATGCCTGAACAAGATGTTTCATGGACGACAATAATTGTAGGAAATGCTCAACATGGGTTTTATATTAGTAGCCAAAGGTGTTCCTCTATTCAAAGAACTCTGGGAAAGGGAAACTATGAAATAGGTACTGAATTGAGTGGATGCAACGTGAAGGTTATTGGTAAGCAAGAGAATCCTTGTCCTTTGACATAGTATATCAAGCACATTACTTTTGAGTGTGAGAAATAGGTTGGAGGACACATGAAGGGAAGGTCTTTGCGTGAATTGCTTGCTGAAGAAGAGGATGATCCTTTGGATTTTTTTTTTGGAATAGTACTATAAACAGTGTAGATAAAAGTTGTTAGAATAATATACGAAGAACAAAGAACTCAAATTCAGGAAGTGTTGCACCTACTGATGGTTCAACAGAAGCTAGGGAAAGTAACAGGGTGTCTGATCAAATTTCAGATGGACGCACAAGAAAAGTTGCTTACTCTGATTCAGAATAAAAACAGGGTAGAGGAAGGCCATTACTAAGTTCTAAGATAAGACAAGCCTACAATAAATGGAAAGAAAGCCATATAAAATTGTTCCCTTGGAGATATGATTGGGAGAAAGAACAGATAGAAGTAGAGATAAAGATTGATTAAAACAGGACACACAATGTTGTAAGGCAGGTTCAATTAATCATGTATTTGTTTTAAAGGCTTTTTCACGTGCATTAGAAGTTACAGAGGAAGCTTATCTTGAAATGATGGTTAAGATCTTTGATGAAAATTCATAACTTGCATTGATGGGGTCTTGTTTACTGGTAATGTTGATAAAGGATCAAGATGTATATGCGATGAATGTTGGGGACATTCGAGATATTGTGGCACAACAAAGGCCAGACACAAATTCTAGTGTAGCACAATGTACCAGTATCTAAATGATTTATGGTAGAATAAGAAGCCTGATAGAAATGGCGTGCCTAGGGCTGTCCTTGAAGGAAGTCATGGATGATGACTGAGGCTGACCGTGTTAAGGCTAGACAAGAAAAGTTGGATAAAAAATGAAAGGAACCAAAGGCAATGAGTGGAGAGACTTCTTCCACTAGTAATTCTAATGTATTATTTGTGTCCTCAGAGTACTATGAAATTGGGTTTGATATAGATGATGAAACAACACTAGACTATTTTTGAGGGTAGTACACAGTCCCAGTGGAGCAGGGAGTTACAACTATGGAGTTGGTTATTGGTTTTGTAGATTTTCTGTTTAAAATCTATGTTTTGCATGTATGCTTTGTGCATGGTTTGAGGAGGCATTTTGCAGCCTTCTCAGTGTGGAGTTGTTGGTATCCTTCTATAGATTTTGCTTATGGTATCATTTTATAGATTTTGTTTATGAGGTCCATGCGATCTACTCATTGTAGATTGACAAATTATATCTGAGGTGGATCTGATGTTTGAGTCTTTAAATCTAGAGATTATCCTCCTTGATATCCCTGTTTGCATGCTTCTTTTGTTTCTTTGAGTTATGTCGTTAATGGGTACATGCGCAATCCTTTGATTGCAGTGGGATGACTCATATGTGGATTGTCTATATCCATGAGATCATTTATTGTTGATATAGTTTTTTGGTTTGCTTCCTTGAGATGAGAGGATGGATGCTTAGAGTGACTGGATGGACTTGTAGCATGCTTATCATGATACCATGGATAGATTGGTATCAAGTTTCAGTGGGAGCTCTTGGTAGTGAGAGTTCTGTTGTTGTCAGGAGATGGTTATCTTCATGTGATTGGAGATGACGGTCCTTGTTTATAGGATGTTTATTATTTTGCCATGATGGACTAGAGTGTTGGCATGATATTGGTTCTCTTGATATAGGGCCCTCTTTGGAACATGTGGTCTTTCTTTGTGGAGATTTTAGATCATGATGTCATGTTGTGTTCCCAGGTTATGCAAACGTGCAGTGGGAGTTTTGCCAGTGGTCTTGTTGGTGCTCTTGGTATTGAGTACTTTGGTCATTTGCTTGGAGAGCTTAATGATGGTGCAGTGTTATTTTCGGAGCTTAGCATGAATTGATCATGGAGGTACTTTTGGATACTTGGAGACCTTGGGTGAGGCTGGAGTTCTCTTGGGATTAGAGAACATTTGTTGAGATAGTTACTTTTTGGAGGTTTCAACAAGAAGACCGAGGAGCCTTCACCTGGTTATGGACATGAGTTCATTATGGACCTAGAGGATATTGTTCTTAGATAGAGTCATTGTGACTTGGTGTATCCTGGAGGAGCATTCTCATTCCCCACTCTTAGTCTACTTGGCGGGTTATCTTCAAATAGGTATTGCCCATCCTGTTTTTTAGATGCATTTCTCTTTATGCTTTATCTTCTCATGGGTATGGACCTTGAGCTATGGTTATTGGTTCTGGAGGGTTCATTTGAGGGATGTAGGCATTGTTATCTTCTTGTGCATATGAGTTTAGGAGATGTTGATCGGGCTAGTTCCTAGTTTTTGGAATGATTTGAGTTTGATCTTCCTTGGTTAGAGAGGCTTACATCCATGTTGGTTGGGTGTTGTTAATGCTTCCTATTTGGGGTGGTAAAGGAGATCATACTTGACACAACTTAGCACTTGGTGGTGTTGGTAGAAGGATGTGATATAGTTTGCAACTTCTGTTATGGCATTATGTTTCTTCCTAGAGTATCTTATTCATCTAGTATGATCACCGGTTTGTGGTCATCTACTGCTGTTGTACTTTATTATTTTTTAACAGTAGTATGTGGTCTTTTAATGCATATCATTTTGAGATATGGAAGACTTGGGAGAAGTGAAGTGAGATCAAAGGTGAGAGAAGTGATCAAAAAACTATTTGTGGAAGTATGCTTTGTTTTGCAGTAGGTTGGTTGTAGTTTGCAGATTATTGTGATTTGATTATTTGCCACACCTTTTTTATGCAAGTGTTGATTGGTAGACTTGAGTTGTTTTTGGTTGACATTGCTCATGCAGCACAAGTTCTAGGATATATATGTGTTGTTCATTGGACTGCAATATAAGGATCTTCAGATTTTTTGCACATCAATGGTTTTTTGGTGTGTTTTGCTATTCTAGAATATGGTAATTTTTTGTGCAGAACAGTGGATTATACAATGATTCGAGTTGTTGTATGAGCTGGATATGTTGTTGTCATGAGTTTACTGATGTTGTATGGTTAGTTGGATGTGATTAGTAACTAGCTGTGGTTGCTATTCCATCTATGGTGATTGATTCTTGTACACTACAGAGGCCTATTTATTACCATGAGATTTGGTGATTGTGTTTGGATATTGGCTAATGCAAGGTTCTTATTTTTTATGAAACAATAGGCCATGGAAAACAGACTTCAAGTGGGAGAATGTTCAGACGTGAAGTCGCAGCATGAATCGGGCTTCAAGTGGAAGATTGTTGGATGTGAAGTCCGACTGTTCATTTCATATTCCCTACTTTGTCTTTTCGTTTTCTCTTGAAGACTATTGTATATATATGAGGGAAAAACCTTATGTATGCTGCTGTGAATAATAATAATACTATTACCTTGCTTTCCTGTGGATGTAGCCACATTAGTGAACCGCGTTAAATCTTTTGTCTATGTATACTATTTTATATGTTCTTTATTTGTCTAATTACTTAACACATATCTGGCGACCATTGCATAACTCGAAATGACATCTCTTTGAGGCATTCTGCCAAATAGTACGCTAGCCTTGCCTATGTTTTCACATTTTGCATAAATGTCTTCTAATGCTTCTCCAGCAAAAATCCTACAATGACTCTGTTCAAATTGATTACTATGTCTTTTGATTGTCTCCATAATAAGTGCATCATGTGCCAAGCTATATCTATAGGAAATGTGATGTTGCAACATTTAAATCTATAGCATGCTAGCCGTGGTGAAGTATTTTTATCCAGTAACATATTTAGAAGAGCATAAATTAGTTTATGGTTCCACTCCAAGGTGTCACCCTTTTGTGAACCATAATTATGCACGTGTTTTCTTCCTTATCACAAAAAAAAAGATGACCTCAACACTTAAATTTGATAGTTGTATAGCTGTATTTAAAGATTTTAGATGTAAAATACAATAAAAATAAATATTTGACTGTATTGATATACAAGTAATTTATTTTTAAAACTGTAAAAAAAACAATCAATATGAAAATTTGACTATGTATGTATATATATATCTTAGAATTATTTTTTAATAGAATATATCCCAAATCTTTTAGATTTGTTTTTTAATACATCCCAAATTTTTTGATTTGTTTTAATGAATATAATTATATATTCATTTTAAATATATATCTTTTAGATTTATTTTTTAATAGAATATATCCCAAATTTTTAGATTTGTTTTTTATAAATATAATTATATATTCATTTTAAATATATATATCTTTTAGATTTGTTTTTTAATAGAATATATCCCAAATTTTTAAATTTGTTTTTATGAATATAATTATATATTCATTCTAAATTATATAATATATATTTTTGCCATTTATTTTTAAATTTTTTAATAGAACTTCTATTATTTAAGAAAAAAATTCTCAAATAGATTTATTTTTTATAGAATATATTCACTCTAGTTTTTTGCTTTTATTTTTAAATTTTTTAATAGGAATTTCTATTATTTAATAAATAGATTTGTTTTTTATAGAATATATTCATTCTAAATTTTTATTTTTTTGTTTTTTTCATAAAATATTTTATTTATCTTATGCTTTTTCACTTGTTAAAGTATTCATGGATTTGAGTTTTGAATTGAGAAAGCTCCAACTTTATATATAAAATTTTGACTTGCATCTAAAAAAATTAATTGTCAATGTGAAAGGCAACACTGAAGACTAAAGTGTAGAAAAAAAATTCCTTGACAAGCAAGATGGACTGTCAAATTTAAGCCCTCGATGGCCTGCAGTTGGAAGTTTCCTTGAATAACTTGTTCATTCAATCAAACACTTGAGTATAGAAAAAAGCCTTGCGCTTAGGAAAAGCAATGCCTTTCAAGTTTATATTCTGTTTAGCTTTGACCAGAATGTTATGTTATTGATTTACTAATTTTAGCTAGCACTAAATCATCAATTTGACAGGTTGAGACGGAACATAGAGCCTTAGCCGATGTATACATGGATGTATGGTTATAATTTTTAAGAAACAATCATGGCAATAGTGGTCGCGACTTGCTAGATCTGAAAAATTGTGTGTGAAACTGAAATTGTCAGCCACCTTTGTATTTGATAAAGATTTGGAGGATTTTGTGAGCCTCGAACTTTATCCCCTCTGCATGATTTCATTGGCATTGCCAGCTCTAGGCAACTTTCTTCTTTTCTTAAATGTCACTTATGTTTATTTTCGAAGTGGATGGGCAGCCATGAACGCATATGTCTTTTCATCCTTATATTTTTCTGTTACACCACTTCAAATCAAAAATAGGCTAAAGATCACAGTTTAAAACCATTTATAAATTTTTCAATTTCTTGTGCTTAAGGAAAGAGTAGCGGTACCATTAAGATGTTATTACGCCAAGGTGTAAAGCAATGCAATTTATCTCTTGTGCGTAGGGTTTAGTTTAGCTAAGTTTTGATGTAATTTTGGTTTTATCTGACCCTTTAGCATTCACTTTCTTCGGCCTTAATTATTGCAAAAGTACTTAAGATTGTAATTAGCATAACGAAACAATGCTAGAGGTGTTAGACTAGTAAAAGCATCAAAGGTGCTATCAAATGGTTGGCAGTACAAATATTTATAGTTCTATCACTAAATAGTTTATATTTTTATTTTTATGGAAAGTCATTACATGTAGTTGTTGGTAGACAAGGTAATAAATATTGTAAGAAATTCAATTATTTTTTTGCAAATAAAAATAATGGAGTGGTATTAAATGAATAAGCACATGAAGTAAATCGTGAATGAACTAAATAAATTCTAATCAATCAAGAGATTAGGTGTACAGCGCAGTACCTAAATAATGTAGGATAATAAAAATCCATGTTACTAATTTCCTATCAACCAAGTATTGCACAAAATAACCTTTAAAAAACAATATGCATGAAGTGTGTGTTTCAATCAACTATGTATGAAATGTATGAAGTGATTGAACTAACTTTGTGTGACAGTGTGCTTTAACTTTGGCATTCACTTTGTGTGTGTTTGTTCTTTGGCATATTTCAACTTGAGTGTTTACTTGTGTGTGATTGAACTAACTTTGTGCATGAATCATGTTTAAAATTTGGCACATGTTCACTTTCTATGTGTGAAGTGTATGTTTTAACTTTGACATTCATTTTGTATGAATTGTGTGTGAAATTTAATTTGGGCATTCACTTTGTCTAGTGTGTGTATTTGTATTTGTACTTTACATTCACATATGACTACAACTCTTATCAACTAACACTACATGAAAATCACATAGTTAATAATTAGGACATAGTAGAATTCATGGAGTGAATCATAATATCATAAGAGTTTTCAAAATATTTTTTTTTTGTATTTTTTGAGAGAAAAATAAGCAACATAAAAGTAGTTTGTTGCAAGATTCAAGCAAGTCATTCATTAAAGGGGATCAAATAGTTGATAATGAACACACATGATTTTTTTTTTTATCATTTAAAGTCATTTTTAAATATGAGGGTTCCTTATCTCTCCGAAAAGGTTTCCCTTTGTTTATATTAAATTGTTTTTTAAAGAACTAAAAAAATTATAATGTTAATATAAATAAACACTATTTTCATATATATCAATGTAAAATCTCCTATATTTATAGAAATTAATGAGGCAGGCAGCCGTGGTGACCTAGGGAGTACATGAAATTCAATAAATCAACCCAACATAGTTTTGCAATTTTAAAAAGTAACTTAGTATATAAAAAAGATATATTTTAAAAAAGTACTGAAGTAAATTAATTTTTTTCTAAATTATAATAAAATTTATTTTATATTTGAAAAAAAAAATCTGTAAAAAACTTTCTAAATACAATAAATCAACCTAACACAAATTTGCAATTTAAAAAAATATCTTTCAACCTAAAATAAATTTGCAATTTAAAAAAGTATCTTTCAACCTAACATAAATTTGTAATTTAACACAAATTTGTAATTTAAAAAAATATCTTCCAACCTAAAATAAATTTGCAATTTAAAAAAGTATCTTTCAACCTAACATAAATTTGTAATTTAAAAAAGTATTATAAAAAATATATAATCAATAAATCAACCTAACATAGTTTTACAATTTTAAAAGCAACTTCAGTATATAAAATTAATAAGAACTAATTTCAAACTAAACTAAATAAGAGAGAACTAAAAAAAATTATATTTTTTAAAGGACTAAAAAAAATATAATGTTAATATAAATAAACACTATTTTCATATATATCAATGTAAAATCTTCTATATTTTTTAATAGAATTAAATAAGAACTAATTTCAAACTAAATAAAAATCTTAATTAAATCATTTTTTAAAGAATTAAAAAAATTATTATTAATTTTAGAAGAATAATGGAAAAGATCAAATTAAATAAATTTAGAAAGTTTATTTAATTTTACAAGAATAATGGAAAAGATAATGATAAGATAGATGATGGAGGAAAAAATTGAATATAGAAAACTGGAAAGATCAATTATAAATTAAACTAATTTCAAACTAAATAAGATTAAATTTAAATCTTAACTAAACTATTTTTTTAAATAACTAAAAAAAATTAACCATCACCAAATATTTTTGGTTTTTATTTTTTATTTTGTCCAATTTCTTTTTTGGTTTTTATTTTTTAGTTTTTCCAATTTCTATTTTAGTTTCTATTTTTTATTTTTTCCAATTTTCATGTTTGGTTTTTATTTTTATTTTTTTTCTAATTTCTTTTTTGGTTCCATAGTTTTTGTTTTCTTATTTTCAAATTTTTTTGTTTTTATATTTTATTTTTTCCAATTTATTTTTTGGACTACACTCATGCAACTTTAAAAGAAAATGCAACTTTTAAAGATTTTGTGATTTTTTTTTTTTTCGTTTAATTTTTTTTGGTTTTTATTTTTTATTATTTATTTTGTCCAATTTCTTTTTTGGTTCCATATTTTTTGTGATTTTCTTATTTTTTTTATTTCAATTTCTTTTTTAGTTTTTATTTATTATTTATTTTGTCCAATTTCCTTTTTTGGTTCCATAGTTTTTGTGATTTTCTTATTTTCTTATTTCAATTTCCTTTTTAGTTTTTATTTATTATTTTTTCCAATTTCTTTTTTGGTTCTATAGTTTTTGTGATTTTCTTATTTTCTTATTTTAATTTCCTTTTTAGTTTTTAATTATTATTTATTTTGTCCAATTTTTTTTTGGTTCATAGTTTTTGTGATTTTCTTATTTTCTTATTTCAATTTCCTTTTTAGTTTTTATTTTTTATTTTTCCCAATTTATTTTTTGGTTCCATAGTTTTTGTTGGACTACCAAAAAATTGTGGGACTACCAAATTCATTTTTAGCAATTGGACGACCAAAAATTGAGACTACCAAAATTTTTTATTTCTAAAAAATGTGTGCACATATAGAATGGCCTATCGGCCAAATTATTTAAATTTGCTTTATTAAGAGAGTTATTTTAAATTAGAAATTTATTCCTTTTAGATTGGTTACTACCATTAGAAATATAGAAAGTACTTTTAATTACTTCAGATTTAAAGGGATATGTATTAAGTTATAGTTAGTACCACATTTGATGCATGGAATTTGAAAATTAAATAATAATGCATTTATGTGTTTAAATTAATGATATCTCTTAGAGAAATTAATTAGTAGAAAAAAATTTGTGTTTAAATTAATGATATCTCTTAGAGAAATTAATTAGTAGAAAAAACTTTATATATCTAATAGGATTTCAAAAGAAGATACGAATTAAGTCCTCTAATAATTGCAACAATAATAATATTAGAAGTGAGTTGTATTAGTTAAAATGTTATAGGTATTTAATTGCATTTGGAAATGTTAGGTTTATATAGTGCTAGTATTGCATAATTTTGTAAATTATTAAAAGGTTATTATTGGTATAAATATATATAAGGTTATTATTGGTATAAATATATATAAGGTTATTATTCGTATAAATATATATAAGTGTAATGGATAGTTAGGGTATTTAAATTTAAGTATATAACACAAAATTTTATTGGAAGTAAGTGAATTCGACTTATTTTCCAATGTAATTTAAGTTCTAATTTAAGTTATGTAGACTTATAGACTTGGGTAGCAATAATAGTCACCAGTAAAATTATTGTGTTGGGTTGTTTTCTAAAGAAAATATGAAAATAATGTGTCTATACTAGTAAGACTATGACCTTGAGGAATTAGATAGAGGGTTAAATTATAGTTTCTTGTCTATCAGAAGTTATTGACATAATATAGCTCTCCTCGCATTATAGGGCTATCCTAGATCCCAGATAGGGTCTCTTTAAATAAGGATCATAATCTCTTTCGAGTATTTTCATTGCATAGGCTTTAAGTTAAGTTAACTCTGGTATATCCAAGACATGTTTGATATTTGGGAAGACTTTGTCATATAATTTGATAGGAAGATTTAGTTTATGCTTAAACATAATTTGTTTGAGTTATGACCTTTTTTCCATCATGTATCATTTTATTTAAGACAACCTTGTGGTTGAAAGTTCAGGAATATTAAACTATGAAGCCTCTACACTGCACGTAAGTAGGCAAGGCCATCACAGATGAACCCTCGATCATTAGGTCGTCCCCTTAGGGCCTTTAGTCTCATCATCTTGTGTATTGATATCTAATATGTTTAATTATCGACTTTGTGGGACTAATGTTTATATTTAGTTGTGCAGATTTACGACTGTTACCTATATAGGGTACTGGTGCCAAGAAAGTGTTTTCCTACCTTGCGAATGGATGAGCACATGGTGTTTACTGTAGTTGTGTATAACTGTATAAGAAATGTTTAAATCTTGATTTTCATTATGATGAATGATACAAAATTTATGTCTAATGTATAATTGTATTCAATGTTGGTTGTACATATGGTATGTCAGTTAAAATTTTTGTGTTATGGTCTTTTCTATTTTGAAACTAGAGTTAACATTTGACATTAAAGTATGATATTAATCTATGTTTTGTGGTTCATGCTCAAGTGTTACAACTTGGGCATGACATCCACCATTTTACGTTATACCTCTTTCATACTCCATCCCCCTCCAATCCATCTTCACATTCCACTCCCCTCCCCCCATCCCCTATCTTTCCACTCTTTCATCAGATTGCTCACCTAACAATACTTCACCTCATTTACTCTTTCATCCCATCCCACCATATCTTCACCACTTGCAGTTCATATCCATCCTCCTTAATTATGCATACCACCCTTTCCTTGATTATGCACTCAATTGGGGGCATCCCCTTGCTAAAATTTTTATGGAGCATGATTACTGCATATATCCCCATTGGGGCATGACCAACCCACCTTAACCTATCAGCACATCACATGCCTATGCATACTCACACTATGTTCACTCATTTTCTCCTTGTTCAAAATCCCCCCATGATCCCCTCCTCCCCCCATCCCCCCATCTCCTCCCAACTATCCCTCATAGGATCCTACCTATACATCATCATTTCCCTCCCTCCATCCACCTCATTATCATTTCCCTCCCTACATCCACCTCATAGTCATCTACTTGGATTCAACATATCATTGGATATCATCTCAAGTGTTTTCTTATCTTTGATTGATTGTCTGCATCTGTTTGTGTTTACAATTCATTTATTTAAGTGTTTGTATATCTTTTGTATCCCTTTCTATTTATGTTCATGTTTCTCATTTGTCTATTTGTGTGTTTGTAAATATTTTGTTTTATTATTTCTATTTATTTCTATTTTGTTTTCACTTCATAGTTCTAGTGCTCCATACAACACACTACCACAGTCACCATAATCATTATATTATGGTGTGTTATGACAACGTGCCCTTTGGATCACTATGCTATTTGTGACTTATCTATTTTCTTGTTAACCTTTTTTCATATGACTCATCACCATCATGGTCCATTGTATCATGATGCATAATGCCAGCACTATAGAAAATAATAGGTTTCTCTTTGCACATGATGTTACTTTGACAACATTGATCCTTCACCAATTTTCCACTATACACAATTCATCTATTTTCTAAACATCTCCTTCACTTCATCCATTCCTTTCATCCATTTTTCCCTATCAACAAATCATGTGCCATCATACTTGCACTAAATACTCATGAGACATCATCATGGACACCCATGACATCTAGAATAATCTAATCCTCTAATCCAATCGACATCAATCTGCATGTCCAATCCTTTTCCATCATTAGTTCTATAATCATGGCATGTACATCACCACAATATGATTTCTCTCAAGTCACTCTTTTCTCTACAATGACACATCTTATCTTTTCAAGAGACCCTCGAGCCCCATTGCACTTGACGGCTCTCTTGAGGGGGTCACCTTCATCATTATCCCTGTTGACCTATTTTAGCCCCATGTTAAAATAGCCCATCTTTCCAGATTGTAAACGGTTCTCAAAATCTATCAAAAACCCTTTGATGTGTTCTTTAGGTTTGATAGTGTTGTTTTTCCCTTTGAAAATCCAAAAATTCCTAAGTTATCCTTTTTCCAAGTGTTTTTTCCTTTGAATTAAGGAAAATTTAACTAAGGCTGTCTGTAGCGTGCCAGCACAGTTTTGAGAAAGGGCGCAGGGTTTGAAGTTGCACCACCGTTGTAGAGGAAAAACTAATGTGTTGTAGACTTAAATAGAATTCAGGGTTTAACCTAACTAAACAATCCACTATTATTGCATTCCTACATTAAATTATTGACTAGGGAGCGTAAGCTTGTGATGATGCTTGCACTATCTATTCCTTCAAGACTCATTTCTAATCTAAGTTAATCTTATACAATTCTTATCTTATCTAGTCCCACTTACTAAAATGTAAAACAATAAACAGAAATGGAAAACAAAAAAAACAATCTAAACTTCCAGTTGCTACGGGTACTTTCAACAGAAGCTAAAGATAACTATATTTAATAGAAAATCATAGTTTTAATCTAACAACTCAAAAAATGATGAAAAGGCTAACACTAACCTCCAGAGGATTAAAAACATGCACTCTACTCATGAATCATAGTTACTGGAAATATCAATCAATAATTATTACTTGCTTCACAATATAACACAGAAGATGGAATGAAATAGATTAACTAAGAATGCAGGAAATAAATAAGAAAACATGTAAAGTGAGAGTTAGTACCTTGAGTGGCTAGCTTAGGGAACTATCTCACTTTTCCTAGAGATTAAATCTACTTCAGATCTTCACACATCCCATAACATACAGTTGAATTCAAATCATATCTAAGATAGAATCTTCTTTAGATTTTATTTAAAATTATAACATGTTTGGAATAACTGATAACTGTAACAAAGTACTGGCTATTTTGAAAGTGAAACATAACAACCATCATCAATGAACTGATCCCCTAACTTATATAAAGATGGGAGAGTCTTGTGCAACCTTCTAACTAACTGCAATCATCAATTCATTCCTGGACATCAGGATATTATTTTTGAGATCAACTTATTAATTGGAAAAAAGGAAACAGAGTCCTATCCAAACATAAATTCTAACCATAACAACTCATAAATAAGATTCATAAACTTCGGTGAGATTCCTAGAATGAGTCTTCTTTCTCCTCTACGTTTATTCTCCCATGATGACCACGTTTGTCTCCACTGATCGCTATGTCTGGCACTTGGACCACATTCTCATTGATTCCTCTGTTCTACATCCTATTGTAATTACTCCTCCTTGGATTCTTTATTTGGCTACACAGGGTTAATCATTCCAACATATATACAAAACAACCTTTCATAATAAACTTATGAAATCCTATCTATATTTCATACATATTAATAATTCATATCATCCATTTGATAATATAACCACCTGAGTTCATTTATCAGCATAGGATCTAAGTCTTTGGAAAGTATATATATGAAACATCATAAAATAGAGATAATGTATGTGAAGTCCTTGCAGAACCATATAGAAAAGGTCTTTAAAACATATGGAAATAGTATAAAAGGAGGACAATATTTCATCCCAACATTCCCCCCAACTTAGACTTTTGCTTGTCCCTAAGCAAAATTAAAGAACTAGACACCTATGGCAAAAGGTTGTAATGTAGGGTAATTCTTCTGAGGTCTGTGTCCACTATAACTCCTTTTCCTTGCTTGAGGTAGAACCCATTAGAGTATGCAAGTCTTTCCATCTTGATCTGCTCAGCATGCCTACACTACTCACTTTTCCCTCTTGTCCAATGTGGCACTGGATAAAGAAGTATAGGAGGCTGATAAGTGAGAGGTAACCATGATACTCCCTTTTGTTCTGATATCTGGATATATATGCACAATCTTTTAAGCATATTCATGAAACTGTGGATAGAATGCGGTTCCTTCCTTTGTAACTCTGGAGTTAAGCTGTCCCATCTTCTCTACACATACCTCTAACAATTTTGGATAATAGACACTGCCATCCTCTGTATTCTTCTATAGTCCCTAAGTCTTAAATCCATAATCGCCTTACCTAGTCCTTTATGAGACAACAATGTCAACCATTGGGTTAAGATGATTTCAGGCTCCAAGGCTTCCTTCCTCAGTTGCAGTGGTACTTTATTTTCCTGTTCTTCATATTGGTCCATCAATAACCCTCTGAGTTGTTCATTTTTCAAAATATGACATTAATGCTCTGACCTGGAGGTCTCCAACATAAATGCAAGGATTCCATTGTGTATCTTCATCCATTATATAATTGTGTAGGTAATACTCACACAACTGGTCTTGTTCTTCTAGGCTGACCTCTTTGAAGTAATTACAAAAGATAAACCTTGAATGCAAGTTAGGTTGATCATAGATAAACCTGTTAAACTGAAAACTGAGAAATTTTTCCTTCAAAAATAGTGCATACACTCTTGATGGAGATCTGCATCCCATAATCTACTTAGCCATTTCAATAACCTCTGTTAGCTTTTGCTCTAACTGTTTAACCTTCAAATCCTTTTCTGCAACAGATTCATTGAGGTTATGCTTTTCTTTTTCTCAATTTTCCTTCTCTTGCCTATTTTCATCAGTCAGTTTCATTAGTTCAAAACCCAAGGACAATGCAGTATGGTATGTTGGGGTTTTTACCAAGGAGGTTGGAGAGTAAGTACTACCTCTTCCTCAATCTTTGCTTTATTTTCAGCAACTATGCTAACAAATCCAAATTAGAGCCATGGCCATAAGTTTGGATCTTCTCCTCCAACTCCTGAATTCTCTTTTCCTTTTCTCCATCTCTTCCTTCATAACCCCTTACCTGTTCCTCAAGTTGCCTTATTTTGTCTAGGGCTTCCGGCAACTCCTTCCTAATAGCTCTATCTTTTATCAATTCCTTTTCACCTTCAAGATTTTCATCATTCCCTTTTTCAGGGGCATCAAAGATTTCCTTAGCAAAGTCATCTGGCACAGGTTTTCCCATTTTTCTGGCAATAAACGGATCTTCTGGTTCAGAATCTGAAGAAGAAATGTACCTTCTTTTTCTAGCAGACATATTATCGTTTGCACAGGCATCAGCAGAAGCATCCTCAAGAGGGTTTTCTCCCCTATCTGAGTCTAGATTTAGAGGGGTTGGATTATTATCCTGCTGACCTTTATTTTTGTCTTCTTCTCTAGGGTGCTTAACAATTTTCTCTTTAACACCTTGCTTCCTCAACCTCCCTGATTGCCTAGGAGTAACTGTCTCATGTTTTTCTACCTTTTTCCTCTTCTTGCTATTCTCCCTTTGATTCTTTGTTTTCTTCCTAGATGTTGAGGAAGCGGTTCTTTTTGTTTTAGGAACAAAGGTTGAGGGATCTTCAACTGATATAGGCCTAAACTTTGGAGGGTTCTCAGGTTGTGTTTCTTCCTGCTAGTATCAACAGGGGGTTCAGTTTCATGTGGAATATCTTCCTCTGGCTTTGGTGCTTCCAAGAGTGTTGAGATGTCTACACATTGTTTAAAGGCTTCCCACTCAATCTATGGGTACTGAATCCTTAAACTCCTTTTTACTAACAAAGCTATTAAACAATGATGAGAAAGAGTTGTGTCTACTTGTTGCCTCTGATACTCTAAAGACATTCTTCTCAACATACTATACAAATAATTGGGAACATTGACAAGTTTCTCATGTCTCAAATGGTTGATTAGTTTAAGATGTGCAGTGTACAACATATTATATCTACCATCACAAGTGATATATTTGATAATATAGAAATCACATTTCCCCCAAAAATATGGAAGAGATAATCGTTTGGTACCTTGTGTGGTAGAATCTAGGTGTTTACCTCTTTCACAAAACTCCTCCCTGGCCGCAGTTGCATCAGCCCTGATTGGATACTCAGACCCTATTCTAGGCAACCTTGAAACTTGAGCAATTGAAAGCTTGGAAACATCTACTATCAACCCTCTAACCATTGCTTCATCATATTGCAGAGTAAGTGCAAATTCTTGTACCATGTCGTTGTCATATTCTGTCAATTTGAGGAAGTAATCAAGCCAACCCACTCTAGTAAAAAGTGGAAGAACCAGCACATCCTCCAATATTTCCTTGTGTGACGAGGGTTCCCTTCTGATTAAGTCTCCTCCCATTAAGACCATGAATTAGAACTTTTGCAATGTCAATTCTCTACACAATGCCAACTAACCAATTTCTACTACTTCATCTCACCACCCTGAAAAACTAGTCTTTCAATTTGCCTCTTTTCTGCTTCTCCACTATAACTCCATAACTCCTTAAGGTATTAATTCATTATTTGACAAAGGTGAGTTCATAGTGCAGAGTATTTGTCTAGTTTTATCAAAGACAGGGTTTTAAACAAGGTTTTGAAAGGCAAAAATGTGAAGGCAACAATGATTAAATGACAATTATTTGAAAAGAAACCCCTCCCCCCAACTTAATGATGAAGTGACCATACTTCATATGGCAGGTGTGATGGATGAAGGAGTGATAAAAAGAAATGGCGGAAATATACATCGCATGCATGAAATAAATTATGAATAAACATGAAAATAAATAAAGAAATCTAAGCATCTTAATAGAAAGGTGTTGATTGTACATATATAGCGAAATGAAATAATTAACATACCTTGGAAGTTGTGAACAATATTGGTGAGGTGATAAAATATGCATGCGGCAAATGGGCAGTTGGATGTACGATACAAAGTGATAATGGAATAGTGCAAGATGGCAGATAGGAGTACCACTCATAATTTGAAGTGACACTTGGAATAATGTGAATGGAGCAATTTGAAAGGAATATAGGTTGACAGAATGGGTGGGAGAATTGAGGTAGTGTTCACCAAGAAATGGAACAGAACAGTAGACTAGTGTTGCTACGGGCGCTTGCAGCATAAGTCCTGACTGTGTAAATGTAACATAATATAATAGGTCCCAGCTGAGTCAGGTCCTGACTGAAGAAGTGAAAAATAGGTCCCGATAGAGATATGAAGTTGTAACCATGGAAATTGTGCAATGTGTGCATGTGGGAAAAGCAAAGAAATTTAATTGTCAGCAACAGGGGTTGAGTATTGCAACTCAACCTCCACATCACTAGACATTGCTACTGTATCAGCATCATGTTGATAACTGAGAGGGGGGGTGAATCAGTTATCTTAATTATTTCAGCTTTCTAAACTTTTTTTAACAATTAATGTAGCATCAAATCAAATAAGAAAACATAACCATGAAATAGAAATAACATCAATACACATGACACAATGATTTTGACGTGGAAAACCCTATTAGGGGAAAAACCACGGGGTGATTAACCCAAGATTGTATTCTTTGTTAGAAGAATAAGATAGTACAAAATGGCACTTGCCAATTAGGGCTCATTGCCCGAGCACACTGCTCACAAGAGGCTCATTGCCTACAATAGTTTATACAAGGAAACTAGATACTTGAATTGATGAGAAGCATCCACATATGCTAAGGTTCAGTTTCGGTTAGGTTCAAAACACTGATCTGCTGCACTTCATTCTTCCTCTTCTTGGTGCTATTGTCCTATCACATATCAGACCTGCTTACTGCTTCCACACTACTCTTCTACTTTTATTCGCACATTCCAACACACATACCTATACTAATACCGAAAACAATCTAGTATATATATATTCGCATAGAGGATTTCATCCACTTTCTAGTCGGCGTCCAGAATACTTATTATTTTCCCAAACTCTTGGTTTGTCGGCTGAATCCTTTCTTATCAAGTGATGTGTATCAAAGAGATGCTCATAGAAGTCATCAATCATGTCGGGCAATCATGAATGATACCTTAGTAATCTTGATCACCATCAATATCTCATCCGGATTAAGGTCTTGTTGACCCATTTTCCCCTATCCAAAGCTAAACAGTTCACCTGGTACTTTTCCTTGAAAATCCTTTGGAAAATGTTCCTATAAAGCTTAACGTGCCAAATTTCCTAAAAAGCCTTGCCTAAAAAAAAACCTTACTGTTGGAAAGAGATTGAAAAAATAGGCAGGTTTGCTTTTTACATCACCCTAAAATTTGACCGAATAAAGAAATTATTTATGGTCAAAGTTTTGGTCAACATACAGTTCAAATGTTCATTGGCGGGCTTGCAAATCTCTATCAGCCTTAGAAAATGATGAAAAAGGTAAGTTGTGTGCATTTTGGAATGCATATCCGGCTCAAGGAAACACATATACATTGAGGGAATCTATTGCAGATTCTAGGAATATTCCCTCAATGTATATCGGGTTCCGCATGCATATTGTGTTGTATACATCTTCACATGCAATGGTTACATACAAGGTAGATTCACAGAATATTCTGCAAATGTATATTTTCTTTGTATATCGGGTTTGTATATTCACACATACAACCCAACATACAATCAAAATA
The DNA here is from genome assembly GCA_027924645.1 of Cunninghamia lanceolata. Taxonomy (NCBI): domain Eukaryota; kingdom Viridiplantae; phylum Streptophyta; class Pinopsida; order Cupressales; family Cupressaceae; genus Cunninghamia; species Cunninghamia lanceolata. The sequence goes on along the minus strand of BSBN01001468.1, from coordinate 266,954 downwards.
TACAAGGCCGATTATATGCATGTGAACAGTGGAATGTATATCGACGCATATACAAAAAAGAATGTATATTTCGCTTGTATGTTTGCACATACAAGCGAAACATACAAGGAAAATTATACAAAGCAGGGGATACATTACATAAATATTCCCTCAATGCATATCAGGTTTCAAATGCATATTATGTTGTATGTTTGCACATGCAACGAAAAGATACAAGGTTTGACATACAAGTGCATCCGCTACAGTGGAATGTACATTCGGCCTTGTATGTTTCTTTGTATATTTCGCTTGTATGTTTTGCACATACAAGTGAAACATACAGAGAAACATACAAGGCCGAACGTACAAGAGGTGGGGCCTGCGCACATACAAGGCTGATTGTATGTTAGAAGATACAAGTGAGCATGAATAGTAGAATGTATATTTCGCTTGTATGTTTGCACATACAAAGCCAATATACAAAGGTTTACATACAAGCCGGACCCGATTGCATTTTTAACTTGTTTTATAAAGTCTTGGGGTCCGCCTTGTATATGGGCGATTGTATATTGCGATATACAAGTAAGAGATACAAGGGTTATATACAAGGCAGATTTGAATCAAAGATCAAATTCAACATTTCAGGTCTCGGGTCCGCCTTGTATATGTATAAGTGTTTTGTATTTTTGAACATGCAGGGAAATATACAAAGAAAGTGATACAAGCTGGATCTGACTCAGTAGTCAAAGCAGTTGATAAATTTTTGGGGTCCATGGCTTGTATATTTGGCACTTGTATATTGCGATATATAAGAAAATAGACAAAGGAAGTATACAAGCTGGATTTCAATATCTTTTTAGGCTATTTCATAAAATTTGAAGTCCACGGCTTGCATGTATAATTGTGCTTGTATATTGCAACATGCAAAGGGAAGATATAGTTTTCAGTGATGCTCCTTGAACCAGCTCATCAATGAATCAGGCGGTGCCATGTGGCGGAAGACATACATGCAAGTTAACATACAAATGGTGGGGCCCGCATATACAAAAGGAAATTATATGCATATACAATTTCAAAATTCAAAGGGTAAATTCAAGTTCGATATACAAGGCGCCATGCATATACAAAGGAGTTGCAGAGAAGGTTTTGGATGCCGATTTAGGCGGCAAATGTAAGCGATATATACAGGCGGTTGACCAAAACTTTGACCGCCTGTATTTCCTCCATCCTGGTGAATTTTGACATGCTATAAGAGACAAAGATGCATATTTTGGTCCCCTCTTTCATTTGGCAGGGTTTTCAGGAGTTTTTGTCACCTTTCTATTTTTAGATCTAGCCTTGCATATTTTGAGCCGTGGACGTTTCAAGCAACTTTTTGGGGTAGGATGCATATATTTTTCTCATTTATTTTTGCAGGTAATGGAAGCTGCTTGCATTGATGGTAAAAGATATTTCTCCACCGTCATGTTCTAGATATTTTAAGGTATGCATTGCTGAGGATCGATGATGCAGCAGCTTGCATTGAAGACTTAAAATATCTTTTATCTACCTAGTGCCAGATATTTGGTGCCATAACTCCTGCGGTTGGACAGTCACTAAATGTAGATATTTTTTGAGACAGCTCTTAGAGCACATTTTTGTAACCGACCTAGGTTAGTTTAGAATGCTATATATATGCATTCATATGATGTAAATAAGGTTGGAAAATTTTTAGTATTTAGGCTTTCTGTTTCCAAACAGAGCCTTCTATACTGTAACTATGCCTTCCCACTGAATATACTCAAGTTATTTTGCCTCTTTGGACTAATTTCTAGTCCTGTGTGAATCTGCATATGGTTGTTTGTGAATGTCTCTATTCCTCTCAATCGTCTGGTTTCTCACCTTTGCTAGGATCAATTGAATCTGTGTATGTTTTCTTGTTATATTTGGTTATGCTGTGCATTTCCTCAGTATTGTGAGGGTTCTTTTATTAAACTTGGTGAATCACCCTTTGTTTTCAAGCTTTTGTTTCGCCCATCACTTTAAAGCATTCCTTCTCTCTTTTCCTCTTAAGATTCAGTAGTTTTAGGTGATAACCAGTTAAGGAAGCTGGCCTTCTCCGGAGGTCTGATCTCATTTAGCAAAGTCCCACACTTAGAGATCATTCCCATGTTACTCCAGATTGCTGAGGTTTCATAACTGTACGCAAGGGTGCAAATCTGGGTGATAACAGGTCTGATGCTCTGCTGGTCAATTCTTCCTCTATTTACTCTGCCAAACAGGAACCCAATACTTAGGTGCTTATATCTCTTCATCCTTTCATCACCAGAGGCTCAATCCCTGGAATCTAACAGTCAAGGTACTCCTCTTGACTTCCCCAAGTCTGCACTTTACATAGATACTTCCTCTGAGAGATCCAGACCTGATTGTCAGACCTTGCTGCATACTCTGTTCTTGGTCACCGGACCAAGTTACTCTACAATCTGACTTCCGGTATAGACACACCATGTCCTGCGGATGGGTGGGATGAACTTTGTTGCCATCAATGACAACACTCATGAAGCTACAATGTGTCTCTTGCCAACAATCTCCCCCTTTGGCATTGATGGCAACACTTAGTGAAAAATGACTAAGTGTCATACTATACTCCCCCTTGGCTAATGCTCTGTTCTTATGTACATTTTTTAGAGCTCCCCCTTAGCTAGATTCCTCATTTTTCACTGCTCCTCACTCCCCCTTTAACATCAATGGCAAAGGGTGGGGTCTGCACACCAAATTTTTTAAAACTCAATCTATCATATAAGTATATTATCCGGTTATACTTTACATATACTTTAGTATATATGCAAAAGTATTCTTCAATTGTACAACTTCTGTTGCCCAGCTCAGCTTCATCCTATCCAAAATTGAGATGTGACCACTCAACAGGAATGCAAAAGCTTCTAGCCTCTTCAGATCTGTCAGATCACTTGTCCGGGCCGTGGTTTGAGCATCATTTAAGGCTTCATGCATGGCCTCTAACTTAGGGATAATTATCCCTCTAAGTTCCCTCAACCTACTTATTCTATTTTTCTTCTCCTTCTCAAGCTTCTTAATTTCATTCAAGACTGTAATAGTCTGACATTCTTGATTTATTATGGAAGTGGTAAGAGGATCAAAATTCTGAGATAGTCTTGTTAGTTTATCCTCCTGTTCTTTCACTTTCTTCTCAATCTCCACTGTTACTTTGGACCAAGATAGACAAAATTTATACATTTCCCCACCATCTTGAAGAGCATTTTCTAAGCTCTTTATCCCTATATCCATATTTCTCCTATCATTGGTTATTAGTCCTTGTACTTCGGAGAATCTCTTTTCCACAAACTCCTTCCGGACTTTATCTTCTGCTGACTTCTCTAAGGAATCAAAATGTGTGCTAACACTATTTACTAGAGATTTGAGATTACCGGATGAAGACGTTGAGGGATCCTTCTGAAAAGATGGCATGATCTTCTCCAATACATCGGATGCAGTTTCTATGAGATTGCAGTCTTCCATGTGAGACTTCAAAAGTTTTTATTTTGCCTTTGCAGAAGTAAAGGATGCTAGCTTCATGGTTTGAACTAGGGAGAGGGAGTCAAAATTGAACGGTCCTTGAAGAAGTTCCAGTTCATCAAATTCCATCATCTCCTTGGTTAAGAATTCTTCAACTGCTTCTGCTATGTCTCTTGCCGGTGACAGGGTTTTGTTCCCTTTTGTAGCCTTACCACTATCATCTGTGGTCTTTTCTGTTGGAGTTTTCTCTCCTTCTGCACCCTTTTTACTGTCATCTTCTTTTTCCTTCTCCTCTACTTCTTGACTGATCTTCTCTTCTATTCTTTCTTCTTCTTTAGATCTAGAGTCAGCAGTGGAAACCAGAGGAGAGATGTTTTCTTGTTCATGGATCTCCTCTTCCAGAGCAGAGGAATCCAGGTCCTTATCTTTCTCTTCACCTGTCTCTTTTACCTCTTCTGCCATTGTCTCAGTAGATTCTTCTTTATCATCCATGGCCGAGGAATCATCACCTAAGTCCTCTATAATAGGAATATTGAACCTTTTGTATGCATTCCGGAGGATGTCTTCTGTTTCTTTAGCCACCTTGTCGGTCTCTCCAAGCATAAGCTGATTCATCCTAGCTTTGTTCTGAAACTCATCCTTGCAATCTTTGAAGATCATATTCTTTTGCTTAGGAGTGATGGAAGGATAGAGCTGAATGGCTATCTATTCCCGGATCTTCATATCCTTTTCTTTAGCATTATTCTTTCTGATTTCAAGTTCCTTCTCAAGGCTTTTAGGAATTAGGGATATGATTTCGATGAAAGCTTTGTTGTAGATATTCAGATACTTGACTGTGGCATCTGGAAGGGTCTTCTAGTCAGCTTCACTACATTCATCATAGAATTCTATTAATGTTTTCATGTTTCCATCCACAATAATTGCCTTGATATCGTTAAGAGTAGGCTTTTCAACACTTTTATCTGTCTTTTCTTCTTCCTTGTCTAGACCGGTAGAGGATTCTCCAAATACTTTCTTTTTCTTCTTCATCTTCTTGATCTCTTCATCAGATTCCGTCTCTTCATCATCTTTGAGGCTTGTATATGATCTTGTAGCCTTTGTCTTAGTTCTCTTTTCTCTTTTACTAGATGATTTATCTTCCAATTTTGATGCCTTTGAGCTCTTAGCAGTGGCAGATGCAAAGCTTTTAGAGGATCTGGTCCGGGAGGGGGCTTCTACCAGAGCACTTTCTTTTTCTGCCTCTTCCTTTTCTTTTTCTGTCCTTTCCATCTTCTCTCTATGTACATCAAGTGCCTTTTTTGAGATACCATACCTTTTGGCAACATTCTCTACTTCTTTTCTCACTTTTCTCTTCATCTCCGGTTGTCTTAGTTCCACATGAATCTTTACACTCAATTCTTCAAAGGTTCCAAACCTTTCTACCTTGGGATCCTTGGGCTAACTTAGCATATGCTGAACATGCAGCTCTATAATTTTCTCATCCACTTCATACCCCATTGGCATGATCCACATTGTTCTTGGTTCCCTGCCTCCATTAGGCATTGATCAGTTTCTACCATAAAGCATATTGTATTCTTATACTTTTCAACTAGCGATTGAGGAATTCTTTCTTTGGCTTGCATCATGTTCTGAAAGTTCTTGAAATAGCCCCAGAGTGCTATGTTTTGTGCCTTGGCATCACCAAGTCCATGCAAGTAATCCCTGATTTGTATGGCAAACGGTCTATCATTTTGCCATATCCAGCCACTAGATCCGGGTAGCTCATTCATATAATAGAAGAACAAATAGAGTATCAAGCCACCTTCTTTATCTTCTGCAGATTTTCCAAAAGTTGGTTCAGAAGGAGCTCACATAGATCATAGTCAGCATTCTTAACATTTCATAGGCAGTATATACATCAGTTCCAGACACTGAATTCTCCTTGCTGGAATGATATATCTTATATCCAATTATCATTGATGCAAACTTGATATTCGGATCTATGATATCCTCAATTGTCATTGCTCTTTTATCAAATTTCGATCCAGTAGCCTCACATACAATTTGGTTTTTGATAGATTTGAGAGTAGGCATCCCACTGGTTGAGTGTAATCTGGTTACTACCCTAATGGCATCCTTAGTGATCTTAAACAGCCTGTTCAACCATATAAAGTTATCATGTATTCTACTTAGAACATACCGGACCCATTCATCTTCCAGAAAATAGAGGAAATGAATGCACTGTGCAAAATGTTTGTCTCGAATAGCCTTATACTGAGGTTTGAGATCAAAAGAGTCGTCTATTAACTAATTGTGATAGATATCTGATAGCTTGGATTCTCCAAAATTTTCAATGTTCGCATGAATATATGCCCTAACATCTTCAACATGCAAAACCCCATGTGGAATGTTGGAAAAAGCCCCTGAGGGATCCACTTCTAGAGATTTGTAAGGATGTTTCTTAAATTTGGGTCAAGGCCTATCAAAAATCTTTACAACATTTGGAGTATCCATCTTCAAAAGATTTACAGAGAGATATTCAACAACAGAAAATACCTTTTACGCTTCTAGGGTTCGCTGAATGAGCTAGATTAATTTGCTGGATGAATTGACTTCAACGGTTGATCTTTGAGAATTTGAAACAATTTGTTGTAGAGCTCCTTTTCTTTTCTTCTTGATTGCAAATGTGCAAATGACAAACGAATGAACCCTTTTATTTCTAGGAAAACCCTAATTTCATATTGCAATAAATGCGTAACTCAAGTAATTCCGGTTGCCTTGTTCTCCTTGTTCTGAGAAAGATCTTTTTTTGGATCACTGAGATATGCTTCAAATTATAATTGGTGATTATTGACAATCTATCTTTCTTTCCTCAATCATTTAATCTCTCCGCAAATCAAGATTCCTCAATTTTGAATCAAGCCGGATCTAACTGTTGGAATCCTGCTTTTACCGGATGACAGTCAAACTGGATCTATCTTGGAAGATTAGACTTTTCAAACCTTCTTGCGGATCTTTCATATCTTTACCAAACCTTCTTTAGATGTTTCTCTGAGAATCCTTTAATCCGCAACCTTTCATGTGCCAATTTTGGGCACCTAATGACTGGCCGGGGGAAAATGTTTTTCTTTTGTTACTCCCCCTGAGCCAGAGCTCATTTATTTAGTTTTTGGAAGGAATATTAGCACCAGATTCTAGTGCAGATCCATCCTCAACATTTTCTGTAATCCTCTTTACCCAAATCTTGTTCATCTCCCTTTGAATTTCATCCGCTTTCATTTTTCCTTTTCCTTTGTCTTAATTTTGATTATGATGTACCGGACCCTTATTGTTCTGATTCTTACTTCTGCAGAATTTGGCAATATGACCGGATCTATTGCAATTGAAGCAGACAACATTTCTTTGCATATTTGACTGATATCCTCTTGATCTACATTGATTAGCCATATGTCCCATTCTATTGCATGCAAAGCATCTTCTATTGAATGAATTGTTTATTTGCATATTTCTACACTCATGATATTTGTGACCATACCTTTTGCAATTAAAACACTGTCTGGAGAAGGATTAATCAGACTAGTTCATTCTTCTTCTGCATTGATTTGCTTTATGACCAAAATTATTGCAGTTGTGGCAGTATCCATTGAAGGATGGATATCTTTGAGCATTTGGTTGCCTTACCGAAGGTCTTCTAGGTTCGTTTCTTGGATTTTCTGATCTGGAGTTCTTCTGACCGGATCCAGAGCTTTCACCTTTCTCATACCCCAAGCCTTGCTTGTCATCTACCCTCTTTTGGCTTTGAAGAAGAACTTCAAGTTGGGCAGAGCTTATCTTGAATTTCTCTTTGTATTCATTTGCTATTTAAAGATCCTTTTTAAGAGTGTCAATCTGATTCTCAAGTTGTTCTTCATTATCCCTAGCTTCTTCAAGATCAGATTCAAGATGCCTGATTATTCTATCCATTTTGTGGCAGTCTTCTAATTTCTCTTTGAGAGATTGTTTTAAATCATCTTCAATTTTTCTTTTTTCTTCAATTTCTTGGGTAAATTTCATAACTCCTGATTCCATTTCATGTCTTACCATAATGACCTCTTTTGATAACTTTTCACATAACTTGGTTTTCTCCTTTAGATCTTCATTTGTACCATTGTCTTCACTTTGACTTGCCAATTGCTGAAGTAGATCTTTTCTTTCTTTCATAGAGATACTCCGTTTCCCTTTTAGTTCATTTATGAAATCATTAGCTTGTTTGAGTCTTTCCTTTAATTCATTGACTTCAGAGTTAGATTGCTCAAGATCATCTAGGGCATAATGAAGTTGTTCCCTCATACCATACACATCCATTTGAGTTCCCAGATCTTCCTCAAGCTGTTAGGCTCTGTTTGGAGGAACTTGGCTTTGATACCAATTGTTGATAATTGAGAGGGGGGGTGAATCAGTTATCTTAATTATTTCAGCGTTTTGAACTTCATTAACAATTAATGCAGCATCAAATTAAATAAGCAAACATAACCATGGAATGGAAATACCATCAATACACATGACACAATGATTTTGACGTGGAAAACCTTGTTAGGGGAAAAACCATGGGGTGATTAACCCAAGATTGTATTCTCTATTAGAAGAATAAGATAGTACAAAATGGCACTTGCCAATTAGGGCTCACTGCCCGAGCACACTGCTCACAAGAGGCTCACTGTCTACAATAGTTTATACAAGGAAACTAGATACTTGAACTGATGAGAAGCATCCACATATGCTGAGGTTCAGTTCCAGTTAGGTTCAAAACACTGATCTGCTGCACTTCATTCTTCCTCTTCTTGGTTCTACTGTCCTGTCACATATCGGACCTGCCTTACTGCTTCCACACTACTCTTCTGCTTTTATTCGCACATTCCAACTCACACACCTATAGTCATATCGAAAACAATCTAGTATATATATCTGCACCGAGGATTTCATCCACTTTCTAGTCAGCATCCAGAATACTTATTATTTTCCCAAACTCCTGGTTTGTCAGCTGAATCCTTGCTTATCAAGTGATGCGTATCAAAGAGATGCTCATAAAAGTAATCAATCATGTCGGCCAATCATGAATGATACCTTAGTAAGCTTGATCACCATCAATATCTCATCTGGATTAAGGTTTGATGCTCTGCCGGTTAGTTCTTCCTCTGTTTACTCTGCCAAACAGGAACCCAATACTTAGGTGCTTATATCTCTTCATTCTTTCATCACCGGAGGCTTAATCCCTGGAATCTAATAGTCAAGGTGCTCCTTTTGACTTTCCCAAGTTTGCACTTTACATAGATACTTCCTCTGAGAGATCCGGACTTGATTGTTAGACCTTGCTGCATACTCTGTTCTTGGTCATCAGACCAAGTTACTCTACAATCTGACTTCCGGTATAGACACACCATGTCCTGTGGATGGGTGGGTTGAACTTTGTTGCCATCAATGACAACACTCATGAAGCTACAATGTGTCTCTTTCCAACACATCAGAATGTGCATTGGCTGGTGTCACAACATCTAAATCAACATCATATGGTGTCACAACATCTGAATCAACATCATCTGGTGTCACATCATCTAAATCAGCATCATCTGGTGTCACAACATCTAAATCAACAGTATCAGGAGGAGCATACTGAGCAAATAGAGATACCAGAAAGTCATCTCTCTAGAGTGGCTTCTTGTACAATTTGAGCCTATGCCCATTGACCAATAGTGAAAACTAAACTTCATCAATAGTTTGCAGTTGAACTGCACCATTAGGAAAAACTTGTTGGATTTCATATGGACCTAACCAGTGGGACTGAAGCTTGCCCTTGAAGTCCTTATACCTTGAATCATAAAGTAGTGCCTAGTCTCCTATAGTGAATTCCTTTGTTTTAATATATTTATCATGCCATTTTGCCCTTTGCTTCTGTATGACCTCTGTATGATGAATATCGTCCAGTCTCATTTCATCCAAGGCATTCAAATGTTGTAACCTTTCCTATTATGCAGTGGTTAGATCTATTCCTAGGTCCATTGTTGTCCTTAGGGTTTTATGCTCAAATTCAATAGGCAGAATTGCAGTCTTGCCATAGACCAGCTCATAGGGTGTAAACCCTGTAGTTATCTTCCAAGTTGTTCTATATGCCCAAATAATTTCAGGGAGCCTAGAAACCCAATCTCTTCGGTGAAGTTGCATTGTCTTGGTCAGGATGTTTTCAATTTCTCTATTAGTAACTTCTACCTAACCATTAGCCTGTGGATGGTAGGGAGTGGATTTCTTATGCCTAATCTAATATTCTGCAACCAATTTTGTTATTAAATCAGATGTAAACTGTGGTCCCTGGTCAGTTACTATTTCTCTTGGAACACCATAGCTGGAAAAGATGTCTTCATACAAGAATTTGGCCACATTGCCATCTCTGGCAAACTATAATGCTTTCACTTCTACCCATTTAGTAAGGTAATTTGTACATACTAGGATATATTCTTTATTGTTTGATGAAGGAGATATAGGCCCCACAAAATCCAAACCCCACTGTCAAAAAGAGCTAGTGAGAGTTGTGGTTGTAAAGGCATCTCATCACTTCAAGTAGGTCTCCCCATTCTCTAGCATCTATCACAACTCCTAGTGTACTTGATAGCATCCTTGTGAAGCATTGGCCAATAATAACCTATGGTGAGGATTTTAAAGGCTGTCTACTTTGCTGCAAAATGTCCTCCACAAGGCTCATCATGAGAAGCCTTCATTATATCAAATACTTCATCCTCCCTGATACATCTTTGCATAATATTGTCTGGTCTAGTGTAGAAAAGAAATCTAGAAATCCAAGAGTAAGAGAAACACTTATGCACCAGTTGCCTCTTCTCCCTTGGAGAGAAATATCATGGAATTTGCACTGTAACCAAATAATTGGCTATATTTGCATACCAGGGAGTGTATGTAGTGAGAGAAAATAAATGCTCATTAGGAAATGAATCATCAACCACTCCATTTGAAGACTGTGTAGGTAGTCTAGACAGAAAATCAGCAACAACATTGGCTTTGCCTGGTTTGTCAACAATTGTAATGTCAAACTCTTGCAACAACAATAACCACCTTACAAGTCTACCACCTACTATGGGTTTATTCATCAAGTATATGATGGCTGCATGATCTATATGGATGAAGACCTTGTAACTAGTTATGTAGTGTCTGAACTTATTTATGGCATAAACAACTACTAACATCTCTTTCTCTGTCACTATATAATTCAATTAAGCTACTTGTAGATTCTTACTGACATAATAAATGGCATATTCCTTGGATCCTTCTTGTTGGCCTAAAACTGCACCAATTGCAAAATCTGATGCATCAGTATGGATGTGAAAAGGTAAGGTCCAATTTGGTCCTCTAAGTACATGAGCTTGTGTCAAGGAGATTTTCATCTTTTCAAAAGAAGTCTAACAATCTAGTGTCCACTCAAATTCACTGTCTTTTGTTAACAGTGTAAATAGAGGTGCAACAATTTTGCTAAAATCTTGAATGAACCTTCTGTAGTAACTTGCATGTCCTAGGAAACTCCTGACATCTTTTTGCTTCTGTGGAATAGGTAGGGTGGAAATAACTTCAATTTTCTTTGGATCCACTTGTATTCTAGCACTTGAGATAAAGTGCCCCAAAACTATTCCTTGTGTCATCATAAGGAAACACTTTTCATTACTCAAAGAGAGATTGTGATCTATACATCTTTTCAATACCTTATCCAAGTTGTGTAGGGCTTCATAATATGTGTCACCATATGTGGTGAAGTCATCCATATAAATCTCCATACTGTCATGTGCAAAATCAGAGAAAATGCTTAAAACCACTCTTTAAAAAGTAGTTGGAGCGTTGCACAAGCCAAAGGGCAAGACATAGTATGCATATGTCCCCCAAGGGCAGGTAAATATTGTCTTATCTTGATCTTCTGGAGCAATTTTAATTTGATTATAGACACTAAAACCATCAAGGAAGGAAAAATATTTCTTGCCTGCTGGTGAATCAAGAACTTGGTCAATGAAGGGCAATGGAAAGTGGTCTTTCCTGGTAGCAGTGTTCAATTCTCTGTAGTCGACACAAATCCTCCACTTTCCTCCTTTCTTTGGAACTATAACCAATGGTGACACCCATTCATTATCTAAAATGGGGTATATGAAGCCTGCATCCAAAAGTTTTTGTAGCTCAGTTTTAACAATTTCTGTGAGGCTGGATTCATGCGCCTTTGCTACTGCCTGATAGGCCTGTATCCATCATCTATGTATATCTTATGCATGCATAAGGCAGGATCAATGCCTTTCATATCATTATAATCCCATGCAAATGCTACTGAGTGTGATTGTAAAACTCTATGCAAGGAGTGCTGTTATTCGTCAGTCAAGGCATTATTAATATTCAACATCTTTCCTGGCCTGACCTCTAGTTGCTTGGACAGTTTGTGCACAAAAGACAAATCAAGGCTGGGTAACACAGGTAAGCATTATAAGGTAATAAAGCATGAAATATTTGAGACACCTCTTTTGATGAACTGCTTGGTATTGTGATGCTCAAAGGGTCTTGTAAGCAAGATAGACAATCTTGCTGCTGCGGATGCCTTCCACAATCATTATGGAGGACATAAGCAATTAGTTCATCTTCATCTGGAACATCTAACAAGGGGCTGCACTCAATAGTCATTAGTGTGTGCAAGGAGTAAGTGTCTTCTTCTTCCTAGAAAGGCCAAACGGTTTGTTCAAGTTCATGGTATGGTTGGGCTGGAGGATACAACACTAGTTTCTTGGTCACCATCCCATTGGATATTATCATGTTACCAGACCTACAACCTATAAATGCATCAGCAGTGGCAAGCCATGTTCTGCCTAGTATAAGAGGATAACCAACAAGATTAACTTTGGGCTGCAAAACTATGAAATCAGCTGGATACTCCCAAGAGTCTAGTGTAATGACCAAATCCTCTATGACTCCCTCAGGTTTGACTGTGGACCTATCAGCTAATTGAAGAACTATCTAAGTAGGCCTAAGATTGTTCAGTTGGAGTATATGCATTATTTCCTTGGTCATGACATTAATAGCACCACCTAGATCTATCAGAGTGTTCTTAATCAGAGTCCCGTTGATCTTGACATCCACCACTGGACTTCCCGGGTCTGTATATTTTAGAATAGTTATATTACCCAACATAATGTCTGCAAGATTACCTAACACATGTACTATCTAGGGGTCTATTCTCTTCCTTCCTGGTTTCTTTACGCAAAGATCCCTAATAGTTTTGGTATAGATGGGGATATCCTTGATAGCTTGGATTAGGGGAATCTTGATGCCGATATCCTTTAGCTGGCTAAGAAGGGCAGTATCAGCTTGAGCTGGTTGCTTTTGCATGGTCAAACATTCAGGGAAAGGAGGAGAATTTTGCTGCAAGGTAGGTTTGGCATCTTGGTTTGAGTTAGGTTCCAAGGGTTGTTTATCTGGGGTCTCTTTGGTGGGCTCTTCATCTTCAAGCTCAGTAATTTGGGGAGATGAAGGTCCTGCAAGTTGTTTTCCTGATCTAAGATGAACATTACTCACTTCCAGTGCCCCATAGGTGGGATATTGCATCACCTCATTAGTATAAGCCTGCTGAACAGGCTTGTTGTTAAGGTTAGGTGCAGGTTGGGCAGGGATTTGGTTAGGTCTAGGAAATAGATTTTGAGGTGAGTTTTGAGGTGGTGACATGATGGCTAGCTACTGTGGCTAAGATGGAATCATAGGTTGCTGAAATTGTGCATTTTGCTACCATTGTTGGCCCTTGTTCCACTGAGGCTGCCATTGTTGATGCTGCTTAGGCCACTGAGGATTATAGTTAGGTCCTTGGAAATTTTGCTATGGCCATGGGTTAGGTTGTTGTTGGTTCCAACCAGCTTGTGGAGAAGGCCATTGGGGATTTTTCCATTATGGGTTTTGCCATGCATTTGGGTTACCAGACCATTACTGAGTATTCCAGGCATAGAAGTTCTGATTTGCAGCAGGAAAGGGAGGATTAAAATTAAGTGGATCAAGAGGCATACCTTGTCTTTGTTGCCATGGACTTCTTTAAGCAATGAAGAATAATTTCCTATCCTCTCCTTCGAATTGTTGTAACTCTGGTCTCTCAATCCTTTCTTGCTGGATACTGGCCACCCTCTTACATTTGCAATTGGCTTTCCTTTGTCTATGGCTAGGGCAGTATTCAATGAGCATTGCATCCGCATCTTCTTGTTTCTTCTTGATGTGAAGAGTGTCCAACTATGTAGCCATTAGGCTAATGATATCTTCTTTCATATTGGTCAGCAGATTACTAATTTCCACTCAAGAAACTCCATTAACTACCTTGCCTGCAATGGCTACTCTTTCTCCTCTGGGCTTTCTGGAAAAAGTCCTAGAGTAGTTCTTGCAAGCTATACAAATATCTTCAAAGGGTAGTTGGGAGATATCCCCTGTTCCAATGAGATTTAGGGCATCCATGCAATCATCATTGACTCCTCTTAAAAAGACCAGCTTCAATGATTCTTCAGACAACCTATTCTGAGGGTTTTTCTTCAAGGCAAATTGGAATCTCTCCACATAGTCCTCTAATGGCTCATCCTCTTTTTGTGACATCCTAAAGATGTCATCTTTCCTCCTATCATGTCCTCTGCAGTAGTCTTTGTATTTTTCCAAGAATTTTGTCTTCATGGTATCCCAGTTTGGAATGGCATCTTTCCCTAGTCCCATAAACCATCTTAAAGTAGCATCTTTTAGGGTAGTAGGGAACATCTTGAGTCTATAAGGATTAGTGGTATAATCATAACTCCTACATAGAACATCGAACTCGAACAAGAAAATGTCAGGATCTTTTGTCACCAAACCATAGAAAATAGGCAATGCAGATGGTGGTATATTTTTCAGAGTAGCTACCCGTGCTAGGTTTGGTATAGGGAATTCAAATGTAGCTTGTCCTAGAGGATCCTCTACTACATCTGCCATGGTTCTAAAAGTTCCTCTGTGGCAGTAGAGGAAGCTGATGGAGATGTAGGGGGTGTTGATGAAAATGTAAAAGGAAACTCTCCTTCAGCACTTCCTATTGTGTCGTTGTTGAAATCAGTTGTACCCTCGTTGTTCTGAGAAGTTGATGGGAGGAATCTACCTTGAATATCTCTTTGCCTCCGCATACAGTAAATTGAGCTTTATGTTGCAGCGGCCCTGCACAATGTTAGTAGAATGCCTGGTGTTTCTTGAAAAATGAAATTATACAATCTAATACTAAAATCAAGATTTTAACTATAAAAGCATGTAAAACTTAACAAATGAGATTATGAAGATAGCACCATCCCCGGAAATGGCACCAAAAATGTAGAGGAAAAACTAATGTGTTGTAGACTTAAGTAGAATTCAAGGTTTAACCTAACTGAACAGTCCACTATCATTGCATTCCTACATTGAATTATCGACTAGGGAGCGTAAGCTTGTGATGATGCCTGCACTATCTATGCCTTCAAGACTCATTTCTAATCTAAGTTAATCTTATACAGTTCTTATCTTATCTAGTCCCACTTACTAAAATGTAAAATAGTAAATGGAAATGGAAAACAACAAAAACAATCTAAACTTCTAGTTGCTACGGGTACCTTTAGCAGAAGCTAAAGATAACTGTATTTAACAGAAAATCATAGTTTTAATCTAACAACTCAAAAATGATGAAAAGGCTAACACTAACCTCCAGAGGATTTAAAACGTGCACTCTACTCATGAATCACAGTTACTAGAAATATCAATCAATAATTCTTACTTGCTTCACAATATAACACAGAAGATGGAATGAAATAGATTAACTAAGAATGCAGGAAATAAATAAGAGAACATGCAAAGTGAGAGTTAGTACCTTGAGTGGCCAGCTCAGGGAACTATCTCACTTTTCCTGGAGATTAAATGAACTATCTCACTTTTCCTGGAGATTAAATCTACTTCAGATCTTCACACATCCCATAACATATAGTTGAATTCAAATCATATCTAAGATATAATCTTCTTCAGATTTTATTCAAAATTATAACATGTCTGGAATAATTGATAACTGTAACAAAGTAACGGCTATTTTGAAAGTGAAACATAACAACCATCATCAATGAACTAATCCCCTAACTTATATAAAGATGGGAGAGTCTTGTACAACCTTCTAACTAACTGCAATCATCAATTCATTCCTAGACATCAGGATATTATTTTCGAGAACAACTTATTAATTGGAACAAAGAAAACATAGTCCTATCCAAATAGAAATTCTAACCATAACAACTCATAAATAAGATTCATAAACTTTGGTGAGATTCCTAGAATGAGTCTTCTTTCTCCTCTGCATTTATTCTCCCATGATGACCATGTTTGTCTCCACCGATCGCTATGTCTAGCACTTGGACCACATTTTGATTCCTCTGTTCTACATCTTGTTGTAATTACTCCTCCTTGGATTCTTTCTTTGGTTGCACAGGGTTAATCATTCCAACATATATACAAAACAACCTCTCATAATAAACTTATGAAATCCTATCTATATTCCATACATAGTAATAATTCATATCATCCATTTGATAATATAACCACCTGAGTTCATTTATCAGCATAGGGTCTAAGTCTTTGGAAAGTATATATATGAAACAACATAAAATAGAGATAATGTATGTGAAGTCCTTGTAGAACCATATAGAAAAGGTCTTTAAAACATATGGAAACAATATAAAAGGAGGACAATATTTCATCCCAATAACCATGTTGTACTACTTTCAGCACCACCTTGGTAAAGTTGTAGAAAAATGAACTTGTGCCACTGTGCTGGGTGGGTCTTTAACGTGCTAGTGCAGTTTCACCTAAGGCACTAGTTTTGAAGGTTGCACTTGTGCGCTATGCAAGGTTTGAGTGTGCCAATGAAACTTTTCCTAATCACTGGGCTCTGAAGTTGTGCCTGTGCACTATATAGTGCTTCAACGTGCCAGCGTGAATTTGCATCAAGGCATAGGACAATGAGGTTGCACCTGTGTGCTAACCATTAGAGAAGGGCGGGAAAGAAGAATAAAAAAATCAAACACTTTAAAGTGTTGTAAAAGATTTAAGGGCACACATTTTTTCTACCCTAAAATGTGTTTTCTTTTCATGTGGAGATTTCTATTCAACGCATCTAAGGTGAAAGGAAGCTAGGTGTGCGAAAATTGCTTCCTACACTAATCTAATGAGGAGAGGGCTATGCAAATTCAAATTAATCCTTATAAATACAGAAACATAGAACATATAAATGAGATATTGTAGCAATACACATGAACCAGAAAGAAGACAGAAGAAGAGAGAAAGATTTACGGTGGGGAAAACCCTTATCGGGTGAAAAACCCCACACTCAGAAACCTGCACAATGTATTAACAAATATGAAAGTTGTTTACAATACACTTATAATGCAAGCTTCAATGGTCTTTGACACTCGTATCTAGAGTCAATCCAGCAGCATAACAATACCTGTAAACCTATGATACAACTCCCTCTCCAAGCACCTGTTTATATAGAATATATAAGGCAATATTGGACCTATCTTGGAATGGGCGTCCAACTTGGCCTCATGGCCCAAAAACCATGTCTAAGGACACTTGGTCAACATTGTAGAATCTTCTTGATACTTGTCCACAGATCTCATCCCAAAGAGGTCACCTATTTCCAAAATAGGCTATGACAGATGCTCTTACAACACTTACGATCGTCATAGAATCTGTCATAGCGGTTACAACTTACAACTATAAGAGAATTTGTCATACACATGCTATAAATAGCATATTCTCTTACAACATGTCATAGTCCACCTTGGGGCACCCAAATATGTCTTATTCAAAGATGCTTCATGACACATGTCTTCACCTATCTTACAAGCTTCTATTTCTGACTCTTACATGTCATAGATTATGTCATAGGAATCTATCATAACCGTTTCAGTCAATATTCCCTTACACAACATCGAAGATGCCGACATTTAGAAAAATGCTCCTACCGCAAAGTGGGATACCTATCTCCTCATGTGAGGACAAAATTACAAGTTGTCATCTTCCATGTAGGATGACACATCACCGTGCCACATGACAATATGGAATTTATAATTATTTACAACATAGGCAATTAAATAATAAATACAAACATAAATAATGCAAGGAATTACTAAGGTTGAGACACCTTAATTCCCAACATTCTCCCACTTGTCGAACACCTTGTAAGAGCCAATCGAATAACAAGATTTAACTGCTATAGGCCAAGAGGCCCATAGACTCCAAACACCATCTGAACTTCTCTATGCCCATTGGTTTCATCAATGCATCTGAACATTCTTCAAAGTATCCACCTTCTCCAAATTTACCTTTCCATCCTCAACCATGTCTCGCATGAAGTGAAACTGAATATCAATGTGCTTTGTTCTAGCATGGAAAGTTAGATTCTTCGAAAGATAAATTACACTCTGGCTGTCACAACTGATCATGATCTAACTTGCATCAACACGAATATATGACTATAATCTGTTAAGCCAAATGGATTCCTTACAAACATGAATTGCTGCCATATACTTAGCTTCTGTCATGGACAAAGCAACCACAGCTTGTCGCTTACTCATCCAACTAATAGCACCACCAAACAGTGTAAACACATAAGCATTGGTGGATCTCCTACTATCAATGTCACCTGCCCAATCTGAATCCACAAATCCATGAATATCAACAGAATGCGGAGGTCCTATAACATTACAATGATAGCATATGGAATACTCAGAAGTACCCCTCAAATATCTAAACACTGGCTTAACTGCATCCCAATGAACTCGTCCAGGATTAACCATAAATTGACTAAGGACTCCCACTGCTTGGGCAATGTCTGGTCTTGTGCAGACCATAGCATACATCAAACTACCAACAACACTAGCATAAGGTACTCTGCTCATGTCCTCCACCTCACTAGGAGATTTTGGACAATCCTCAACAGACAACTTTGTCCCCAAAGAAACAGGAACACACAATGGTCTACAATCTGCCATGCTAAACCTATCCAACATGGTCTTCACATACTTACTCTGGCTTAACCAAAGTTTTCTGTTGGTTCTGTCTCTTCTAATTTCCATTCCTAGAATGTATCTGGTTGCCCTTAAATCTTTCATTTCAAACTATGCTGACAACTGAGATTTAAAATCAGAAATAATATTCTTACCCTTCCCAATGAACAACATATCATCAACATACAGTGCAACAATGAGAATACAATCACCATCAAACTTATAATACACACAGTGATCTAATTTCGATCTCACAAATCCAATTGACAACACAAAGACATCAAACTTCAAGTACCATCTTCTAGGGGATTGCTTCAAACCATACAAAGACTTCTTAAGTTTGCAAACCAAATTTTCTTTACCTTTCACCATGTAATGCTCTGGCTGTGACATGTAGATTTCTTCCTCCAAATCACCATGAAGGAAAGTTGTCTTCACATCCACCTGTTCTACCTCTAAGTCATAAGCTGCTACAAGAGATAACAATAATTGAATGGATGTCAGCTTTACAATGGGAGAGAAGATCTCACCATAATCTATACCCTCCACTTGTGAATACCCCTTTGCAACCAATCTGGCCTTATACTTCTCAACACTGCCATCTGCACCAAATTTCTTCTTGAACACCCATTTGCATCCAACGAGTTTCCATCTAGGAGGCAAAGGAACCAAATCCCAAGTTTGATTATTTTCCAAAGAAGCCATCTCATCCTCCATGGCCTCCTTCTAGGAACCTACATCTTTCATGTCCATAGCATCTGATACAGTTCTACGTTCATCACTATTAGTAAGCAAAGCAAAAGCACAACTAGAATCAAGCAGTGTAAAACCAAACATTTTAGGTTGATTTCTTATCCATTTAGACCTCCTTAAGAGCTGAGGTTGAGGTTCAGCTTCTTCATTTGAGCTTTCAGAGCTACAAGAGCTCTCCTCATCATCAGGTCCAACATTGTCTTTTTGTTCAGTCTTCTCAAGGGTAGCAGGAAACTGAACACCATCCTCTTTCTTTTCTTTTTCTTCTGGTTGTAAAACAGTGGAAGAAGGTGTAAGCTCTTTGAAGATGACACTTCTACTATACAACACTTTTTCAGCCATAGGGTCCCAAAGATTGTATCCTTTCACACCGACACCATAGCTAATGAAGATACACTTAACAACCTTGTTCTCCAATTTTGACTGCTTCTCCCTAGGCACATGTGCATATGCCTCACAACCAAAAACACGAAGATGCCTTATTGAAGGCTTTCTACCAGACCACACCTCCATGGGTGTCTTTCCAACAAGAGCTGATGTAGGAGATCTATTAACAAGATAGCAAGCAGTGGCAACTTCTTCAGCCAAAAAATTTTGTTCTAGGCTAGATCCACTAAGTATACTCCTAGCCTTCTCCATCAGTGTCCTGTTCATTCTTTCTACAACTCCATTTTGTTGCAAGTTCTCAAACACTTAATCTTTTTACAAGTCTGATTTTCAACAAAGGCCTTAAACTCCTTAAACTTACTATAGACTTTAGATTTGCTTCTGAGAAAATAAATCCATGTCCTTCTACTGTAGTCATCTATGAAAGATACAAAATATATAGATTTTGATAACGAAGGAACATTAACAGGACCAAATACATCAGAATGAACAAGGTCCAACACACCAGAAGACTTGTGAGAACTCGAATAAAACTGAACATGGTTTTATTTCCCATATATGCAATGTTCACAAAAGTTGAACTCAAGATTACAATCATCTAACCCCTCAATGAGGTTTTTATTTTTTAGGGTACGCAGACCCTTCTCACCAATGTGGCCAAATCTCTTATTCCATAACATTATCTTTTCAGAAGGAAGTTTAACTTCTAAGGCATGATTACAAACATCAAAACTAGAAACAATAGATCTCTTAACTGTTCATTTAGATGGTGGGGATGAAGTGACTGCTGCCCTCTTCTTTGAATCAGAAGAACTATTGCATTGTGAAATGCATGCCTCTAGCTAAAACATAGTACCTCTCCTAGTACCCTTAGCAAGCACCATAGCTCCTCTAATCATCTTGCATCATTCTTTCAGAAAGACAACTTGCACACTTGCATCATTCAAACTACTTACAGAAAGTAGGTTCCGTGCTAAGCCTGGGATATGCATAACCCTAGAGATCCCCTTCACTCTACCATCAGGGAATCAGATAGAGACTCTTCCACGATCAACAATCTTCAGATGAGAGTTGTCACCCAAGTACACCTTTCCACCATTGAACTCCTCACTCTTAGTGAACTAGTCTCTATGCGAGGTCATTTGGAATGATGCACCACAGTCAATTAGCCACACATCATTAGATGCATGGGTTTGCAGGGATGCGATGAAAGCATCACCATTATCTTGTGATTTGTCAGAATTTGAATCAAGAGCTTTCTTCTTCTTTTTCTTCTCCTATTTGCATTCCTTTTAGAAATGCCTAGTTTTACCACGGTTCCAACAAAGAGCCTTGGACTTTCTAGGAGATTTGGATCTACCCTTTTCACCTTTCTTGTCCTTCTTCTTCCCTTTTTCTTTGGGTCTTCCATGAACTGCAAGAGCCTCTTTAGCTACCTCAGAAGACATTCTCTGCATCTCTTCAGATAATAGTGCAAATACCACATCTTCCATCTTGAAGGTGGTAGTGGTGCTTCTGATAGCCATGACAAGATGATCCCACAAATCTGGAAAAGAACAAAGTAGGGTCATGCATCGATCGTCCTCCTCCATTTTCACACCCACAGATGTCAACTATGCAACCAGCATGTTAAAAGCATTCATATGTTCAGCAATAGATTCCCCGTTCTCCATTGGAAGAGAATACAACTTCTTTCTTAGAAAAAGTTTATTAACCAGGGATTTGGCTTGATACACATCTCCCAACTTCTTCCAAAGCAAGGTTGTAATTTTCTCCTCATGGACATTTAACAACACAGAATCAACAAGACTAAGTCTTATGAGACCCTTAGCCTTCTGATCCTTGAAATCCCAATCAGCTTGTTGCATTGAAGCTGGTTTAGTTCTAGTAACACTTTCTGAAAGGTCTCAGTCAACAAGCATGTCTTCCATCTTGAGCTTTCACAACTCAAAATTAGTGCCATTGAATTTCTCCACTTCCATTCTTCTGGATGTGCTTGCCATCTCCTTTCTATAATAGAAATCAGAATACTCTACACAAACTCCCACTCAACTCAAAAAACCCCTACCCAATAGCTAAGACCAAAATTGGCCAGGTTCTGATACTAACTGAAAGAAAGCTAGAGGTGCTACCACAATAATGGGTTACACTTTCTGGGACATCCTGATTTTTGCTGAAATCACATATTTTTAGAAAATATAATGATTTAAGCCTTGAAATGTTCCATTTAAAGGATTTTAATTGAAGAGGATTTGATCAAACCCCCTTCGATTCAAACCCCCTTGGATAGAACCCTGCTAGTTTTAAACCATTCCTATAATGAATTCTCCTCTACACCTATCAAAATGCTGATAAAAAACCAATTTTGATTTATCTTTTGAGGGATCAAATGAAATCATTTAAAATTTATGCTTTGTAAGTATGCAGTCCTTATTATAATCTTCCCAAAAAATATAATTTTAAATATATTTTATTTGATTATTATATTTATTTTTTATTTCTTGTGAATGTATGTTTTTCACCGAACATCAAGTTCTCTATTCTACACACATGGAAAATTAGTAAATTACTGAAAAAAATTCTAAAAAATATCTATGCACTAGGTATTGATGTCCTTGTTTCAACAAAAGAAAAAAATTGAATTTCGATACATATAGAAAAAGTTATGTTTTACGGAATATGCCTATGTCTAAATTATAATTCGTTTGACTTCAAAAATTAATTAAAAAATATATATTCAAGAAAACATTATGAAACCAAATACATACACTATATATCGGTGTTATCAATCTAAATTAAAAAGAATTAGAATTTTATCCTTTGTAGAAAAAAAGTTATGTGCTATGGAGTACACATCACTTTAAAAAAATGTTGTTTACTATTAAAAACTAGTTATCAAAGGAGATGCAAACAAAATTACAATTTAACTCCAAAATTTAAAAAAAAAAAAATTTAGAATCTACAAACAAAATCTCACAAATCACTAGTTCACATCATTGTCAAATTCCTAATGGTTTAGTGGCTATAGGTGTCAGAACATGAAGATTTAGTTCAAAATATTGATTTCAATGTCAAGTTTGGCCAAAACGTGTAACCCATTATTGTGGGATGACCCCTAGAGAGGTAGAGGTGTGCGGAAATCACTTCCTACACTAATCTAATGAGGAGAGGGATATGCAAATTCAAATTAATCCTTACAACTACAACAACATAGAACATCTAAATAAAATATTGCAGCAATACACATGAACCAAAAAGAAGACAGAAGAAGAGAGACAAAGATTGACAGTGGGGAATACCCTTATCGGGTGAAAAACCCCACACTCAGAAACCTGCACAATGTATTAACAAATATGAAAGTTGTTTACAATACACTTGCAATGCAAGCTTCAATGGTATTTGACACTCGTATTTGGAGTCAATCCGGCAGCATAACAGTACCTGTAAACCTATGATACAACTCCTTCTCCAAGCACCTATTTATATAGAATATACAAGGCAATATTGGACCTATCTTGGAATGGGCATCCAACTTGGCCTCATGGCCCAAAACCCACGCCTAAGGACACTTGGTCAACATTGTAGAATGTGCCTGACACTTGTTTGCAGATCCCATCCCAAAGAGGTCGTCTATTTCCAAAATGGGCTATGACGGATGCTCTTACGACACTTACAATAGTCATAGAATCTGTCGTAGCGGTTACAACTTACAATTGTAAGAGAATCTGTCATACACAGACTATAAATAGTATATTCTCTTACAACATGTCATAGTGCACCTTGGGGCACCCAAATATGCCTTATTCAAAGATGCTTCATGACACATGTCTTCACTTGTCTTACAAGCTTCTATTTCTGACTCTTACATGTCATAGATTCTATCATAGGAATCTGTCATAACCGTTTCAATCAATATTCCCTTACACAACATCCAAGATGCCGACACATGGCAAAATGCTCCTACCACAAAGTGGGATGCCTATCTCCTCATGTGAGGACAAAATTACAAGTTGTCATCTTCCATGTAGGATGACACACCACCGTGCCACATCCCACAATTTGACAATATGGAATTTACAATTATT
Source organism: Cunninghamia lanceolata (assembly GCA_027924645.1). Taxonomy (NCBI): domain Eukaryota; kingdom Viridiplantae; phylum Streptophyta; class Pinopsida; order Cupressales; family Cupressaceae; genus Cunninghamia; species Cunninghamia lanceolata. The sequence goes on along the minus strand of BSBN01001468.1, from coordinate 243,178 downwards.
TACAACATAGGCAATTACATAATAAATACAAACATAAATAATGTAAGGAGTTACCAAGGTTGAGACACCTTAATTCCCAACATAAGGGCACCATTATTGTAGAACAAAGTAGCTGTAGGTAGTTGGAATAGTGCAATGAGTACCAGAATTAAATGGAATAGGTGAAATATCTAGCAACTCATACTTTTGTATGTCCTTTCAAGGTTAGATTAACATTCCAAGGGTATGGGTGATATAAAACTTGTAGATTCCTTTGACAAGGGCCATAGGCAGATTTATTGTAGCATGGGTAACCTGTTTTGAGTGTTGACTGGGTTTTCTCATGCCCAAGACTTTAATAGTGTTTTAAATTTTTATATATATTTGTAAGAGAAATGTAATGAAGGTTGTTGGTTTTTAATAGCCATGAATCTTCATCAATTGTAACATCTTGTTTTTCAATCAATATAACGGCTGATTTGTGCCTCTTCATGTTCTTAACTTTGTAATATGATATGTTTGGATTGCTCTTTGTGAATGATTTGTTCCTCTGAGTGTTCCCTTCATTTATTTACCTCTTTTAGGGTGTCATGATCTGTGCATATTTTGTCATTTATTTGAGATTATCTTGTGCACCTATGGTTAATGTTGTAGTCAAAATACTAAATCTGGTGCATCGCCCCCTTGTCATTTTAGTTCTCCTTCCCCACTTTCCCCTAGTGATTATTAGCATAGGTTTAGTTACAATTTCTTTGAGCCTTAAGCTTAGAAAGAGGAACCAACCTCCTATGTAGGTCTAATCTTATTTGTAAGGTCCCACACCTTGAGATTAGTTCCATTGTTTCACTGAATTTTTTGTAGTAGAAAGCTTCAACAAAAGGGTTGAAAGTCAGGTGACACCAGTTTTTGGCACACTTGGTGGTAATCTTTACTCAGAGTTAAGAGTTAGAACTAAGAAGTTGATGTTATTCTTATATATTTATAGTTGTAAATGTTTTCAACAAGCACCTGGCGACTCTGTGGTTCTAGGATTTAAACTAGTTTGACATTTCATGCCTAGAGTACAAACAAGGGCTTCTTCAAGAGGCAAATTCTAATTTGTTGAATTACCTTTAGTTGCTTCAAGGAGAAGAAATAGGTTTTATAGGTATCCTGTGAGAGGAAATAATAGTGTTGTATCATCTCCTCCAAGAGCCTAGGCCACACCTCCTCTTGTTAGACTCTCGTATTCAAGAATTCTTCATATTCACATGATAAATTTGAATATCCCAAACATGACTCTGCCATGAAATAGAGCTTTAGTGTCCTTCAATGGAGGAAGCCCACTTGACCTAGGATGATATGATGATATCCCAACTACAACTCTAAAAGCTATTCCTTTCTTCATTGGTGAAAATTTCACAACACTCGTTGAACACATCCAAGATATTGCCAGTGTATACTCTGTCCACAATGTCACTTAAGACAATGTTTCTGTAAGGCTACTTGCTTCTTCCTTCAAAGGAAAAGCACTCCTGTGGTATAGGGGTTTACCAACAAATTCTATCCATGATTGGGATGAGTTAGAAGAAAGAATCTGTCAACAATTTGAAGACAAAAGTGACCATATGTCTCTAATGGAACAACTAACTACCATTAAAAGAGCCCCCCATGAGTTTATGGTAGACTTAAATTTTAGATTTCCAAAGGCTTGGGACATGATCCCATTATTGGTGAAGCCCTCCCCTAACACTGCTTTCTTGTATTATTTGAGATCCCTAAACAGTGATATTGCTATCATGATTCAGGCTGGAAATAAGGAAAAAAATAGTTTAATTCAGGCTGGAAAGATCGCTCCCAGGCCTCCCATACCATTATTCCTCAAGGTTCTTATCATTTAGCCAAGTGTGGCTCCAATTCCTATGACAGTCAGTCCATCAACTTCCATGGTTACACCTTCTAATAAGATGTAGGAGATGGAAACCTTGATAAGGAGCTTGCGCAATAAAGTAGTGGCCATAAATAGGAAAAATGCACAACTAGTAGGTTGTATCAATCCTTTAATCAAACTTACTAGCCCAATAGTTAGCCCTACCAAAACAATGTACAAAAGAAAGATTATCCCAGCTACATTAGGCCCCTAAGTCTTGTAGACCCAACTTATACAAGAACATCAGGAGCTCTTGTTCCCATACAAAACAATATGGCTCAGGATGGTGAATGGTGCTATCAATGCAATTAGCCTCGTAGTCAAATCTTATGCCAAAGTGGACAATTCAGTCAAGCTTTAATGGTTTAAAATTTGCCAATAGTTTCAGAGCAACAAGCTAGATCCAGTCACAAGATTGTGGGAGGACAAGAGAAAATATGAGATGAATCTACATTGATGAATTGGTAGGAGGATAATTTTTGTGGTGTTAACCAAGGTGCAAGTCCAATAGCACAAGATCAAAAAGAAGAGCAATAAAGGATGCATCAACTTCCATTGTTGGACAAGCATCAACCTTCATGCATCTTTGATGACTACAAAGGAAGGTACAGTGGTCATATCTTTTTTAGTACAAGCAAATTAGGCTATTGGTAGAGTAAATCCAACACAAGAACGATAATGCACCAATCAGTAAACAAAAATAGACAATACTGCTACAATTTTTTTCCCAAAGATTAGTCATATTCCTTTTAGTGTGGTGGACTAGATGAAGAAGACCAATTTAAATGTCACTATGTGGGAAGCTTTGTCAATCCCAACTCAAAGGGATTTACTACAAGAAGCCTTGAAGAGATTCAATTAGCATGCTAAAGAGACAAAAAAAGAAGGAGCAACTACTCTAGTCTATCTATGTCAGCCAAAAGAGAGACAAACACAAGAAAAATTAGTAAGCCTCCTCCTTTCTATTTTCCCTAATTATTGGTGATAATTTATTGTATAATTGTATGATTGAATCTGAGGCAGGTACCTCAGTTATGCCTAAAGAAGTGGTTGATTAGTTAGGCATTGAGTATGAACCTATAGCTAAAGGAGTAGTGCAATTGGATGGAACTGTAGTTAAGACAATAGGGATTGTTAAAAAAATAAATCTCACCTTGCATGCATGCCCTAGTTGCACTGTGTTGCAAGATATTTTAGTCATTGATCTCCCTGCATACTTTGGTATATGCTTGTCCACAGACTTCACAGCTAAAATAGGTGGGAACCTATCTTCTAATTGGTCCCATATGTTATTTATGACAAGGTATGGCACAAAGGTGACCATTAAGGTTGAACCCATATCCAAAGATCATATAGATCCTTATTCTCCTACTCCTATCAACATGAACTGCATAATCCATGACCTAGAAGAGGATAGTAGCATACACATGAGGCTACCACACTTGTGGAAGAAATTCTAGATATACTACTTGATGAATGGGCAAACCATCTTCAAATTAATCTTCTTGATCATGTAGAAGAAATAGGTCTAGGTACATATTGTATCCATGAAGAAGATTCCATCATCCCTAACCTATTGAAATCACAAGAAGATTCTAGTGGGATATGGCAGATGTATTTTGATGGCCCCAAAAGCAAAAATGGAGCAGGTGCTGGTGTAGTGTTGGTTTCACCCCAGAGGGAAAATTATTTCTCTACTTTTCATTTTGATTTCATCTGCACTAATAATGTGGCTAAGTACGAGGCCTTGATTCAAGGCATGCAACTGGCACGTAAAAGAGGAGTAAAATTTTACAAGTATTTGATGACAATGAGCTAGTTGTTCACCAAATTAGAGCTCAAAGTGTCTCAAAGAATGACTTGTTGAAGTCATATAAACACAGAGCATGGGACCTAATTGAAGACTTTGATGCCTTCAATATCCAGGCCGTCCCTAGAGAAAGAAATAAAGATGCAGACATGTTGGCAACAATGGGTGCCCAGTTTGATATTCCCAAAAGAGTCACACAAAATCTAAATCAACATGTGAAGATTGTAGTAAGGCCCGCTATCCTAGATAATATAACCAACTGGCAAGTTTTTGAAAATGATAGATAAGTTGTTAATTTCTTGCAAGAAGAGGCAGAGTTTTTTGCTAAAAATCAGTCTAAATTGCAAGAGCAATATGGTGACCAAGTGATCTAGCTGAAAAAATAAATTTCCCAATGGATTGATTACCTTGGAGAATATTTTTGATGTTGATGATCATCCCAACAAGGAGAAAATGAGCATGGCTATCAAAAAAGAAGACTATGAAGAAGTGGGAATTGCACAAGGTAGAATGTTGAAACATGGCAAGGTATGTAACCAAACTAAAAGACAAGGTTTCAATGAGATTTGTAATAAATTTGATGATCTTATTTCTTGGGATTATAGGGATCTAAATTTTTTTGACCCTGGTTTAATCTAGCATACTATTGATTTAGATCTCAATGCAAAACTTGTCCACCAAAAGCAGAGGCCTGTTAACCCTAAAATAGAACCACTAATGAGGAAGGAGGTATCCAACCTCATTGAGGGTAAAATTATTTATCCAATCAAGCACTCCTCTTGGGTGGCTAACCTAGTTCTAGTTAGGAAAAAGAAAGGGGAAATCAGACTGAGTGTGGACTTTAGAGACCTAAATAGGACCTCCCTTAAAGACCACTATCTACTTCCCTCCATGGAACAAATCCTGCAAATAGTGGCTAGATCTGAGAGGTTCTCCCTTCTTGATGGTGACTTAAGCTATAACTAGATTTTTATAAAAGAATCAGATCAATACAAAATAGCCTTCATCACCAAGTGGGGCACTTTAGCCTATCAAAAAATGCCATTTGAGTTGACCAATGCTGGTGCAACTTTCTAAAGAGCAATGGATTTGGCCTTTAGAGGTCTAATCAATGATATCATTCTAGTGTATCTTGATGATTTAATTATCTATTCTAAGCATGTAGCTGGCCATTTGGATAATTTGAGAAAAGCCTTTGAGAGATGTAGAGAATATAGCATATCATTGAATTCAAAGAAATCTGTATTTGTTGTCCCTGAAGGTAAATTGTTGGGACATAGTTTCCAAAGAAGGGTTGACCGTTGATCTTGAAAGAGTAAGTTCAATCCTTTTCCTTCCTCTTCCTATTCACAAGAAGGGCCTACAAAGCTTCCTAGGAAAAAGCAACTTTGTGAGGAGGTCCATACCAAACTTTTCTCACCTCCATGTTAATGAAAAATTCTACTTTTAGTTGGTCTAGAGAGGGCATAGGTAGTTTTGAGGCTGTCAAGTAGGCTATTGCCTAAGCTCCTGTTGACTTTTTCCCAGACTGGATGCTTATTCCCAGATTTCCCTACAAGGTAGCCATCAGTGATCAACAGGATCTCTGGGCCAGGGGGTCAACAGTATAGGAGATAGACTCTATATTTTATCTCCTCTTCTTCTTCAGGCTCTGCAAGACCTAGGGGGGTATTCCCTACTCAACATCCATGAGGATATGCATACAAGGCTGGGATGCTGACAGAAAGCAGATAGTCCTCTTGTAAGTAGACCAAAACTGAAAGATAAGAGCAAAGGGGCTAGCTTTGGGCCTATTAGCAGTTGTAGACAGAGGACTGAGGATCCTAAACTAACTCTAATGTCCTAATGTTGGTTTTAGATTTTGCTTTGAAGTTTAAGTGTGGATGCAAAGCTGGATATGGTTATAACACAAAACAAAGCATGATTGGTGCCTATCCAGGGCCTGGAGTCAGTAGACATACACCTGTGAATGATCAGCATGAACAACTAAAACTGGATTTCAAGGGGATATATGTGATACCTGCCTTACAGGCATCTCCCAATACAGAGTGTTAGGTTATCTCTACTTATGGTATCCCTACTGCAGTATATCCCTCCCAATGTTCAACCTAAAAATAGTTTAATCTACCCCTTGAGTAGAAGTTAAAAGATCAGACAGTCAACATAGGAATTCTATGCTCTAGAATCTAAACATTACCAAACATCCAGATTCAGAAGAAGAATACATGCAATACTGGAGACAGAATTAACACAACACATGCCAAACAGCATTTCTCATATAAGTTTAATCATGAAATCAGTGGGTTCATGCCAAAAACAAACAACAAGAGATACATAAACTCATAGGTAAGCTGTACAGAGCAACCAGACCAGCTTGTTATGCATTACAGAGCCAAAATCATCAACTTTCAACAACAACCTTTCAAATGAGCAAGACCACCTGCTTATAACAGCCAGGTAGGTGCTCAGCAATTAATTACATGGTTGACCAAAATTTCGCCAGATACACAGTATCAGGAAAATGGCGCTCAAACACAACCAGATTGGCGCCCAAACTTGAATGCAGCAGGTAGGGGAGGAGATAGGAAGATTTCTCGAGCCCTGCGCCACCATCCGCTGATGTACATCTTCAGTCGGGTACAAGATCGACCCACGCCATCGCCCATACCTCTGCAACAATCGCCATTAATGGCGCACCAACCCGCGGCCTTGGGAAGATCATCATACAGACTATCGCAAGCATTTCCCGCCGAGATTCATCATCATGATGTTTGAAAATGCAGGATATCAATATCCCACATGCACCCCGCGATGACCTCAATAACACTTTATATACTAGGTCATGAGCATATATCATGTCGGTGCTTTTGCTCCTGACGACACTAGTATAGACTTCATCATCATCATCCTCCAGCAGCATGATATCCTGTTGTTCGAAATATCACCCTGATGTCATCATGATATTTGAAATATACCCCTCATGATAATCGGCACAACCTGATCCATCGGAGGAACATCCTCCTGCTGAGCTTATTCCAAAAGTCTGGCCGATGAACATCCTGATGACGTCATCATCATATACTGCTGATGTCATCATCATATCTGCCTACTGCGCATCTCCTCATATCCGGATGACGTCATCATCATATTAACATCATCATGATATTCGGAAAACAACCGGATATTTGGAAATATCCTCCTGATGTTCAAATATCAGGTTGCACTGTAGCTCCTCTATAAGATCGGGGCGATAACTGAATATGATGATGATGTTTGAAAAGATCACCCCTCGGAGATAATGCGCGAAGCCAGCAGGCGGATATCTCCTTGATATCAACATCATCATGATGTTCGAACAAACATATATCCGGGTGATATGAAAATATCACCCCCTCCTTCGGAATATCATGATGCAGATAGGCAGAAAGAAAAATATCACCCTGATATACGGATGATGTCAGCATCATCAGGATGTCAAAACAACGAACAAGAAGTGATACAACATCATCAGGATGATATTGACCAAGATCATCCTGACGTTCAAAATATGATGACCCTAGTGAATATCGGGTCGCACTTAGAACTCTTCGACAACATCATCAGGATGATATTAACCAAGATCACCCGATGATAAAACATCACCCCGGCGAAATATCATGAAGGCAAAAAATATGATAACCTCCGCAAGCAGCAGGATGATAACTGGAAATATCATGATGATGACGACCCTTAAGAAAAAACAAGTTAGGTCGAACACTTAGAGAATAACCCCTCTAGGACATCGGGGCAACTTCATCATCATGTTTGAGCAAGGTGATATTCGGAAGATCACCGGATACTTGAAAGATCACCCCCGCAAGCAACTGAGGGCGCACTGTAGCTCACCGGTATCATCAGGATAATAAGCAAACATCACCCGACAGTTGAAATATGATGATGACGATGAGAAAAACAAGTCGACGAAGAACATGCTGATGAAGATCATCATCGAAGACAAGATGATGATGACGACCTCCTCCTCAGAAAAATATGATGCTGCAGCTGAAAAACGCTGAGGAGGTCCAACACTTAGAAAAATTGGGCAAGAAGATGAAGGCTTCAGATGAAGAAACCTCCTGATCATGACAAATCAACCCCAGGTCAAAATAAGTGCTAACAGTGGCTCCGAATGGGGACGTGCAGGTGAAAACCTGCAGCGAGAACCAGATCTCCGGGCAGACCTGACAAAAAGCAAAAAACGCGAGCTGTACAAGGCATTTACACTACATACATATTTCACAAATGTGCACAGCAACCAGATATTCATGCAAAATAGAACTTAAGGAATTGGCCATGCACAAGCAATTCCAGAATTTCACCATCTAGGGCCTGGAGGAAATAAGAATCCTCCCCATGAGTATTGCAAACCCGATATGGGCCCATCCATAAGGGCTGAAATTTACCATGTTTACCCTTTTCCTGATCTTTAGCATTCCAAATAAGCACCAGATCACTGATTTCAAACTTCCTTTTTGTAGCTCTCCTGTCAAACTGATATTTCATATCCTGTTGTCTTTTGAGATTGATCTGGTGGGCTCTCCTTCTGTCTTCATCCAATGCAACCAGCTGATTCACTCTTTCTGTCATGGGATCTTCAATGTCCTCATCATTTTCCTGAATGAATCTGTAAACTGGTAGGAGATTGTTTATGGGCAGTCTAGCTGATGTACCATATACCAGCTCAAAAGGTGACTTCCCAATAGCCCTTTTCACTGTCACTCTGTCAGCCCATACTGCTAAGTTCAACTTTGAGTCCCAAGCTCTCTTGTTCTTGTCCAGTATCCTCTTGACAATTTTCATGATGCTCTTATTGCTTGATTCTGCTTGACCATTTCCTTGTGGGTGATATGGTGATGTATATGACAGATTAATCCCATACCTATTGCAAAAATCAACAAACTCACCTGATCTGAAGCACATAGCATTATCAGTGATAATCTTAAATGGTACTCCAAACCTGATGATGATGTTCTCTAGTATGAAGTCTGTCACCACCTTACTTGTAGCTCTTTTAGTTGGAATGGCCTCAATCCATTTGGTAAAGTAGTCAATTGCCACCAAAATCCAACTGTGTCCCCCACTTGATTTGTCTGCAATTTCCCCTATAAAGTCAATTCCCCATTGCTGGAATGGAGCATCCACAGGTACAGTTCTGAGGGGCAAAGCACCATTATATTTCAGCTTTCCTGAGAATCTCTGGCAAGGGTCACACTTCCTTACTAACTTTTGTGCATCTGAAAAGAGAGTGGGCCACCAATATCCTGCCCTGAGAATTTTATGAGCTGTTGTTTGGGCAGTATAATGGCCACCACACAACCCTTTATGCATGTCAATCAAAATATTGTTAGCCATGTTCTTATCCACACATCTCAGCAGCACACCATCAGGATTTTTCCAGTACAGCTCACCTTGAACAACAACATACCTGATTGCATGTAGCTTCAGAGTCCTCTTTTGATTGTCACTGAAATGGGAAGGACAATTCAGATTTTGCAAATAATAGACAATATCCTTGTACCATTCAGATCCTGATACACTTACATTCTCATCTTGGACTGCATTAACTTGGCATGCTTCCAAGTTTGACTGTGCCATCATCTTGGCTAATCCTTGTCCCCTTATCAACTTAGTAACTTGTATGTCTATGTTGAATTCCTGCAGTTTGTTTATCCATCTGCACCTTCTTCCAGTCACCTCCTGCTGAGTGAATATGTCTTTGACTGCTGCATGAGGTACATATGCAATTATATGTGACCCTACCAAGTATGGTCTGAAACTTTTAATGGCTCTAACAAGTGCATATGCCTGCTTTTCCATAATATCATACTTCAACTCAGAGGCCTACAGGGACATATTGAAGAAAGCAATGGGCTGTTCAAAACCATCTTCATTTTTCTGTAACAAACATGCAGCTACAGTATGAAAGGAAGCAAATGAAAACACTTGAAATGGCCTAGAAAAATCAGGAGATTTAAGAATAGGGGCCATCTTGATTGCCTCCTTGATATTCTGAAATGATTCTGTTGCTTCCCTTTCCCAGTTGATAGTTGCATCCTTCTTCATCATCTTGGAAATGTTCTTTGTGATCTCTGCAAAGTTGGGAACAAATCTTCTAACAAAGTTTATCTGTCCAAAGAAGGACTGAACTCCTTTCACAGTTTTTGGCATTTGAATCCTGTCAATAGCTGCCACTCTCTCTGGATCTATCCTGACTCCATCCTTGGAAACAATGTGTCCCAGAAGCTTTCCTTCAACTACTCCAAAGGCACACTTCTTTGGGTTTAAAGAAATACCATATTCTAGTGCTCTTATGAAGATCTGCTCCAGATGCATACAATGCTGCTCCTCTTTCTTTGAGTAGGCAGTCAGGTCATCCTGATATACAGCCAGGATGGAATCAACCAGCCCTGCAAAAGCAACATCCATTGCTCTTTGAAATGTAGCACCTGCATTTGTTAGTCCAAATGGCATCCTAACATACACATATGTCCCCCATGGAGTGGTAAAGGCAGTCTTATACTGTTCTGATTCCTTTACCTTTACCTGATTGTATCCTGAAAATCCATCCATCATGGATAGGAGTTCACAACCAGTCACTTTCTGCAACATAGCTTCCATATTAGGCAGTGGATAGTTATCCTTCAAAGAGGATACATTCAAGTTCCTGAAATCCACACAAAGCCTAATATCACCATTCTTTTTCCTGACTGGGACAAGGTTAGACACCCAAGTTGAATGTCTGATGGGCACAATTATTCCAGCTTCCCTGAGCCTTTTGAGTTCTTCTTGCATCTTAGGAGCTAAGGTAGGATTTATAGGCCTTTGCCTCTGTCTAAATGGCTTAGCTTCAGGCTTCAATGGGATCTCATGCTGGAATAAGTCTTCTCTATAAGCTTTTAGGTCCTCATATGACCAAGCAAAAACATGTTTATACTTTTTTAGCAATGCAATCAGCATACTTCTTATGTGTGGTTTGAGCTGCTTGCCAATATATACCTTCTGAGGGGCCTGAGATGTCCCCAAATTTATTTCTTCTAAATCCTCCTTATTTGTGGGGGATGTCCTTGTGACCATTTTGTCTCTACTGTCAAAGGCTCTTTCCAAAGCCACTAACCCTCTAGGGATCTTGTTAGTCCTCAACTGAATGATCTCTTTCCCTACAAGAGTCTCTTTTCCATCTACAGTTTCTACAAAAGCTTGGAAATCAATCTGTTGGTTCTCATACTCATCTATGCAGTGCAAAAATTTCAGCAAATCCCTATCATCATTAAAAACTTGCCAACTGCATATGTTTTCTGGTATGGCAGGCCTAATTTTAACTTCTACATCTGTGACACCTGACAGAGTGATGTCATCTGGCCTTATTGCAATATTAGCTAAGAAATCAGCCATAACATTTTTTGACCTTTCTACCCAGCCAATTGAAAATGCATCAAATAACTCAATAGTATCCCAAACAGCATGCTTGTATTGCTTCAGTCTTTTATTTTTTGCAGCATACTTATTTCTGATTTGGGATACAATCAGCTCAGAATCTCCAAATACTCTTAACATCTTAATTCCATGTTTGAGAGCAATATTCAGGCCTAAGAGTAAAGCCTCATATTCTGCAATATTGTTTGTGCAATCAAACCTCAGCAAGAAAGAGAATTTGAGGAGCTTACCAGTTGGAGACAGGAAAACAACTCCAGCTCCAGAGCCTTCTTTTGCACAAGCTCCATCAAAAAACATGGTCCATAAGCCTTGCTGATCCAGCTCTTCAATACAGGCATTTTTCTTTTCATCTTCTGTATCATCTGAGACAACCTTGAAGTTATCACAGTCAGTGTCTACAAAGCATACCTGTTCATTTGCTTCTTGGTCTTCCACTGTCTCTGATGATCTTTGCTCTCTGCTTAGCTTGACATCCCTGCCATTCATTGGAATCATGGCATATGATAGGTCCAGCTGCATACTTCCACCAATTAGTGCTGCCCATCTTCTTGACAGCAGCATACCATATTGTGGCTTGATGTCAACCACTGTTATATTCATCTTATATTTCTTTTCAGGAAATGCTGCCAGTTTGAAATCCACATCCTTCATGATTCCAATGACTGGTACCTCTCTGGCATCCATTGCATAACATTTTCCACATGCCTTGTCAATTTTTAATCCAGTTTGCTGCATGATAGCCAAAGGCATGACATTTGTGGATGCTCCAGAGTCAAGCATACAATTTCTAATTATTTTTCCATTTATGACCAGGGAAACATAAAATGGTTCCACCTGTGAAGGGCACTTTGTCATGGTCATTCCTAAATAGACTTCAGGAGTCTCATCTTCTTCACTACACATGACATGTTTCTCACCCTGGGTCTGATCATTTTGCTTAGCTTGAAAAGGTACCCCTGAGATTAGGGATATTGTCCTATTCTTGATCTCTTCCACTTTCATGAGTTCCATAAGTGGAACAGAGACCTTTACCTGAGAGAGGATCTGGGCTATATCAAATGGAGCATAGTTTTGTACAACAGTTGTAGCTTGCTCCACATTCTTGCTTTTATCCTGAGCTGATTTAGTTTTCATTTTCATAGTTCCCTGATCATCATTCTTGTCTTGGGAACCTCTACTTTGATCTTCAGCCTGAGGGGTTTTGTGTTCTGGTCCTTGAGATTCAGGACCTGCTCTGTATCTAAAGTTCTGTTTGTTATTTACCCACTGCCTCTTTTGTGGTTCAGTTCCTTTATGACCATGCATCAGCTGACCTGCAGAAATATCCTCTGGCTGATGTGGGCTGCCTACTTGATTTTTACCTCTGAGATTGTAGTTGCTTTTGACCTGAGCAACTGCTGCAGCTGTGAAGGCTCTGATTTCCTCATCAGAAGGTCGCTGTAGGTTACTCAGAAAATTGTGTGAGTTCTGAGCATACACATAGTGATCTTCGTCATCTTCATCATATGGGGACTGTTGGCAGGCCTGAAGTTGATGATCTGTCTTCTCATCAGCATCATACAGAGTATATCCATTGCCTATGGACATCATGTTAACATCATCATCCTGCACATGATGTGGCTCATTGCACTCATTACAAGATGTAGCATTATCATACAAAGATTGAGCAATCATGCACTGTGACTGTGAATGTGGCATCTGACAAATTATACACCACGGAGCATCATCAGCAATATTTATAGTTTTCTTTAGAGGATCAGGAGTTTCCTTGGCATGCTGAGCCCTCTGATTTGTGTTGTTACGTGGATATACAGGCTTACCATCATGCCAATTGGTGTTATAAGGCATATCATGTAATGATGGCCTCTTTTCCTGCCTTTGATAGACTTGCCTATCAGGACCCATCCCTTTTTCACTTCTAGCTAATCTATAGCTCAGGTCCTTAACAACATTTGCCAGTTTGTCTATCTTATCTTCAGGAGCAGATGTACTACCTTGAGTGTTCTGAGGCTTATTTGGATTCTGCAGAATTTTTACATCATCCCTTCTATTTGTCTTGCCTGATGCTTTCCTATTGTTTTCAATATTTACTGCAATTCTGAAAGCATCCCTGAGAGTGGCAGGACCTTTATCTCTCAGTCCATATGCAGTCTTTGCATCAAAGGCATTGATGTACAAAATTATGCACATTGGTTCATTTGGCCTCATGTGATGTGGCAATTTGTTCAACACTTTAGTAAATCTTGCATTAAAGTCTGCAACCTGCTCATTTGACCCTTTTGTGATACTGGTGAACTCATTTACAAAGAAGCTAGGGTCAGTTTTATCACCATATTGCTCCTTGAATATCCTTTTAAAATCATCCCATGATGAAATACTCCGGTCAGGCAGATTCCTGTACCATTCTCTTGCCTCATCTATTAAGGATTGCATGAATGACTTCATGAAAACATCCTCATGCTCAACCTCAAAATTATCCATGACATTTTGGAAGGCCTTTAGATGATCTTCTCCTGACACTGTGTTGTTTCCTGAAAATTTAGGCACTTGCAGCCTCAGATGCTTGTCAATGGGGTTAGGATACCCAGGAATACCATCAAACACCAGCTGTCTGAATCTATCTAACTGCATGGGCTGTCTGTTTGGCTGATTAATATTAATATTTCTATTTGCATTTTGGTTTCCTGCATTGTTTAGTGGTATCCTAGCATCATTCACATATTGTCTGTCATCATGATGCTGATGTTGCATTTCATATCTTTGCTGATGTCTTTGCATATTTGCATTTTCTAAGGTAGGAACTGAATTATTTTGGGCAGTTCTCAAGGCTTGCACTTTCTGCTGTATATCATCTCTGATTTTCATGGCTTGTAGGTATTCTAGTTCTGCTCTTAGACTTTTGATTTCTTCAGCTAGCTGTTCATCCTTAGGTCTGGAGGTAGATGGTCTCATACCATTTGGGTCATCATCTTCATCATCCCTTAGAGACTCTGCCTCTTCAAACCTTTCACTTGGGTCTAGAAAAGGGCGTTCTTGGAACACCTCTGACCTCATTCTCATACTACCACCCTGTTGCCTCTCATATGCACCTTGGATATCAGCTTCTGCGCTTGAAAAATAAGGAGCATGCTGTCCTGATGGCCTAGGGTTATCTTGCACCTCATCACTTTTTCTGGGGGAGCTCTCATGACTAGCTGAGACAGTTCCCTTTCTTCTATACATCATTCTTTTTGTTAATGGTAACTCTTCAAATAGAAGATTTTGTTGGGATCTTCTCCCCTGCATATAAATTTACCTTGACCGGTTGGGAGATTACTTCGGAGTCGCCACCTATTGCTAGGAACTGTTTTCTTCTGAAAACCAGGGTTCTTTCACAAGGTTCCCCAGCGGAGTAGATTACTGTTGCTGACTCAGATGGGACACATATATATCACTGGAGATGATTAGATAGTACTTTTACTTCTCAATCCCCAGCGGAGTCGCCAATTTCTGTTGACTTTTTCCCAGACTGGATGCTTATTCCCAGATTTCCCTACAAGGTAGCCATCAGTGATCAACAGGATCTCTGGGCCAGGGGGTCAACAGTATAGGAGATAGACTCTATATTTTATCTCCTCTTCTTCTTCAGGCTCTGCAAGACCTAGGGGGGTATTCCCTACTCAACATCCATGAGGATATGCATACAAGGCTGGGATGCTGACAGAAAGCAGATAGTCCTCTTGTAAGTAGACCAAAACTGAAAGATAAGAGCAAAGGGGCTAGCTTTGGGCCTATTAGCAGTTGTAGACAGAGGACTGAGGATCCTAAACTAACTCTAATGTCCTAATGTTGGTTTTAGATTTTGCTTTGAAGTTTAAGTGTGGATGCAAAGCTGGATATGGTTATAACACAAAACAAAGCATGATTGGTGCCTATCCAGGGCCTGGAGTCAGTAGACATACACCTGTGAATGATCAGCATGAACAACTAAAACTGGATTTCAAGGGGATATATGTGATACCTGCCTTACAGGCATCTCCCAATACAGAGTGTTAGGTTATCTCTACTTATGGTATCCCTACTGCAGTATATCCCTCCCAATGTTCAACCTGAAAACAGTTTAATCTACCCCTTGAGTAGAAGTTAAAAGATCAGACAGTCAACATAGGAATTCTATGCTCTAGAATCTAAACATTACCAAACATCCAGATTCAGAAGAAGAATACATGCAATACTGGAGACAGAATTAACACAACACATGCCAAACATCATTTCTCATATAAGTTTAATCATGAAATCAGTGGGTTCATGCCAAAAATAAACAACAAGAGATACATAAACTCACAGGTAAGCTGTACAGAGCAACCAGACCAGCTTGTTATGCATTACAGAGCCAAAATCATCAACTTTCAATAACAACCTTTCAAATGAGCAAGACCACCTGCTTATAACAGCCAGGTAGGTGCTCAGCAATTAATTACATGGTTGACCAAAATTTCGCCAGATACACAGTATCAGGAAAATGGCGCTCAAACACAACCAGATTGGCGCCCAAACTTGAATGCAGCAGGTAGGGGAGGAGACAGGAAGATTTCTCGAGCCCTGCGCCACCATCCGCTGATGTACATCTTCAGTCGGGTACAAGATCGACCCACGCCATCGCCCATACCTCTGCAACAATCGCCATTAATGGCGCACCAACCCGCGGCCTTGGGAAGATCATCATACAGACTATCGCAAGCATTTCCCGCCGAGATTCATCATCATGATGTTTGAAAATGCAGGATATCAATATCCCACATGCACCTCGCGATGACCTCAATAACACTTTATATACTAGGTCATGAGCATATATCATGTCGGTGCTTTTGCTCCTGACGACACTAGTATAGACTTCATCATCATCATCCTCCAGCAGCATGATATCCTGTTGTTCGAAATATCACCCTGATGTCATCATGATATTTGAAATATACCCCTCATGATAATCGGCACAACCTGATCCATCGGAGGAACATCCTCCTGCTGAGCTTATTCCAAAAGTCTGGCCGATGAACATCCTGATGATGTCATCATCATATATTACTGACGTCATCATCATATCTGCCTACTGCGCATCTCCTCATATCCGGATGACGTCATCATCATATTAACATCATCATGATATTCGGAAAACAACCGGATATTTGGAAATATCCTCCTGATGTTCAAATATCAGGTTGCACTGTAGCTCCTCTATAAGATCGGGGCGATAACTGAATATGATGATGATGTTTGAAAAGATCACCCCCCGGAGATAATGCGCGAAGCCAGCAGGCGGATATCTCCTTGATATCAACATCATCATGATGTTCGAACAAACATATATCCGGGTGATATGAAAATATCACCCCCTCCTTCGGAATATCATGATGCAGATAGGCAGAAAGAAAAATATCACCCTGATATACGGATGATGTCAGCATCATCAGGATGTCAAAACAACGAACAAGAAGTGATACAACATCATCAGGATGATATTGACCAAGATCATCCTGACGTTTAAAATATGATGACCCTAGTGAATATCGGGTCGCACTTAGAACTCTTCGACAACATCATCAGGATGATATTAACCAAGATCACCCGATGATAAAACATCACCCCGGTGAAATATCATGAAGGCAAAAAATATGATAACCTCCGCAAGCAGCAGGATGATAACTGGAAATATCATGATGATGACGACCCTTAAGAAAAAACAAGTTAGGTCGAACACTTAGAGAATAACCCCTCCAGGACATCGGGGCAACTTCATCATCATGTTTGAGCAAGGTGATATTCGGAAGATCACCGGATACTTGAAAGATCACCCCCGCAAGCAACTGAGGGCGCACTGTAGCTCACCGGTATCATCAGGATAATAAGCAAACATCACCCGACAGTTGAAATATGATGATGACGATGAGAAAAACAAGTCGACAAAGAACATGCTGATGAAGATCATCATCGAAGACAAGATGATGATGACGACCTCCTCCTCAGAAAAATATGATGCTGCAGCTAAAAAACGCTGAGGAGGTCCAACACTTAGAAAAATTGGGCAAGAAGATGAAGGCTTCAGATGAAGAAACCTCCTGATCATGACAAATCAACCCCAGGTCAAAATACGTGCTAACAGCTCCTACATTGGTTAACCCTAATTATGAGAAGGATTTTATCCTTTACACCTTTGGAGGCAAATAAGGTATATCAATAGTCCTGACATAGTAGAACAATGAACAATTAGGGTAGCTTATTGCTTTCTTTAGCCAACCTCTAAAGGATTATGAGCTCAAATATAGTTGTAGACACTTAAAAATGGCTAACACATCATATCCCATATCATTTAATAATAAATCACTTCATCCTTCTATATTAATTAAATAATTCTTAATTATTTAATTAACTAACATTTTCTCCACATATTAATTAAATAAACAAATTAATTTCCATTTTATTTCTAGAAATAGATAAAATTAATATTTTATTTATTTTCCAACATTATATATGTGCACATAAAATTAAATAATTAGTTTATTTAATTTTCCATAATTTCCTCTCACCATGATTCTCTCTCATCACTCCATCAATCACTCTCAATCATATATGTTAACAAATCAATCAAATCAGCTGACTAATAATCAATATAGGTAATAGATCAATCTATTAAATCAACTCACCAATCAACCTTGTTAACTCCCCTGATTCTTGAGAGGACAAGGACACTTGTCACTCTCTCATCACTTTAATTCTCTAATTCAATTTCAACCATTGATATCTCCAATCATTCCTCACCATTGATCTTCATTTGTAGAAACCTATAAATAAATCATCTTCTAAGCCGTAATGATCTAACTCTAGATTGCAAGTTTATGCTACTAAATCATATCCAAATCCTCCATTATCACATATGCTATGGTTATGCTAAATTAATTGAGCAATCCACATAAGTGATAAATGCACAGCAAACACTGAGAGGGGGGTGAATCAGTGTTTGTATCTTTTTTCTTAAACAACTACAAATATCAAAATCAATCCTAAACAGAGATCATAACTTTGTTTTAATGAACCAAACTAGAAGGCACACATAAAATGCAAACTCACAAGAGAACACCAAATTTACGTGGAAAACTCAAATGGGAAAAACAACGGTGAGAATGTTGCCTGAGTCTACTGCTCAGATCCAACCTCATAGAAAAAATAATGATTACATATGTTTTGCAGGCACCAATCCATGGGTACATGAACACCCAAAGCAATGTTTTAAGGATACAACCTACAAGTACGTCACACACCTACAATGAGCTCTAACTCAATACAATGAGGCTTCAACCTCGATAAAAAATAAAAAGGATACAACCCTTGAAGTTTTACATATTCAAATATGCAACAATGGTTCTTCTATAACCTGAAATGCACCTTGTTATCACAAACTCACTTTGTGTTTTGCTTCAACATAGTTATCTTCTTCCTCTATGCACTTTACCTTCTATCTTTTCTCACAAAGTAAACATCTCTATTCAATTTGGTGAGCCAACCTTTCACAATGGATGCAGCGTGTATAAAAACACATTCACTTTCAATAGACAAACTGTTACAACCATTACAAAATTGAATGATAACAGTTTCACTTTGTTTCACAACTGATCAAAATAAGTTCAACTGCCACACCTGATTCAAACTTTAGGCTCCAATAATATATTATCACGAAGTCTTCTATTGTTCATTGTAGAGCATTTCTGTCGAAACGATTAATATCCATTTCCGCAAATCAACTTATGCTTCTGTGATCCTGCAAGGGTCGTTGGACATACTGACAAGAATACATTATTATCGATCTTTAAAAAATGCTTGTATATGCCTTTTATACTCGCCCTTTATCGATGAAAATATAGTTTACCAAATTAAGATCGATCCCTTTCTCTATCGGCAAATGTCACTATATCAAAACTTTGTCTTTTGATACTTTATGACTTGCATCGACAAAAATACAATATTTAGAACTTCTCCTTTTTTAATGTCTTATCGATAGAATTACACAAATTTGAACTTACTCATGACTCCTTAGTTATCGATAAAATATCAAATATTAGAACCTGCTTTACCTTCTTCATTTTATGCATAGTCGACAAATATTGTTTTTTGAAACTTTTTGCTTTTTGTGCTTTATCAATGAACTCCTGATTATTCAAACTTAACAAACACTCCTCAACCTTTCTTATGACTGTGTCAGTAAAAGATAAATTTTCCAAACTTTTATTATGAGTTCTTCTATCGACGACATTTATGTTTTTTGAACTCAACATAAAATCCTTTTATTGGTGAAATATAACAATTTCAAACTAAACATACACTTCTCGTTATCAGCTAAAGTGGAAAATTTCAAACTTTGCCAACTCATCTTTGTTAGAAAAACAATCGTTTCATGAACTTTATATCGACAAAAACATACAAATTCAAACTATCTTGCTCTGTCCATACTTAGAACTAGTCAACAAACCGGCTAAATTGCTAACTATAGAACTAGTTAGCCTTTGGGACTTTTTCCCGACAACACTAGGTTTCTCTTCACAACTTAACTTTGTCTTCACACTTGAATGTACCTTCATAAGCCTTATCGTCTTATCGGCTAAAAGACTAACCTTAGGACTAGTTCACTTTTGCCTCATTTCCCCGACACCACATGAAACACGCTCTTCTTCAAAACTTCAACTAAGTCTTTGCCTTTGCCTTGTCAGCTTATCGACTAAACACTGAACCTCCAAACTAGTTTAGAAATATAATATTTTCCTGATTATACCTTGTAATCTTTGAGTAAGTTTTCCTTTTATATTATCGGTAAGTCGGCAAATATCATAACTTTAAAACTAGTTTGCACTTTACAAACTTTACCGACAACACTATAAAACAAGTTTACTTTTCTTTCAAATCGTCGATAGACTTCTTAATACTTCAATATTTCTGACTACACATTACTTCAAAGTTCTTGATAGAAAAGTGATGACTTCACAATATTTCAAAATTGCTAATAGTGATGACTTCGCAATATTTCAAGATTGTCGATAGTGATGACTTCGTAATATTTCAAACTTACCGATAGTGATGACTTCAACTTCTTGGTTCTTGTAGACCGTTGATACGTCTGTGACTTTAAATTGTCAATGTTGATGCCAATATAGAAATAGGTTTCGATAGAACACATTATGCCGATATACATGTCACAAAGCAGGTTCGCATCAAAGACAATTTGCCGAAACCTGATTTGGACCTATCTTGGTTCATATGGAGAACATTTTGTAGACATCAGCTTTGCTCTTTAACATCAATGACAACTCTTTGAACATATTTTCTTTGAAAACTCATGCCTTAACATCCATTCATTATCTTTGGTATCATCACTGCATTGTTCAACAAATCTTGTCATCTTCACTACTATGTTCAACTAATCTTGTCTTGTGTCTTTGGCTTGTCTTTGGCATTCACACAAACTGTCCAACTACCAACTAACTTCATGATGTCCAACAATCTCCATACTATCCAATACACCTTTGTCATCAAACCTTTACTTACCATTTAGTGGTCCCTTTGACATCAATGACAATATTGCCAACAATCTCCCCCTTTGTCATTGATGGCAACACACACACACAAACATTCCTGAACATTATTGATTATTCCTCATCTTCTTTTGAATTTTTCTCTCCCCCTTTGACATTAATGGCAAAGGGATGTGATTATATCTTTTTCATGAGAGGATCCTCTATTCAGTGAAGCTCCCCCTATCAGTAGAACTCCTTCTTGGACACTGATATGCTTCTTTCTTTATCTCTGATTGTTCACTCCTTCCCTATCTCTGATTATTCACTGTCAATCTACTAGATGTCTTCTCTAACACAACTGAAGGATCATTCATTCTGCAACCTGTCATCCACTCTGCAATCTGCAACACATCCTACTACAATCTGTAACCTGCAACTTATTCTCCCCCTTTAACATAAAAAAAGAGTGGTAAAAGAACACCAATAGCAACAACAAACAAATATCTAAAATAAATATAATCTCTCCTTTTCTGCATTACTCTATCTCTCTTTTTGACATAGACACCAAAACTATCTAAACACACTGACCCCCCCTAAGAGTAATCATCCTTCAAAGCAATTGAGGAACCAACGATAGAAAAATACTTTGACAGAAATGGCATTTATGTATGAGAAAAAGATTATCCACAATCAAAATCACTCAACATCCTTTTGTACTAATCAATCTAATCTTGAACGATCTCTCGATGATACTACCACTGCAAAATGAGAAGCAAGAATATCATTCCCTATTAGGAACCTAAATCACCATCTGTAACACTTCTCTGACATTTATCTTTTAGAGGTAGTCACATTCAAACTAGGGATTATAACTATGTTCTAGTCTGCTGCAAACAAGATGATTGTTCACAAAGTTTACTTCAATATTCTACCTTTTTCCTGCTCTAAATGTCTTCTATAAATCTCCCATGATGACTATTCCAAGATCTCTCCTCTAATTTTCAATACCAGTTTGAATTGACTTTCATAATGACTTGCATGACAGTGTTGTCTTTGGCTCAAATCTACCTTACACCAGCTCATCACTATCCCTACACTTGTTCACTATAATAATGACTTAACATACTTACTTTCATGATCTTTAAATTGCCTGATAATGGTTTAATCATTAAGACATGTCCCTTTAACATAGCTTCTCTGTTTATGGATCCAAACATTGCTTATGGTGAAAACTTCTTCTTGATACTTTGACACAACCTACTTCATGTCATCTTGACATAACTCCTTTTGCTATATAGGCATTCCACACTGATATAACTTTGTAACCACTAAAAAATCATGGGAAATATCCATTCATATACTTACAACCAATACAATAAGAAAATACTTCTTTACTTATCAAACATTTTCTAATGCTCCCCCTTGCACTAATATTCCTTGTTCTCTATCTCTTGTTGCTAAATGATGATCACCATGTGAGAGCCTTTCACCTTCCTTTACTTCCTTTACTTCCTCATGACTTCTGGTTTTTCTACAACTGAAAGATTGTCTACAACTATTATGTCAGACTTCTATGCAACTTTTCACATACCTATAATATTCTTTCATTCATCTTTTATATACAAGCTATCACATGCCACATAGTTAGCAACATTTTCATTCATATGTTCTGCAATACATGATCTTCATCTAATTGTTACTCTTGCACATTGAAACATTGGTATACTAAAACCTTGTTGTTCAATGTTCTTTTGAATCTATGAAAGCTTCATTACCTCTTTACCATTGCAACTTGTAGTTCCTGAATTGAAGATCATTCTCAATCTAACATTCTTGTGCATTTGATCACCTTTCTCATTGTATTTACTAGGCACCATTTAACAACTGACCTATCAAACATGTAATTGAGCTTTCCATTCTTCAATCTTCATTCTTTATCAACTATATTTATTCTCTATGGTAGGTCTGTCACTCTTATGTGGCAATGTTCTTCATAGAACATCAATGCCTCACTCGGTCTATAGATATAACCTTTCATATAGTTGTCTCTATCAGTTTTGATAACAACTGATGTCAAAGCTACCATCAATCTCACTCCCAAGAACTGCAACTTGCATAAAATAATAGAGATTTCTAAACATCACAACACAAGGATAACTGACCACCATCACACAATGTAAACATTAATGTTTGAACACACAATCTGCATCATTCACCAATGACACACAATCAATCATATAGACTACTCATAATGCATATTATATACTTGCAATGATTGTCTTCTTTATGCTTCATCTTTGTTCACACACTAAATTATTATGATATCAGTGTATGGTTGTCTTCTCCATGATTCATAAATGACTAATGACAAACAAGTTAAACATCCATAATAATATCTAGTGAACATCAATGCCATGACCAAACCAACAAACTCCAGTAGGCCTTCATTTCCTAATCCCTTCAAACTGTCATCACATCTTTCAACTCTACAACTTCCTTTTCAAACAATTATTTTCTCTCACTTTGGATGCCGGTCTATGAAGACAACTTCTGTATGAGGTATATCTTCACTCTCCTTAGCCTAAAAAAGCCTTACAATACTTCATGGTCTTACTAGATTTAAGATTTGTCCACTCTTGCTGACACAACTTCTTTGTCTTTTCCATGGGGCTGAATGGTAAAGCAATGATCAGCTCCCTCTAAACTCATGCTACTCTTTATGCACTTAGTGATGTCTCTTGTGCAGTATGCACAAGATTAGATTCTTCCTTCTCTTGCTCTTGTTTTAATCTCCAAACTTTCATAATATCTTTCTTCTGCTTGGTCAGAGTATTTGTTTGTTTGTTATATCTAGATGGTTCCATTAAACTACTTCTATAAAACCATGCTTTAAACCA
The DNA here is from genome assembly GCA_027924645.1 of Cunninghamia lanceolata. Classification (NCBI taxonomy): domain Eukaryota; kingdom Viridiplantae; phylum Streptophyta; class Pinopsida; order Cupressales; family Cupressaceae; genus Cunninghamia; species Cunninghamia lanceolata. The sequence continues at coordinate 219,571 of BSBN01001468.1, read as the reverse complement.
AAGTTATTGCATTTATAACATATGACTAAAGAAGTATGGTTTCTTGAAAATCCAAAACTATCATTTCTTACTTGTATACTATAATCTCTTTCAATGTGACCAAGATGATTGCATTTATAACATAGGATATTACATCTTCTATTTGATAGCTCATAAGAATTCTTATTCCAATTAATTTTCCTTGCATGCATCCAACAATCTATTACTTTATGACCAAATTCATAACAAGAATATCAATAACCATGAAAAGAATTTTCAAACCTGGTGATTTGATGCTGTCCTAGATGGAAAAATCTTCTAAATTTGTTCTTGTTGTCTTGTGGAGGAGTTCTTTCATTTTATGGAACATGATCTTCCTTCTTCTTGCTTCTTTCACTTTTGATGGGGGCTTCATTTGAACACTTTTGTGCCTTATTAGAATCTTCTTTATAACCAAGTCCCATCTTATTGAAAGGTGATCTCTGCTCATTTAATATCTCATCTAAACATCCAGTGCTCTTTTCAAATTGAAGGTTCTTGTTCAACTTGGAGGATGTTTTTTCTAGTTCCTTTCTCAAGGAAACAATCTCTAACTCATGCCTCTCACAATCTACCTCTTTTGACTTTAACTGATTTATTACTTCTCCCTTGATTTTCTTAACTTCTTCAATTTGTGCCTTTAAATCCATGAGCAGTTTTCTTGCTTCTTCAAGAGCTTAAATTACTTTGGTCTTGGAGTCCTTTTCTTCATGAAGTTGTAACTTTAGTCTTGAGTTTTCTTTTTGAAAAATTTCAACCACATTGTAAGCATAATGGAGTTCTTCAAGATTTACTTCTTCATCATCCTCTAGATCAGATTTGACCTCTTCTTCATATGAATGTATCCTTTCATTATCATTATTCTCAACCACAAGGTTGTCTTCTCTTTCAGATACATCATCTTTTATGTCAATTGATAGGTGTGTTTCACACAACAACTCATCATTTGATTCGAATGGTGCTTGTTGATCAACATTTTCTTTAGAATTTTCTTTTCTCTTATTTCCTTTTCTTCTCACCATGTGTGCTTCTAGAATCTACCTTCAATCTGTTAGGCTATCAGAAGGAACCTGCTCTGATACCAATTGATAAATGCACACCAAACACTGAGAGAGGGGGGGTGAATCAGTGTTTGTATCTTTTTTCTTAAACAACTACAAATATAAAAAACAATCCTAAACAGAGATCATAACTTTGTTTTAATGAACCAAACTAGAAGGCACACATAAAATGCAAACTCACAAGAGAACACCAAATTTACGTGGAAAACCCAAATGGGAAAAACCACGGTGAGAATGTTGCTTGAGTCTACCGCTCTTAAAAAATACTTGTATATGCCTTTTATACATTATTACCAATCTTAAAAAATGCTTGTATATGCCTTTTATACTTTCCCTTTGTCGATGAAAATATAGTTTACCAAATTAAGACCGATCCCCTTCTCTATCAGCAAATGTCACTATATCAAAACTTTATCTTTTGATACTTTATGACTTGCATTGGCAAAAATACAATATTCATAACTTCGCCCCTTTTAATGTCTTATCAGCAAAATTACACAAATTCAAACTTACTTATGACTCCTTAGTTATCGGTGAAATCTCAAATATTAGAACCTGCTTTACCTTCTTCATTTTATGCATAGTTGACAAATATTGTTTTTTGAAAACTTTTTCTTTTTGTGCTTTATCAACAAACTCCTGATTATTCAAACTTAACAAACACTCCTCGGCCTTCCTTATGACTTTGTTGGTAAAAGATAAATTTTCCAAACTTTTATTATGATTTCTTCTATCAGTGACATTCATGTTTCTTGAACTCAACATAAAAGCCTTTTATCGGCGAAATATAACAATTTCAAACTAAACATACACTTCTCATTATCGGCTAAAGTGGAAACTTTCAAACTTGGCTAACTCATCTTCTTTATCAGAAAAACAATCATTTCACAAACTTTGTATCAATAAAAACATACAAATTCGAACTATCTTTGCTCCATCCATACTTAGAACTAGTCGGCAAACCTGCTAAATTACTAACTTTAGAACTAGTTAGCCTTTGGGTCTTTTTCCCGACAACACTAGGTTTCTCTTCACAACTTAACTTTGTCTTTGCACTTGAATGTGCCTTCATAAGCCTTATTGGCTTATTGGCTAAAAGACTAACCTTAGAACTAGTTCACTTTTGCCTCATTTTCCCAACAACACATGAAACACGCTCTTCTTCAAAACTTCAACTACGTCTTTGCCTTTGCCTTGTCGGCTTATCGGCTAAATGCCGAACCTTCAAACTAGTTTAGAAATAGACAATTTTCTTGATTATACCTTGTAAGCTTTGAGTAATCTTTCCTTTTATATTATCGGTAAGTCGGTGAATATCATAACTTTAAAACTAGTTCGCACTTTACAAACTTTGCTAACAACATTATAAAAAAAGTTTACTTTTTCTTTCAACTCGCTGATAGACTTCTTAATACTTCAATATTTCTGACTTCGTGTTACTTCAAAGTTCTTGATAGAAAAGTGATGACTTCACAATATTTCAAGATTGCCGATAGTGATGATTTCATAATATTTCAAACTTGCCAATAGTGATGACTTTAACTTCTTGGTTCTTGTAAACTGCCGATACTGTGACTTCAAATTGCCAATGTTGATGCCGATAGAATAGGTTTCAATAGAACACATTATGCCGATATACATGTAACGAAATAGGTTCGGATCGAAGACAATTTGCCAACACCTGACTTGGACCTGTCTTGGTTCATATGGAGAACATTTTGCTGACTATAGCTTTCCTCTTCAACATCAATGACAACTCTTTAAATAGATCTTCTTTGAAAACTTGTGCCTTAACATCTGTTCACTGTCTTTGGCATCTTCACTGCATTGTTCAACAAATCTTGTCATATTCACTACTATGTTCAACCAAATCTGTCTCTTGTCTTTGCCATTCACAAAAATTATCTATCTACCAACTAACTTCATGATGTCCAACAATCTCCATACTATCCAATACACCTTTGTCATCAAACCTTTACTTACCATTCAATGGTCCCTTTGACATCAATGACAATATTGCCAACAATCTCCCCCTTTGTCATTGATGGCAACACACACACACAAACATTCTTGAACATTACTCATCTTTTTTTGACTTTTTCTCTCCCCCTTTGACATCAATGGCAAAGGGTTGTGATTATACCTTTTTCATGAGAGGATCCTCTATTCGGTGAAGTTCCCCCTATCAGTAGAACTCCTTGGACACTGATATGCTTCTTTCTTTATCTCTGATTGTTCAGTCCTCTATCTCTGATTGTTCATTGTCAAGCTACTAGATGTCTTCTCTGACACAACTAAAGGCTCATTCATTCTACAACCTGTCATCCACTCTCAATCTGCAACACACCCTGCTATAATTTGCAACATGCAACTTATTCTCCCCCTTTAACATCAAAAAATAGAGGGGTCAAAGAATACCAATAGCAACAACAAACAAATATTTGAAATAAATATAATATCTCTCCTTTTTCTGCATTACTCTATCTCCCTTTCTAACTTTTTCTTGTGAGAATTCCATGTTTTAGAAGTCATGTTCCAGAAAGGCGCATTTTTCTGTAGAGTGGCACTTTCATTTGATAAGTCAATGAATTTGTTCACTACTTCGGCACATTTGTTCTATAGTTTGACACATATGTTTCAAAATTCTATGCTTTTGTCACACAATTTGATGCATATGTTTTTAAAATGGTGCTATTGTAGGCTTCTAATTTATCATTCATCCTCTAACTTATTTGTGATTGCAAGATTATTTTGTGTCAATTCTGTGTTATGAATATGAGGCTTTCATTCTATTTCTGAGCTGTGTAATAATTTTTTGGTTTAACTAACTATCTATTTTTATAGGATTAATCATTTTCTTGCAAATATGTACATTTATGTTCCATGAAATCATTTTTGACTGTGCTCCTACCTTTTGGCACTTTTGTTCAATATCTGTGCGCTTTTGTTAGGTAAAACTTTTCTTTTGTTCAATATTTGTACGCACTTTTGTTTTTCTTTTGTCAAATATATGTGCACTTTTGTTTTGTAAAAGTGTGCTTTTGTCAAGTATCTATGTGCCTTTGTGCTAGAAAAGTTTGCTTTTATTTAATAAAAGTACACATTTATTACATAAAACCTGCATAATTATTCTGTACAATTGCACTTCTAACTATCAAACTGTACTTTTGTTCCACAATCTCTAATATCATCTTTTTTCATCTAACCTTTGTGATTTGGAGATCTAATCCATTTGTGCATCCTATTTCTTGATTGTTAAAGACAAAAAAAATCCAAAAAACTACTTGTTAAGTAGAAAAGAGATTACAAGCCTAAAGAGTTAAACTAGTTCATCCCTCTTCTACAAAACATTGGGGCACAAACCAAGCATGGATTCTATCTAAGGGGGAGAGCCAAAATATAGGGGTTCTTCCCTTTTGTTGTATATATAAGCACCAACCAAGCTCAACCAAAGCTCAACAACAAGCCAAGACTATGATTAAACCATAAAATGAGGAATAATAGACTAATACAGACTACAGGAAATGAACCACAAAGATCAACAAGTACAACAAAGGTAAGAAAGTAGTTCAAAACTTAGAAAGTTTAGCACAATTGTCCAAGACAGGGGCGCTTGGGTGCCCTGGGCCCTTTTTAGGATTAGGTAGAACTTTCAACTCTGTTGGATCTGTATCCATCTGCACTGCTTCCTTCTCGAAAATTAGCCTCCAAAACCTCTCCTTCTCACCTGCACACACAAAAAGAGGGGAAATGTTGTATTGTTTTAAGGGTTTACCTTAGTCAAACCCTATCTTGGTGTTCCCACCTCCACAACAATGATAGATAAGATCCAAGAGTGCATGCCCTAGCAGGGCAGAGGCTAGATCTGCAACAATATGATAGATAATAATGATAAATGATGATAATAACCACAAGATATCCAACCTTAGTTGATGAAGCCTTAGCACCCACAAAGAAGAGTGATGAAGAGGGATTCAAATTTCCTTCAAAGCCTACAAACAACTTCAATAGCATTCACAAGTAGAAGACAATCCAAACATGAAGAATCCTTTAGCATAGAATATTACATGAGAGCAATTTCACATTCATCTAGTTCAGTGTAAAATGAACTACAACACATAGTTAAATATGCATTCCCGCTCATCTTCAAAAAATAAAACAACTTTAGGCTGACAAATACAAACTAGAGGAGTGTCCCAAGCTGACACCACAATTTGAGGCTAAAAATCCCAAGTGGAACTAGGGCGCTTGGGCGCCTTGGACCTTTAGCCCACAAACTTCACAAAGTGTCTTTTAATGGGGGCTTAGTCCAATCCCAAGTTGATTATGTCAGGTTTATTTGTTGGGATTGAGATATTTATCATTTAGAGCTCAAAGAGGTGTTAAAATAGGTCATAATTATCAAAGGCAACAAAATAGTTCCAACCTAGGAACTAAACTAAGAGTAAAATGCTAGTGTACACATTTTATGACTCAACATTTAGCCCCAACTTTATTGTGGGTATGAACTTACGTTCAAACTCATAATTTTAAAGGGATGGATGAAGCACACAAACATAGACGACCAAAGAATTCCACCAAGCTGTGGACCACGCATAGTCCTCAGACTAAGGATCCTAAGGTTATAAGTACATTTACAAAACTAATTCACACATATGCGGAGTACTGAAAGCATACACAAGAATACATGTGAAAGACACAATACAAAGGTAATACACGCAAAACACAAGGCATACACGCTTGACATGAATCATACACATAAGACACAATGAATACACATAAAACATAATGAATACATAGAGAACACATAGAAAACATGATGAAGACACATAAGTTAAACATAACACAAAAAATAAGCAAACATAAGAATACAAATAGAACAAACACACCAAACACATGATTCTGACATTAGATTGCTATGTCATTAGGGGTCATGTGAAAAAAGTTCCACCGTGGATCACACACTAGTAAGGACTGCCGAATTACTAGGTGACCATGCTAAGTCACATGAAGCACACAGGATAGCCAACTACGTTGCACTAGGTGGCTCATGGATCAAAGAGGAAGCATCACTAGGTAGTGAGGACCGCCGAATCACTAGGTAAGTTCCCTACCAACAAGCAAATATGTAATCAAAAGAGAGCATAACACGATGGATTCCTCCACCTTAAAGTGATTCTTAACTCCTTTCAGGGAGAAAATGCTTTAAGGTACAACAAATCATAAGCAGACATGAGAGCTTTCTAGAAGAACATGCCCATAAGATACATGTTTCCAAAGAACTACATCGCATCAAGGGGTTGTCCCCACAAAAGACAAACCAAGGTGATGCTACATGAATGATACACAATGGCTTGTGTAGTCATGGTATGACGCCAAGCATAACAACAAGGTGCCATAAAATCAAAACATAAAAGAAATACAAAGTAACAAAATAAAGGGATTTACCAATTGGTGTCAGTATATGAATGGTTGTATAATAGGAGAATTCTTAAGACTATATATATATATCATCCACCAGCTAGCAGAACTACAGAGACAAAGGAAAAGGTAACACATGAAATCAAAGTATAATATCCCTTGGGTCAACAAGGGAGAATGCTGAAACATTCTATGCCTTGCATCATCCCCAAAGGACACAACAACAAGACAAATTACGATAGATAGAAGAATGATGATACAAATAGAGAGAATGTCACAATAGATTTTGGTCCCCTTTGTATCCTTGCACCTACAAGTGTGTCAAGGGTCATCCAAAGAGAACTTAACAATACAAGAATAACAAAAAATAAAAACACATAAACACATAGATAAAGCATCAAGTGACACATCACAGGGGAAACACAATCACATATACACATAACACTGATAACGATGTAGCTCACGTGTGAATCAACCTAATGCAAGTCATCATCCTCCCAATCTAGTCCCTGATCTATTTGAAAAGGACAAGATGCAAGAGGAACTATAGCATGAGAGGTATAAGGTACAATAGCCATACCTATATTATCTTTAGAATCACTATCAAAATGTAGTACAATAGGCTCCATAGCAGCTTTTGAAGCTTCTTCTTTCTCTTCAAAAGACACAATAGTACTAGTTGTCTCTTTGGCATCCATCGGTGATAAACACTTGAGAGGGAGATTCTCCTCTCCTACGACAAGGCCAGTTGTAGCACGACGATGATTCTTTCTTTCTCAAGCAATCTTATTATGCTTAGCTTTATTCATGATGTTTTTAAAAAGAAATTTAGTATCTTCCACCGTCGACTTCTTTTCTTCCTTTGTTTTAGGAACATTAGAAGAAACAGAAGGAACAACCAAAGGCTAAGATAAAACAAGGGAGGGTTCCTCAATGTAGGATGCTCTTCCTTCTCAACTTGTGAGGCAGGCGAAAGTACATGAGTGCCCTCAAGTGGTTGAGAAACATCAGGAAATAAAATTTGCTCAACCGATTGATCACCGCCAGTCTCCTTAGAGGTGGGTGGAAAAAAAATTATATTGCAATTGTAGGGAGGTCTATTTTGTGCATGAAGATTTCCTCATTATTCTTGAAGGGATGGCAGAGGGGAACCTCAACATGTCTACCAGATGCTCAGGGATAGGGAAGAACCTTCGATTTGGGATTAGCTTCATTGACTACCTATGGGACAAGAGGAATTACAGCCGAAGCCTCAAAAGATTGAGGAGGTTCAAAAACATCACCAGGAGAAATGTTACTAAGTGATAACTTAACTATATTCTATGCTTTAAATTTCTAATATGACAAGAAGAATAAATCATCTCTTTTGAGTGACTCCTACTAGTTGTGGCCAGAAGTAGTCGAGTGAAAAGAGTCCATTTTGAGCAACAGGGTGATACTGACTATGATGTACAACATGCACTCATCCCTCAAATGGAAACTTCAAACACTTATGGAACATAGAGGGGACTACTTTCATAGAGTAGAGCCATGGGTATCCCAACTTCACATGACATAGATCTGATGTAGGAGTGATGACAAAATGAATGTCCACGGCTCTTGGCCCAACTTTAACTTCAAGAGTTAAAGCACCAAGGGCTGGATAGATAGACCCATCGTGTGCTCTAATATCCACCTCTGACACATCATATGTATCTCAGTACAAACCATGCATGTAGATAAACTCTTCAGTTACTACATTCACCATGCATATAGGATCTATCATAGCACCCCGAATAGGTTTATTATTGATTCAAATATTAATGTAAAGAGGTCCATCAAGAGCTTTGATAGTAACATCATGTGGAGTAAAAGATATAGTAGGTTCTGTATTTACTTTCTCTTTACGAGGGCGAGCATCCACCATGCAAACATCTTCATCATAACCATTGTATTGAGTTATAACATTAGATTTGTGGTGAGGTAAAGGATCAACATATATCTGAAGGTTTTGATTAGGAGTTTCCACCGATTCATTCCCTTTATCATTAACACAAACAACCTAGATGACATTGACATCGATGAGGTATTGAACATCATGTTTAAGACACATGCATCTTTCAGTGTCATGGCCAACGGAGCGGTGGAATTGACAAAAAACCTTCGAATCAAAGGAAGATGATTGCATCTTGCTTGGATCAAGAGGTCTAATGGGTGGAAGCTTGATGAGATTATTTTGTAAAAGTTGTGTCTGTAAAAGCCCTCAAACCATCATAAAAGTAAATAAAGTAAAATGAAGTAAATAATCCACTTAAATACAACATCACATTGCCAAAAGTAAAAAGATGTAATAATCCACTTAAATACAACTTCCAAAAGATAAAAAGGGGGTGTAATTAATTCGCTTAATTACAATACCACAATAAAATGATAAGTCTCATAAATAAGTTTCAATAGAGTCAATAAATCTTCATAAATAAGGATCCATAAGAATCATTAAATCTTGCAAAGGATAATCTCATCGATATGAATCAAAATGTCATTAAGTCTTTCAAAATCATGTGCTCAATCCAGGTAAAAGCACTATAAATAATATACAAAATCCAGGGGCATTCATGCCATATTACATCCAATTTTAAGATACAATAATCATGTACAACAAGAATAAATAAATCAGTACGCTCATCAGTCACACGAACCAAGTGGTCCACCACCTGCGAGCCAAGAGATGAGAACATGGCCCAGGTGCTTTTCCACCCAACCATGAAGTAATTACACTTCCCCGGATCCCTTCATAAAAGAAGGAAACCCAGTCCTACACAAAATGTCTAGCTACTTGGAAACAACTGGTAGGAGGGAACACCCGATTCAACCCTGATGTCTGAATGTGCAATTCTAAATAATGAAAAGCAGATTGTCTCACAATAGGATGTGATATATATATATATATATATATATATATATATATATATAAGTTTACTAGATAAAATAAACATCTATTTCGATCTCATCTCGATTAGATCTAATCCTTTAAATAGTAACCATGTTCAATTCCCGAAAAGAGGAAAAGCCATCTCTGAAAATCCACATTCGGCATCCTAGCCCAGAAAGTAACCCAATACATTCCTAGATAGAAACTACTTCTTTCCCCAAGAAGCAAGTAAATAAATAATAAAGAATAAAGAATTAAAGTTTACCAATAAATCAATCAAAAATCTCTTTCCCAAAACATCAATCAGGAATATACACTTTTCAGTCAATAATCCATCTTTGTACATACAATTGCATTCATAATGTTATCAAATTTATATAATTTTTAATCCATTTTTTAGACATAATTCACCATATAATAGTCATTCTAAGTTATTTAAACAATCTCACTATCAAATCTATGACAGGAACTATCTCAGTCTATTTATCTATAACCATATAAGTTCACAAGTCAATCAAAAACCTTACTGTCACAACTATGACATGAAGTCTAGAAACAATAAAAATAGTCTTCCTGTCGCAACTGCGACAAGAATTATATCAAAAATAAAATAAAGAACCGATCTTTGCAATCTTCTAATATCATTCAAGGATAAGTTTCCAAAAATAACGTTTTGAACAACAAACAATAAAGGAACAATCAACTACAAGAATTCTCTTATCAATATCTAAGTGTTTAGAATTTATTTACATCTTGTTTTAATCATTAAGAAGAGGTCGATTCCAATAAAGTCTGAATCTATTATTATGCAGAAAGATTTACAAAGTTTACTAATATTTGGCAGATAATTATATAACTATGTCTCAGAATCTAACTATGTTTTCCAACAGTAAACCATATCAAGAAAGAGGTGATTTTTATATAATAAAACTAGAAATACAGCGATCAGCAAGGACAAGGATTTAAGAATTTCAGGTCGATGTCTGGTAAGAGAGTGATCAATAGCAATATAGAGATAATAAACTGGTGCCAGGAATAGACTAAGGTTAGGCAATTTTAGAGGAACAATTCTGATTCGAGATGCCATGAGTTCTAAGGTTGGTAGTAGAGATAAATATGAGGGTGGATGGTTTCAAAACAGAAGAGGCAATGCAGCCTAAGTCTTCCATTTAGTGGCTAGGAATAGGTAGGTCATTATCACAAACACAAAAGGGGGCCAATCTTAACAATCAGATGAAAGAAAACTAAGCAAAACAATCACAGTAGCGGATAAGGAAAATGCAGATCGGTGCCAACAACAATCTGAGAGAATAAAAGGTGACTAGCAGCAAGATGAATGACAATAATTCAGAAGGGCATCCTAGATCAAACGTAGACCAACAAACAGGAGATACATAGGACAACTTTTCTATGTTTAAACAACCAAAACAATCATTAAAGATTGCAAATATATATAAGGAAATACCTAGGTAGTTTTATCCGAGAGAAGGTCGATCCTGCTTCCCCAATCACTGCCCTCTTCTATCTTTTGTCACTCCAAGTCAATGATTTGCTCTTCCCTGCCTTTTATGCTTAGAATAAGGTATACTTCTCCCCCTGCTGCCAATTTCGTGCCTTCTCTATTCCAGATCCCCATCCTTCTCTGCTAAATTCATGGGTCTTTTTCCTGCTGCCGATCTCTTTTATTCAAGATATCTCTCTAATTTTGGTGATCTTTTTTAGCTTTAAATACTAAAGATTTGATAACTGGTCCATACTCCAGTTTGCATGAGATTTTACCATTTAAAGCTCACAAAATTTCTATTTAAATTAAAATAACATCTTTTAATTAGCTTACTATCGCATGTATGTCATACTTTATTTGTTTTTAATAACACAAAAATACTCTTAATCAATCAAGAATAATAAAATAATATATATATCCATATATCTATTCACAATTTAATATAATTTTTAAAAATCTAATTTAACATATTGTCTTCCAAACATCTATACTCATATAAATAGAAAGTGGTTATTATCATTTATAAAATACAACTGTATATGAATATCCACTATTTAAAAATACAATACACTATTTAAAATATAATTTGAAAAGACATTAATTTTCATAATCAAATCATGCATTCGAAAAAGGATTTTAAAACAATTAAAACACAATAATTTCTAAAATCAAATGATCAATCATGATTATTAAACACACAATGATGCATAAAATAAGCCATTCAAAAATACATATGAAACTACGTGAGTGTGATTGCATCAGAGTTAACCATCCCAAATAGTTCTTGCCAAGTGGCTAGAACACCTCTACCTCAACCATGTTCTGGTCTTCGACGAGTACCTGCATTCATTTGCACTCAACTCGACATCAATAGGTTAGTTCCCAAAAAAACATAGCCGAAGCAAAACATCATAATCATATTGATAATATTTAATATTTAAATTTCAACTTTCCAATTTACGCAATTATAACTTCATGATAATTACCTTTTCACACGTGGAATTTACTCAAAGTAAAATAACCATAGTAAATGTTTGCTAATCTAGAATAATTATATAGTCCGTAAAAATGGGTTGTGACATCCTTCCCCACTTGGAAGAGACATCGTCCCAATGTCTTATTACACGTCAAAATAATAATGAATCAATTTACCATCAACAAAGTATCAAAGTATTATAAAATAGTAACAATAACTCAAAGTATCATTAAGGTATCATCAATTATAACAAAGCATATTAATGTCCTTTTACATCCTCCCATGTGGCACCATCCACCAAACTATTGGTCCTACTCGACCTTATACAAAATAATATCTCAATTTCGCACTTAACATTGTGTCCATCAAATAAATCCAAGTATAATCAATTAATCAATTCACATGGCACAACTGCCAATTCAATGTATATAATCCATCACATGGTACAACTACCACTCAGTTACATTTATTCTGGCATAAGATTAACAATCACATCTTAGCACAATAGTCCCAAAAGAAAACAGAGGCCCTAGTGTTCAACCTAGTACTTTGATACCAAAATGTAAAAGCCCACAAACCATCACAAAAGTAAATAAAGTAAAATGAAGTAAATAATCCACTTAAATACAACATCACATTGCCAAAAGTAAAAAGATGTAAATAATCTACTTAAATACAACTTCCAAAAGATAAAAAGGGGGTGTAATTAATCCGCTTAATTACAATACCACAATAAAACGATAAGTCTCATAAATAAGTTTCAATAGAGTCAATAAATATTCATAAATAAGGATTCATAAGAATCATTAAATCTTGCAAAGGATAATCTCATCAATATGAATCAAAATGTCATTAAGTATTTCAAAATCACGAGCTCAATCTAGGTAAAAGCACTATAAATAATATACAAAATCCATGGGCATTCATGCCATATTACATCCAATTTCAAGATACAATAATCATGTACAACAAGAATAAATAAATCAGTACGCTCATCAATCACATGAACCAAGTGGTCCACCACCAGTGAGCTGAGAGACGGGAACATGGCCCAGGTGCTTTTCCACCCAACCATGAAGTAATTACACTTCCCTGGATCCCTTCATAAAAAGAAGGAAACCCAGCCCTGCACGAAATGTCTAGCTACTTGGAAACAACTGTCAAGAGGGAACACCCGATGCAACCCCGATGTCTGAATGTGCAATTCTAGATAATGAAAAGCAGATTGTCTCATAACAAGATGTGGCATATATATATAAGTTTTCTAGACAAAATAAACATCTATTTCAATGTCATCTCGATTAGATCTAATTCTTTAAATAGTAAGTAGGTTCAATTCTCAAAAAGAGGAAAAGCCATCTTTGAAAATCCACATTCGGCATCCTAACCCAGAAAGTAACCCAATACATTCCTAGATAGAAACTACTTCTTTCCCCAAGAAGCAAGTAAATAAATAATAAATAATCAAGAATTCAAGTTTACCAATAAATTAATCAAAAATCCCTTTCCCAAAACATCAATCAGGAATATATACACTTTTTAGTCAATAATCCATCTTTGTACATACAATTGCATTCATAATGTTATCAAATTTATATAATTTCTAATCTATTTTTTAGATATAATTCACCATATAATAGTCATTCTAAGTTATTTTAACAATCTCACTGTCAAATCTGTGATAGGAACTATCTCAATCCATTTACCTATAACCATATAAGTTCACAAGTCAATCAAAAAACTTACTGTCACAACTGTGACAGGAAGTCCAGAAACAATAAAAATAGTCTTCTTGTCGCAACTGCGACAAGAACTATAGCATAAATAAAATAAAGCATAAAACTTTGCAATCTTCTAATATCATTCAAGGATAAGTTTCCAAAAATAATGTTTTGAACATCAAACAATAAAGGAACAGTCAGCTATATGAAATCTCTTATCAACACCTAAGTGTATAGAATTTATTTACATCTTGTTTTAATCATTAAGAAGAGGTCGATTTCAATAAAGTCTGAATCTATCATTATGCAAAAAGATTTATAGAGTTTACTAATATCTGGCAGATAATTATATAACTGTGTCTCAGAATCTAACTATGTTTTCCAACAGTAAACCATATCAAGAAAGAGGTGATTTTTATATAATAAAACTAGAAATACAACGATCAACAAGGACAAGGATTTAAGAATTTTAGGTCGACGCCTGGTAAGAGAGTGATCAATAGAAATATAGAGATAGTAAACTGGCGCCAGGAACAGACTAAGGCCAGGCAATTTTAGAGGAACGATTCTGATCTGAGATGCCATGAGTTCTAAGGTTGACGGCAGAGATAAATCTAAGGGTGGACAGTTTCAAAATAGAAGAGGCAACACAACCTAAGTCTGCCATTTAGCAGCTAGGAATAGGTAGGTCGTTATCACAAACACAGAAGGGGGCCAATCTTAACAATCAGATGAAAGAAAACTAAGCAGAACAATCACAATAGCAGATAAGGAAAATGCAGATCGACACCAACAACAATCTCAGAGAATAAAAGGTGACTAGCAACAGGAGGAATGATAGTAATTCAGAAGGCCATCCTAGATCAAACATAGGCCAACAAACAAGAGATACATAGGCCAAATTTTCTATGTTTAAGTAACCAAAACAATCATTAAAGATTGCAAATATATATAAGGAAATACTCAGGTAGTTTCACCTGAGAGAAGGTTGATCCCACTTCCCTAGTCGCTGCCCTCTTCTATCTTTTGTCGCTCTAAGTTAACGATCTGCTCTTCCATGCCTTCTATGTTCAAAATAAGGTATACTTCTCCCCTTGCTGCCAATTTCGTGCCTTCTCTATTCCAGATCCCCATCATTCTCTGCTGAATTCGTGGGTCTTTTTCCTACTACCGATCTCCTCTTTTATTCAAGATATCTCTCTAATTTTGGTGATCCTTTTTAGGTTTAAAGGCTGAAGATTTAATAACTAGTCCATACTCCAGTTTGCATGAGATTTTACCAGTTAAAGCTCACAAAATTTCTATTTAAATTAAAATAACATCTTTTAATTAGCTTACTATCGCATGTATGTCAATAGGTTCATTTTCTAAATATAATAGTACTATTAATATACTTTATTTATTTTTAATAACACAAAAACACTCTTAATCAATCAAGAATAATAAAATAATATATATCCATATATCTATTCACAATTTAATATAATTGTTTTAAATCTAATTTAACATATTGTCTTCCAAACATATATACTCATATAAATAGGAAGTATTTATTATCATTTATAAAATACAACCGTATATGAATATCCACTATTTAAAAATACAATACACCATTTAAATTATAATTCGAAAAGACATTAATTTTCATAATCAAATCATGCATTCAAAAAGGATTTCAAAACAATTAAAACACAATAATTTCTAAAATCAAATCATCAATCACAATTATTAAACACACAATGATGCATAAAATAAGCCATTCAAAAATGCATATGAAACTACGTGAGTGTGTGATTACATTGGAGTTAACCATCTTGAACAGTTCTTGCCAAGTGGCTAGAACACCTCTACCTAAACCATGTTCTCATCTTTGATGAGTACCTGCATTCATTTGCACTTAACTCGACATCAATAGGTTAGTTCCCAAAAAAACATAGCCGAAGCAAAACATCATAATCATATCGATAATATTTAATATTTAAATCAACTTTCCAATTTACGCAATTATAACTTCATGATAATTACCTTTTCACACATGGAATTTACTCAAAGTAAAATAAACATGGTAAATGTTTGCTAATCTAGAATAATTATATAGTCTGTAAAAATGGGTTGTGACAGTGTCATGATAGAATGAAGAGATTCAGATAATGGTGTAAAATTTCTTGTTTTCAGTTTCAATTTATACGGGGTGGGAGTAGGAGATGATGCTACTACCACATGCCTTCTAATGTTATCTTTTGAAATTTTGTTTATCTTGATGAAATTCTTGTTGTCTTTTAAAAGAATGATTATGAGAGCCTTTAGATTGATCAATTGGAGCCGATGAGGGATTATGCTCATACTGACTATCTAAAAGCTAATAATCATGAAGAGCTATGCAAAGATGAGTGAATAATCATACCACATCTATAATATCTTATCACAGATGTGAGGTTGTAAGTTTCCAATAAAGATTCATTGTATGTCAACATCTGGAATAGAGTATTGGATTTGTGAAAAGAGGGCTTGATAACGCCCCATAAAATCAATTATTTTCTCCTTCATTCCTTGTTTACAATGAACCAAGTCCATCAAAGAGAATTGAAGTCCAATGTTCACTTGAAAGTGCTCAAGGAACTTAGTGACTAATTCTGAAAAATTAGTAATAGAATTATGAGGAAGCACACAAAACCAATCCAAGGTTGTGTCCTTGAGTGACCTAGGAAAGAGTTTTTCTAAGATCGCATCCTCAAAGTAGAAATCACTACACATAGCGGTAAAACCTGCCACATGGTTGCTAGGGTCTCCTTTCCCATTATATTTCTCAAAGCGAGGAGTTTCAAACTTCTCAGGCATAGGAGTTCTTAGGATGGAATAGGACAAAGGGCTATGGAGGTAATGTGTTATCATACTAGTTTTAGGCAGGCTATTACTCATGCCAGCCAATTGTTGTTGCATGGAGGTCATGTTCTTCAACAATTAGTTTATGATGGGGTCGAAAGAGGAATCATGTAGGGATTGAAATGAAGAACTAGGTGATTGTGTATGAGTAGCCTTTTGAAATGTAATAGGTGGTAGAGATGTAGGTGGAGTAACATTAGGTGTAGAGTTTCTATAATTATAAGGGACAAAACCATATTGGTGAACAAGATTCCCATTAGATAACCCAACACATATGGTAGAAACATTACTCGACTATGTAGTAATGGTAAGAATAGTAGATGAATAAGTAGGCATAGGGAGTGAGGGTATGGGTACCAACACTTGAGTCCCTATTTGATTAGGAGAAGTTATATTCGTCATGAGTTCAAGACAACTAGCTTCTGACATAATGTTTTTATCCACTATGTGAGCTAGGCCACGCAAGACTTCTACTCCCTCTTGTCCCTCAAGAAGCAACCTTCTAAGATTCTCAACAATAGGGACAACCTCCTCAACTATATGTTCCTTGCTCACAAATTGCTAAAAGTTAGCCAACTCTATGTCTAACTTTTGAATTTGGGCCTCAGGAACATGAGTGATAAGGTCATCAATATCAATGGATTCTTGAGCAATTGATGTTTCAGGGACAAGTGTAGTAGGAATTTGTGTGACTTGATTAAGCATTTTAGTTTTAGATGCGTCAACATTAGAACCCATAATTCGAATACTTCTCACAAATGTATTAGAATCGGGGCACCAGGTCACAAAGCTCATAAAGTGACTACAAGATTTAATAACACATAAAATGCCCAAATAGAAGAAATTGATGATGTAGAAAAAGAAAGATTTGAGTTTTCTTTTAAGTGAAGCAATAGTATACCCTTAATCAAATACTTAATGCTAAATTCAAACACAACTTTCGATGCAACTAAATGAAAACTATGCAATTTTCAAATCTAGGATGCACTTTTTTTGTTTTTTAATTTTTCAATTTTCAAATGCAAGAATGCAAGATGCTTTAAACAACAACTAACAAAAAGTAAAACAAAAATGTAAATGCTCTAATCAATGCAACAAATTCTAAACAGACTTTAAATCTAACAACCCTAGGATCAAAACTAGCAAGATATTCTATCAATGCAAGATTTTAACAAACCCTAGGTTGAAATTATGCAAAATTTTAACTATGTATGCATGCAAAGAAACCAAAGAACACACTCCCAATCAGATTTAGGGTGATGAAGAACTCAGATTTGAAAGAAAAAGGTGCAAGAAATGATGGGTTCACAAAAATCTTAGGTAGAAAAGAGATTACAAGCGTAAAGAGATAAACTACTTCATCCCTCTTCCACAAAACATTGGGGCACAAATTGAGCATGGCTTCTACCCAAGGAAGAGAGCCAATTTACATGGTTTCTTCCCTTTTGTTGTATATAGAAGGACCAACCAAGTTCAACCAAAGCTCAACAACAAGCCAAGACTATAATTAAACCACAAAATAAGGAATAATAAACTAATACAGACTACATGAAATGAACTACAAAGATCAACAAGTACAGTAGAGGTAAGAAAGTAGTTTAGAACCTAGAAAGTTTAGCATAATTGTCTAGGACATGGGCACTTGGGTGACCTAGACCCTTTTAGGGTTAGACAAAACTTTCAACTCTATCAGATCTGTATCCATCTGCACTTCTTCCTTCCTAAAAATCAAGCTCTGAAACCTGTCCTTCTCACTTGCACACATAAAAAGAGGGGAAAGTTTGTGTTGTTTTAAGGGTTTACCTCATTCAAACCCTATGTTGGCATTCACACCTCCACAAAAGTGATTGATAAGATCCAAGAGTGTGTGCCCTAGCAGGGCAGAGGCTAGATCCACAACAATATGATAGATAATGATGATAAATGATGATAATAACCACAAGATATCCAACCTTAGTTGATCAATACTTAGCACCAAAAAGGGAGAGTGATGAAGAGGGCTACAAACTTCCTTCAAAGCCTACAAACAACTTCAATAACATTCACAAATAGAAGACAATCCAAACGTGAAGAATCATTTAGCATAGAACATCACATGAGAGTAATTTCACATTCATCTAGTTCACTATAAAATGAACTACAACACACACTTAAATATGCTTTCCCGCTCATCTTTGGAAAATAAAACAATTTTAGGCTGAAAAATACAAACTAGAGGAGTGTCCCAAGCCAACACCACAAGTCGGGGCTATAAATCCCAAGTGGGACTAGGGTGCTTGGGCATCCTGGACCTTTAGCCCACAAACTTTGCAAAGTATCTTTTAACAGGGGCTTAGTCCAATCCTAAGTTGATTATGTCAGGTTTATTTGTTGGGATCAAGATATTTATCGTTTAGAGCTCAAAGAGGTGTTAAAATAGGTCATAATTATTAAAGGCAACAAAATAGGTCCAACTTAGGAGCTACACTAAGTGTAAAATGCTAGAGTACATATTTTACGACTCAACACTACTAACATATTTGTCCTACAGGTTCGATTGTCCAAGACTTTGTTTTTCTCACTAATCTAGGAACATTAAATTATCTTAGAGGGTTAATTAACTTGTTTGAAATGTATGGAAGTTTGTTGGTGTATGCTCTCTCCTCACACCTTGTGTGATCTTAGAGATCAAAAGCCTCAAATTTCCTGTGTGTTTTAGATTAGATCCTGAGATTGTGCTAGCTTGGGTATGCTCTCCCCTTGCGGGCCTAGTGTGAGCCTGGGGATAAAAAAACTAGCATCAATATTTCCCATTAGGAGGCCTGCTAGGGGATTTCATCACCTCTAGGGATGACCTCAACCATATGTTCTAACAGGGTATACAAAGGGGGGAGAGAGAAATCTGTACCTCAATCTTAGTCACATTGTCATTGGGACAACCTTGGGGCCCTAGTTGATTTTACACACAAAGTGATAAAATCATCTGAGCATTTGCTGTGGTTTCATCCCTTTAGTGACTAGTGTTCATAGACATGTGCCTTGTAGTACCTCATGTATATTAGGGACTCCACTAGAGAGCTTGTAATATTTTAGATAAGATCATTTGGCTATCTTCTCATGTAGTGCAAGGTTCAACAACAAGCCTAAAGATACACACCATGTGCCTCCTTGAGATGAGATAGAAATTATTTAGGCAAGGCATAGAAGCCTCCAAGTAAAGGGAAAAGTTAAGCCCTTGTGCCACTGGATCCTTGGCTATCCACTTTTGTGAGGTATTTTATGTGGGCCTATGCTATGAAGACATACCCACTTGAATAATTTCTAGGAATGTACTAAAGTGTTTGGCAAGTTTTTCATGTTTAATACCAGTGAAATCCATTATATCTACAAAGGTTAACAACCATTTACATCATTTGCACCTTGAAATTGTGTCAGCCATCATGTTTTATTGTTTGTTCAATTTCTTACTAAAAATCTCTCTTATCATTCAAAAACTATAGAGTACTCCTTTTTTCCTATCAATCTACACTTCTAATAGATAAATCTACATTTTTGTCACATAGATCAATGCTTTTGTCAAATAGATATGCGCTTTTGACTATTATTTGGTGTATTTGTTTGATAAACCTATGCATTTACATCATCAACCCATGCCTTTGCATCGTAAACCTATCCCTTTGCACTATAAACCTGCACTTTTGACCTATAGAATGATGCTTTTGTCCAAATATTTGAAAATATCCTTCACCATCCTCTTCATCATAATACAATCCTCATTGAAAAATGGTTGTGATAATAAAAAAGCCTATGTCAAACCCCACTCCATCTCCAATCCAACCAATATCCCTATCACACCAAGATTATGCAAATATATAAGAACTTAAATGCCTGTATGGATCCAATCCTCAACAAACTATATCTCAAAATCAACCAATATCCCCCTCATTCCAACAAAATACAACATTTCAAGAACTCAAATGTAAGTATGAAGGATTAGATCCTCTTGCTAAAGAACAATATCAAAATGACATCACCCATCATCCTTTAGCATATCTCATCATTAGAGATTCTCAAGACCATTCTTATGACCCTTCCCATGTGTCATCCTCATCAACCTCTTACCCACCTTCATCCCCTTATATGGTCACATCATCACAACCAGTCCATCCATCATCTCAATCTACTCTATCAATACCCCAACCTACTACATCACCATCATATATAACATATCAAGCCAATCCTACATCAACTTATCTCATGAATATGCTTCAAAACAAGTATCAAAAACCCACATCTTCCCACATCATCCTACATCCATATCAATCTCCTTTACAACAAGAAAATGCTAGTACTAGCTACCCCTTGAGCCAAAATCCAACATTCATGAGTCATCATCATCATGATACCAACTTTGACAAGGAAAACACCACCCTAGCCTATGCATCCTATGCAAATCCTCCATATCCTCAATCCAATATACCATCCTATTCTCTACCTTCCCCTCAATCTAATCCACCATCTAGTCCACTATCTAATCCATCATCAAACTCTCTGACTAAATTCATCAGCGAAATCCTAGCTAAGTATAAGCACAAAAACAAACCTATGGAATCATCGCACTCCACTTCCCTAAAACCAACCAAATGTGTTGTTGATGATTTTTTCACCCACCTAACACCCATCAAAACCAACTCACCCACCCCATCCTCCATTCCATCCAAAAACCTATCCCAAACATCTCCCATTTCTCCATCTACCTCATTAGAGGATCCTATCCAAACATCAAGACAAACTACACACTCCCCTCCTATTATTCATCCAACCGATCCTAATTCTAATCCTAATCCTATGACATCCACCATTTTTCTCCATCCATTATATTATCCATAAACCCATATAATTATCAAGGATGTGATCCAATGGCTATTAGCAAGGAATCAAACACCATCATGCATTCAAATATCTATCCTTGTACCTAGTAAAGAGCTTCCAAGTATCATGCATATTCCTCCATTACCATCCTCTAGTCCAATGCTTATCATGCCTGTTGAAGAACCTCTTACCATAAATTCAAATCAAAATCTCTCATGAAATCACATTTTCAATGATCCAAACCCTATCACATGCATCCAAGAAACCCAAGAGCTGTTTCAAGAGTCAAATCCAAAGCATGATCAACCTTGTTCCTCACTGAGTCAAGATCAACCTATCCAAACTAATCAAGACACCACCATCTATGATCAAGAAACCCTCGCTACTCCTATCAATCATCCAACTAGTCCTATCCATCATCCACAAATATCCCATGATGAGACACTTGGTCACCAAGAGAACATAGACAATCGAATAAATAACTTGGATCATATAACTCCACATCTTAATGAGCATAGTGTTAGTCAAGATCCAAGCATCCCAAGTCATCCCTTTCTTGATCCCATGCCATCTCCTATTGATCCCCAGTCATCTCCTATTGATCCTTCCTCATCTTCTATCAACCCTATCCCAAATCTATCATCCTATCCCCTTGGACCCAACACCGTCATCCGTGGTGTTCTCTCATAGGAGAGGAACAACTCCTATCCACCACCCATCCTTCCCCATCTACTAATGGACTAGTGTCTTGTTTCCAAAACAATAAACATCCCATCGCACATCGCATGCTCCAAAACATGAATTTTCAAGGAAAAGGCTTAGGCCTTTAGGAACAAGGTATCTTGGAGCCCATCCATGTTAAAATCCCTCCACGATCACACGACCTTGGCTATATATCCCAAGGAAAATAATCTATCCATGTTGGTCCCATCCGCACACCTTATAAGACATCTTTTTCCAATCCGAAACCCAGTGCACCTCATCACACCTCTAAATCATATGCCACCATCCCTCCACAATTGTCACACCATTCTAAAAATCATGTGACCATACATCTCCCTCCATCCATTCTACCTCTACTCCTCTAACCTCCAAATATTCCCATTTTCAAATCCCCTCATCCCTTCATCGACAAGTCCACTAATCCCTTCATCCACACATCCTACTCCCTTAAATCCCCTAAAATTCCTAATCATGACCAACAAGTGCATACATCAACCAAACATGAAGCTATCACAAAACCCATAGGATTCCAAAATAAAAATTGGGATGCCTCCTTACATAAAGAAAAAAATCCACTAAAGCCTAAGGACTATCATGTCATAGGGCATAAATACATAAAAACAAAGCAAAATCCATCTCAAAGGCCACAAATTCCCACACCTCCAAAAGAAAAAAGAAAAATGGTGTGGGTCCCCAAGAAGAAAACAATCAATCCAAATAGAGCATCCAAATTAAAGTCCATCCAAAAATCCCAAAATCTATATTCCTCATCCTGCACCCCATACAAAAATCCTAAAAATCCTAAATCCATTTGGGCTCCTAAATCCCCAAATTGATAATCCCAAAATCCACAATCCTGATCCCATAATTTAAAATCCCCATTACTCCCCACTCCCCATCAAAGTCAAAAGCTTCAAAATCTATCAAGATGTGTGCAAACATTGGTCTTGGTCCCCATTGAATCCATGGCATTCTCACATACTCTAAACCCCCCATCATATATATGTTATCCTGCATATCTCCCCCATCATATCCCTATGGTCCATGCTTTTGCACAATCCTTTCACCCATCATCCATTTATCAATCCATCTCCATCCATCTATCCATCCCCATCCATCCATAATCCACATCATAATCCACCATCCACTCCATTCCATCTTCCCTCATCTACCAACATCCATGCACATAATGACACTCAACATGGTCCATGTGAGAACAACCAAAATGGAACATTACTACCTTTCTATAGAAATAGACGCTTGAGTCCCCATCCTCCAAAAAATTTTATCCCTTCATCCAAAATCCCCCCTATTCCCTCAAAAATACAAAAAAAATAAAAAATCAAAAATCAAAATAGTAAAGAGAAATCATTTATCCAATGGTGAAACCCACCTCAGTGGCACCTTGGATAAGTACCATGATGAAAACCTATAAAATAGGTGTAATGTGTAGATCAATTGTCTATACACCTTACACTTGGGGCATGTTGTCTCATCTTATCATTTTCATTCCACCCATCCACTATATCTGTATACCTATTCCATCCACTATATCTTAGTAAGGATAGGGGAAAAAATATTGAAAATGCTTTGAACAACTCTTGATATACCCAATATTTTGTTGATAACTGAGAGGGGGGGGGGGTGAATCAGTTATCCTAATTATTTCTTCTTCTTGAACTTTCTTATTAATCAATGCAGCATTAATTCAAACAAGCAAACATAACCATGAAAGGAGATACACATGACATAATATTTTTGACGTGGAAACCCTGTTAAGGGAGAAAACCACGGGGTGATTAACCCAAAGATTATTCTCTGTTAGAAGAATAAGAAATTACAAAAGTGGCACTTGCCAATTAGGGCTCACTGCCCAAGCACACTACTCACAAGAGGCACACTGCCTAGAAGAGACTCACTGTCTACAAGGAGAATGTTATACAATACTTGAATTGATTAGGAGCATCCACAAATGCTAGAGTTCAGTTCCGGTTAGGCTCAGTATACTGATCTACTGCACTTCATCTTTCCTCTTCTCTTTTGCTGCTTTCCTTTCACATACCGGATCTTCCTTACTGCTTCTGCTCTGCACTTCTACTTTTATTCACACATCCTTGACAACAACAACAACTCTCACAACTAAATCCATTGTGTATATATATCCGCACAAGTAATTTCATCACCTTTCTAGTCGGCACCCAGAATAGTCAATCTTTTCACTAATTTTGATCTGTCGGCTAAATCCTTGCACATCAAGTAATGCGGATCAAGTATATGCTTGTATAAATCATTAATCATGTCGACCAGACATGATTCATGCCTTCATAACCTTTACCACAATCAGTAACTCATCCGGAAAGTAGTCTGATGTTCTGTCAGTCAATTCTTCCTCTATTCACACTGTCACTCAGGAATCCGGTACTCAACTATTCATATCTTTTTCCTCATCTATCACCGGAGGCTAAATCCTTGGAATATACCACTCAAGGTAGTCCTCTTGACTTCCCCAAATCTGCACTGCACCAAGATACTTCCTCTGAGAGATCCAGACCTGTTTGTCGGACCTTGCCACATGCTCTGTTCTTGTTTATCGGACCACAACATTCTTCACTCTGACTTCCGGTAGAGACACACCATGTCCTGCGGATGTGTGGGATGAACTTTGTTGCCATCAATGACAACAATCATGAATCCATATAGTGTCTCTTGCCAACAATCTCCCCCTTTGGCATTGATGGCAACACTTAGTGAAAAATGACTAAGTGTTTACACTATGCTCCCCCTTGGCTGATGCTCTATCTTTGTATACATTTTTTGGAGCTCCCCCTTAGTTGGATTCCTCATTTTTCACTGCTCCTCACTCCCCCTTTGACATCAATGGAAAAGGGTAGGGTCCGCATACCAAAATTTTCAAAATTTAACTATACTTAGCCGCATAAGTATAAATATACAAGTTGTACTTACATATACTTAAGTATGTCTGAAAAAGTATTCTTCAACTGTACAACTTCTGTTGCCCAACTCTACTTCATCCTGTCCAAAATTGAGATGTGACCACTCAACAGGAAAGCAAATGCTTCAGCCTTCTTAAGATCTGTCAGATCATTGGTCCGGGCTGTAATCTAAGCATCATTTATGGCCTCATGCATGGCCTCTAACTTAGGGATAATAATCCTTCTAAGTTCACCCATCTGGTTAATTATGTTCTTCCTTTCCTTCTCAAAATTTTTTATTGCATTTGTGATTGCAATAGTCTGACACTCTTGATTTATTATGGAGGATGAAAGAGGATCAAAACTTTGAGACAAGCTTAGTAATTTGTCCTCTTGCTCTTTTATTTTCTTCTCAATCTCCACTGTTACTTTGGACCAGGAGATACAAAATTTGTATATTTCACCGCCATCCTTAAGAGCATTTTCTAAGCTCTTTATCCCAATGTTCATGTTTCTCCTATCATTAATGATCAAACCCTGTACCTCAGAGAACCTTTTATCCAAAAACTCCTTCTGGACCTTTTCTTCAGCTAATTTTTCTAGAGAATCAAAATGTGTACTAACACTGTTGACTAAATTTTGGAGATTACCGGAAGAGGAGGCTGTGGGATCTTTTTGAAATGATGGCATAATCTTTTCTAGCACTCCGGAAGCAGCTTCTATCATCTCACAGTCTTCCATATGAGACTTTAGGATTTTTTCATTAGCCTTAGCATTAGCAAATGAAGCTATCTTCATTGTCTATACCGGAGAAAGAGAATTAAAATTGAATGGACCTTGTAGAAGCTCTGGTTCATCAATCTCCATTGTTTCTTTGTTCAGGAATTCTTGGATAGTTTGTGCAGTGTCTCTTGCTGGAGACAGATGTTTCTTTCCTTCTACAGCTTTGGAGCTATCCTTAGGAGTTTTCTCTCCTTCTATATTCTCACCACTAGCAGTTGTGGTCTTCTCTGTTGAAGTCTTCTGTCCTTCTGCAACCTTAGCACTGTCATCTTCTTCTTTCTCCTATGATTTTTCTTCTCCTTTAGATCCAGAGACTGTAGGGGAAACCGAAGGAGAAATGTTAGTTTGTTCAGGGCCCACCTCTTTTGTCATTTTCTCAGGAGTTTCTTCTGCAACATTTGTGGTTGAGGGGTCAGTACCCAAGTCCTCTATAATAGGGAGATTAAATCTTTTGAAGGTTTTTCAGAGAATCTCTTCAGTGTCCTTGGCTACCTTGTCGGTCTCACCAAGCATAAGCTGATTCATCCTTGCTTTGCTCCTGAATTCATCCTTGCAGTCTTTGAATACCATGTTCATTGTCTTGGGATCAATTGAAGGATATAGTTGAATAGCTATCTATTCTTGGATCTCAAGGTCTTTTTCCATGGCATTGGTCTTTCTCATTTCCAACTCTTTTTCTAGACTCCTAGGAATTAGGGAGATAATTTCAATAAAAGCTTTATTGTAAATGTTCAAAAACTTAACTGTGGCTTCCTCCAGAATCTTTTTATCTGCTTCATTATAATCATCATAGAATTCTGTTAGGGGTTGCAGGTTCCCATCCACTGTGACTGCTTTCACTACATCATCTAAGGAGAGAGTGGGTTTTTCAACAAATTCCTCTTCCTTCTCTTCTTCTCCTTGACCAGTAGAGTGTTTACCGGATGATTTCTTATTCTTCATTAGTTTCCTTATCTCCTCATCTGATTCAGTTTCCTCATCATCCTTTAGGCTAACATATGACCTTGTTGCCTTTTTCTTTGTTCTCTTTTCTCCTTTTCCGGATGTCTGGACTTCCAGTTTTGAGCTTTTAGCAGGGACAGGGGTTGGTTTCTTTGACGATCTGGTCCGGGTGGAAGTTTCTACCGGAGCACTTTTCTTGCTTCCCTTTTCTACCTCTTTCTTCTCTTCCTCAGCTTTTTGTCTCTTTTCCCGGTTGGCATCAAGTGCCTCCTTTGAGATGCCAAAGCCTTGGGCAATATGTTCTACTTCTTTTCTCACCTTTCTTTTCATTTCTGGTTCTCTGAGTTCCACATGAATTTTAACACTCAACTCCTCAAAGGTTGCAAACCTTTCTGCCTTTGGATCTTTAGGCTGACTTAGCATGTGTTGAACATGCAGCTCTATAATTTGTTTGTCAACTTCATACCCCATGGGCATGATCCAGACTGTCCTTGGTTCTACTGCCTCCATTAGGCACTGATCAGTCTCTACCATAAAGCAAACTGTGTCTTTGTATTTCTCAACAAGAGACTGGGGAATCCTTTCTCTTGATTGCATCATGTTCTGAAAGTTTTTGGAGTATCCCCACATGGCTGTATTTCTTGCTTTAGCATCCCCAAGCTCATGCAAATAGTCTCTTATCTGAATTACAACCGGTCTGTCATTCTGCTACACCCAGCCATTGGATTCGGGAAGCTCATTCATGAAATAAAAGAATAGACAGAGTAACAAGCCACCATACTTGAAGGAGTTCTTCTTATCCTTCTTGATTTTTTGCAGATTTTCCAATAGTTGGCTAAGAAGAAGTTCACACATATCATAGTCAGCATTTTCTCTTAGCATTTGATAGGCTATGTAAACTACAGTTCCCGGTACTAAATTTTCCCTACTGGAGTGATAAATCTTGTAACCAATTACTATGGAAGCAAATTTGACATCCGGATCAGTGATGTCTTCAATTGTCATAGCTCTCTTGTCAAATTTTGATCTGATTGCATCACTTACTGTCTGATTCTTAACAGACTTGAGAACAGGTATTCCACTGGATGAGTGTAGACCGGTTACTGCCTTAATTGCATCTTTGGTGATCTTAAATGGTTTATTCAACCATAGGAAATTGTCATGCACTCTACTCAATACATACCGGACCCATTCATCTTCTTCAAAACAGGGGAAATGAATGCACTATGCAAAATGCTTATCCCGGATGGCTTTATACTGAGGTTTAATCTCAAAGGAGTCATCTAACAACTGTTTGTGATAGATATCTACTAGCTTTGATTGCCCAAATTCTTCAATACTCGCATGTATGTAAACCCTAATGTCTTTGGTGTGCAAAACGCCATGCGGAACACTAGAGAAGGCTCCTAGGGGATCTATCTCCAAGGATTTGTATGGATGTTTCTTGAATGTGGGCCGAGGTCTATCAGAGATCTTTACTATATTTGGAGTACTCATTTTTCAAAAGATTTGCAGTGAGATATTAAAAAACAGAAAATACCTTATGCGCCTTCGGTTACACGGAGTTGGTCAGATTGATTTTTGGATGTAATGACTTCTGCAAGTGATTTTTGATGAACTTGAGGAATTTTGTTGCAGATCTCCACTTTTCGTTTCTTCTTGTATGCAGAATGAATAAGTGTTTGAAGAGAAAACCCTTATATTGCTCCGTAAACCCTAATATCAAGTTGCAATAAATGCTCGACCTACATTATTCTGGTTTGGCTTATTCGGATGACTTGAAGAACCAGATCAATCTTGATCTTTAAATGACTTGTGGATTTGCCAAATCTTAACCATAGTTTGTTTGAATGTATCCCTTATGAATCCTTCAATCCACAACTCTTCTTGTGCCAGTTCCGGCACCAATTGACTGGCTGGGGGAACAAGGCTTTCTTTGTGTCTCCCCTTGAGCCAGAGCTCACTTTTTAATTTCTGGAAGGAATATCAACACCAGAGTCTGGTGCAGACCCAACCTCTACATTCTCAATACTTTTCTTCACCCAAATCTTGCTCATCTCACTTTTAACTTCATCTGCATTCACCTTTTGTTTACCCTTATCTTGATTCTGATTATGATATACCGAACCTCTTTTGTCCTGATTCTTGCTTCTACAGACTTTTGCACTATGACCGGACCTATTGCAGATTTGGCAAACAACATTTCTTTGCATTTTTGACTGATATCCTCTTGATCTGCATTGATTAGCCATATGACCTACTCTATTGCATGTAAAGCATCTACCATTGAATGATTTATTCATTTGCATATTTCTGCATTCATGAGACTTGTGACCATACCTTTTGTAGTTAAAACACTGTCCGGAGAAGGATGAATTAGTCTAATTCATTCTCTTTCTGCACTGATTAGCTTTGTGACCAAAGTGATTGCAGCTATGGCGGTATCCATTGAAGGATGGATATCTTTGAGCATTGGGCTGTCTTACCGGAGGTCTTCTAGGCCTGTTCCTTAGATTTTCTGGTCCAAAATTCTGCTGACTTGATCCAGAGCTTTCTCCTTTCTCATATCCCAGACCACACTTGTCATCTGCCCTCTTCTGACTTCCAAGAAGAACTTCAAGTTGAGCAGAACTTATCTTGAATTTCTCTTTATATTCATTTGCTATTTGAAGATCTCTTTTGAGAGAGATAATTTGATCCTCAAGTTTTTCTTCATTTTCTTTGGCATCTTCAAGATCAGATTCAAGATGTCTGATAATTCTATCCATCTGGTGGCAATCTTCTGATTTCTCCTTGAGAGATTGTCTTAGATTATCTTCAGTTTTTCTTTTCTCTTCAATCTCTTGGGTAAACTTTATAACTCCTGATTCCATTTCGTGTCTTACCATAATGACTTCTTTTGATAACTTTTCACATAACTTGGTTTTCTCAGTCAACTCTTCATTTGCATTATTTGCTTCACTTTGTCTTGCCAATTGCTGAAGCAGTTCCTTTCTCTTTTTCATAGAGAGACTTAATTTGTCTTTTAGTTCTCTCATGAAATCATTAGCCTGTTTGAGTCTTTCCTTTAATTCATTGACTTCAGAGTTTGACTGTTCAAGATCCTCAAGGGTAGTCTTGAGTTGCTCCTTCAAACCATATGCATCCATTTGGATTCCCAAATCTTCCTCGAGCTGTTAGACTCTGTTAGGAGGAACTTAGCTCTGATACCAATTGTTGATAACTGAGAGGGGGGGTGAATTAGTTATCCTAATTATTTCTTCTTCTTAAACTTTCTTATTAATCAATGCAGCATTAATTCAAACAAGCAAACATAACCATGAAAGGAGATACACATGACACGATATTTTTGATGTGGAAACCCTGTTAAGGGAGAAAACCAAGGGGTGATTAACCCAAAGATTATTCTCTGTTAGAAGAATAAGAAATTACAAAAGTGGCACTTGCCAATTAGGGCTCACTGCCCAAGCACACTACTCACAAGAGGCACACTGCCTAGAAGAGACTCACTGTCTACAAGGAGAATGTTATACAATACTTGAACTGATTAGGAGCATCCACAAATGCTGGAGTTCAGTTCCGGTTAGGCTCAGTATACTGATCTACTGCACTTCATCTTTCCTCTTCTCTTTTGCTGCTTTCCTTTCACATACCAGATCTTCCTTACTGCTTCTGCTCTGCACTTCTACTTTTATTCGCACATCCTTGACAACAACAACTATCACAACTAAATCCATTGTGTATATATATATCCACACAAGTAATTTCATCACCTTTCTAGTCAGCACCTAGAATAGTCAATCTTTTCACCAATTCTGATCTATCAGCTGAATCCTTGCACATCAAGTAATGCGGATCAAGTATATGCTTGTATAAATCATTAATCATGTCAGCCAAACATGATTCATGCCTTCATAACCTTTACCACAATCAGTAACTCATCCGAAAAGTAGTCTGATGTTCTGTCAGTCAATTCTTCCTTTGTTCACACTGTCACTCAGGAATCCGGTACTCAACTATTCATATATTTTTCCTCATCTATCATCGAAGGCTAAATCCTTGGAATATACCACTCAAGGTAGTCCTCTTGACTTCCCCAAATCTGCACTGCACCAAGATACTTCCTCTAAGAGATCCAGACCTGTCTGTCGGACCTTGCCACATGCTCTGTTCTTGTTTATCGGACCACAACATTCTTCACTCTGACTTCTGGTAGAGACACACCATGTCCTACAGATGTGTGGGATGAACTTTGTTGCCATCAATGACAACAATCATGAATCCATATAGTGTCTCTTGCCAACATCTTTCCCACCAAATCCCATCACCTTTATCCATTATAAGCTTTGTCACATCAAGTCCTACATATAATACCTAGAGTGGGGCATGTCATTCCTATGTGACATAATCCTGAATCCCTCCATCCATCCATTATAAACCTCCCATCCCTACCATCCCTTATCACTAATCCTCTTATCCATCCATCCCTTACAAGCATTCAATCACACATCATAATAAGCATCATCTTGTCTTGTCATCAATGACACATATCTACAATGGGGCATATGATTCCTATACGAAGTAGTCCTTGGAGAATACCCTAATGTGCCCCAACCATCTATCCTACATTTTGTCTTCCTCATATTCACTATCGTTACACCCCCCATTTATCACCTTACCCCAATCCACCATCTTTTGACCTAGTTTTCCCTTGTCATTGGTATCCAGCAAAGAGGCTATCCAATTGCACTCTAATACAACCATTTCCTAAACAAATCCACCCTTTCCATCCTAAACCAATAACTCATTGTAAATCTTCCAAAATCCCCCAAAAAATAAACAAAACAAAACATACCAAAAATCCAAAAAAAAACAAAACATACCAAAAATCCAAAAAAATCAAAACATCTCAAAAATCCAAAAAAAAATCACATCCAAAAATCCAAGAAATAAATCAAAATGCAAGTCATCCTTAATCCATGCCAAACTAGTTTAGAAATCTAGCCAAATCATCCAATCACATATCTTGGTCTTGTTTCCAATGTTGCTATCAACCATATCAATCAATCCTTATCCAATCATCATCAATGGGATATATATTGTTCCCATATCCTTGTGTTGCTGTAGGGATGTATCATTCCCCACAATGACAACACTATCATATTTAATCCAATCAATCAATCATTGATTTTCAGCTTGACGGGGGCAATAACCTTGTGTGTTTTGAATTATTTGTGCATGCATGCTTGTGTGTGTTATCATTTTATCTTGCATTTGTATTAACTCCATGCAACATATTGCTATAATGACATCATGGTCTTCCATATCATGGTGCCCTATGACATGTTTTCTTGTGACCTTTATCTTTTTTGTGTGTCAGTCCTATACATTGGATACATTGTCACCTTGGTCTTATATACCCTGGTGCATAACATCTACTGCTATATCAAATAAAGGATTGATCAACTCAAGTTAGCATAACTAATCATCATAATAAATCCATCATTCTTGTTTCATCCATAATCATCTCCCTTGCATCCATCTTTCCATTTTCTCTATTTTTCTTCCATCATTTCTTTTCCATCTTTCATCTAACTTTTTCTTCATATCTCTTCTTTTGAGAGCTTACCCGTGTTCTTTGAGCCCGCCTAACCTCTTGAGGGGGCATCATTCATCTCATCAATTAATCTACCATAATCTCTCCTTGTCAGCTTCATTTTAAGTGACTGGGGCATCATCATCTCTAATCCAGTCATTTTTCTCCAATCATATTCTTCTAAACCAAAGTCTTCTATTCAACTTAACACAATGTTTTAAACTTATTTGAAATGTTGTTGTACTTCACAACACCATATCAAAGAGGGGCAAAATGTAGACACTTAAAAATGGCTAACACATCATATCCCATATCATTTAATAATAAATCACTTCATCCTTCTATATTAATTAAATAATTCTTAATTATTTATGTAACTAACATTTCTTCCACATATTAATTAAATAAACAAATTAATTTCCATTTTCTCTCCATAAATAAATAAAATTAATATTTTATTTATTAAAATTAAGTAATTAATTTATTTAATTTTCCTAATTTCTCCTCCATAATTTCCTCCTAATGTGGAAGTTGTATTTTGATGGATCCTACACACAACATGGATCAGGGGCCAACATTTTATTTATCACGCCTCAAAATGACTATATCCCAAAGTCATATTGGCTCCCATTCCCTTGCACCAACAACATAGCCGAGTATGAAGCACTCCTCATAGGTCTCAATACAACAGTTCAATGGGACATCATAGAATTACAAGTATATGGAGACTCATTCGATAGGTTACAGATGAGTATCAAACAAAAGATGAAAAGTTGGTCCCCTACAAGCAACTTGTAGATGCCTACAAACCACACTTTTCTAGCATCACATTTGAGCAAATTCCAAGAGAGCATAACAAAGCTGTTGATTCTATGGCCTTTGTGGGGTCACTTATAGACATGCCTACAAACAAACAGAAATGTGAATTCTTGATCAAGCAATTGTTGATACTAGCCATCGATGTTCCAATTACTGAAATAATCTACGAACTTGTTGGTCCCAATTCCCCATGGTAAGAAGATATTTATGAATACCTTAAACACGATACCTTTCCCATTGAACTATCCACTACCCAACGCAAAACCTTTATCTGTCGATCCTCCCGTTACACTATTTTGGGTGATACACTTTATCGTCAGAGTCTCGATGGTATCCTCTTACGATGTCTTAACATGGAAGGAACCGAAGCTACCTTACGAGACATACACAAAGGTGTCTGTGGCACACATTCTACCTGTCCTAATCTTGCTAAGAAGATACTCTGCACAAGGTATTATTGGCCTACAATAGAGCAAGATGCTTTACAGTTTGCTAAGAAATGTTTACAATGCCAGCAGCATGGAGATTTGATTCACGCACTAGCTCATGAATTACAACCTATGACAACTCCATGGCCTTTTTCTCAATGGGGTCTCAACCTCGTAGGACAAATCTACCCATCCTCATCTAATGGCCACAAATTCATCATTACAGCCACTGAGTATTTCACAAAGTGGGTCGAAGCCATTCCCATGACCTATATCACTGGTAAACAAATAGCCAAGTTTATCCTAAACTACCTGATTTGCCGGTATGGTATTCCCTAGGCCATCGTCACTGATAATGGGAGACCATTCAAGAATCAAGATATCCGTGCCTTATGCACACAATACAATATCCAGCATCGCTTTTCAAATCCCTACTATCCGCAAAGTAATGGACAAGCTGAGGCTTCCAACAAAACCATTCTCAAAATCCTCAAGAAAACGGTCAATGAAGCTAGTCGTGATTGGCACTTGCAACTCAATACCGCATTAGTATCAGAACACCAACTAGTGCCACACCCTATGCCTTGGTCTATGGCTTTGAAGCCATTTTACCTATAGAGGTCAAGGTCCCATCCCTCAGAGTATCCATGTAGAACCTGATTGATGGAGAAGAGTATCGCACTTCAAGATTAGCGGAGCCAGAATTACTAGATGAGAGGTACCTTGCCGCACTTAATCATCTTCATGTCTATCAAAACCACCTCTGACGTAATTACAACAAAAAGATCAAAGAAAGACGGTTTCAAGTTGGTGATCTTGTCTTAAAAGAAAATAAGAGAAATCAAGCAAATTGGGAAAAGAAGGGCAAGTTCGAGCCTAATTGGTTAGGACCCTTTATTGTCACATCAGCATGTGGATCAGGAGCTTATACTTTAGCTACACCTAATGCCATTCCTCTAGATGAACAACTCAATAGTGTTCATCTCAAGAAGTTCTATGTCTGATCCTTAGAGTATCCAAAAAAAACACAAAAACAAAATAATCCATCTTCTGGTGAAAACCTGGCAAACAGGCACTATGTGTAGAGTTAGCATCCATCATCTATCGATTCATGTTCATTCCATGGTCATTTCACAAATGCACTTCATCCATCCATCCATAATAAAACCATTGACCTTGTTTGCATTTCCATCTCCCTATCTAGAATAGCTTGGAAATTTGTCAATGTCCATTGTCGTCATCCCACGTCTTGATCTATGTCAATAGTTATCACTGTCTTGTCCTAGGTCAAACACTTTTTATGTCTTCTCCATCTGTCACCCATGCAAATTCATCTACCGGAATGGGGGCAACTCTTTCCTTAACCTAGGTCTAGGAATGGATCCTTGTTTGTGGTTCACAAATCCTTCAATCGTTCTCCTTTCAATAGATAACACCCTTTAACGGACACATCATTCCTATAGTAAGCCTGTTATCTTCGACAACACTTTTCCTACATCATCACACCAACCAGAACTACATATCATCTCATCTCAATCTTAAGGTACCTTGATCCCATGGATATGGGTGTGTAGGTAGTCTGGAATATGAAGGAAGTATCTAGTACTCAGGTGCATAAGATATCATCATTTCCCCAACCCAAGCTCAAACACCTTGACCCATCTCATGACTCTACCCAGAACTACATATTATCATTTTTCATCTTTCCTCATAATGTACCTTGATCCCATGGATACAGGGTATGTAGGCAGTCTGGAATACGAAGGATGTATCCAGTACTCACACACATATGATTCATCATTCTTCACCTGTTTCAATCCATTGGCATGTTATCTTTCTAGTCTTCCATTTATCAAGATCTATTCACCTCGACTTGACTAACTCAAGCAGCAAAACTGCAAACTACACATCCTTTCATAGCAAGAGTCCTTAGCAAACCAGAAGCAAAGAGGCTTACTTACAAAGTCATATATTGTCCTATGTATCGATTGCCAACATCAGCTAAATCAATCTCAAACTACACAGCAAATCAACAAACTTGTCTTATACAGAGTGTTCCATGATCGAGACCAACACACGCATGTTATACAACATGTGGCATTTCCTAAAAATAGACAATATCTTTTCAACAGATAACACCCTTTAATGGACACATAGCTCCTACGATAAGGCTTTTATCTTTCCTATCCAATCTATCCTGAGCAACCTCTTTGGCAAGAGAATATGTTGGCTCTATGTTTACTTTGAAAGTCAGTCAATTTGCTTTTTGGTTTATCTTTTGTTCCTTTATCCATTACCTATTCAAGGCTACCTTGATTTATCTATAATCTTGGTATGTTATGATGTAATACAGATTGGGGGCATAGTCATTGCTGTTGTGTGCCGTGTTTGAGGAATGATCTTTAGTATCTTTCTTAGCAGCATATTTCTCTTGTGTGTGTTACGACCTAGCATCTTACATATTAATATTTTTCTTGCATTTACATGTATTGAAGTTTATTTTATGTTCAAGACTATGGCTCATTCACATGTACAACAAGGCTATATTATGTCTAAGGGATCTAAGATCAAACCGCTTGCTTGCAGAGTTAACGTCCATGCACTCAGACATCACAGCACCTTGGTCTTTTATACCTTGGTGGCGAGATATCCACGTGCTACATCAAAAATAAGGATTTCTCTTTATATACAAATTGTGAAACCAATGCAACAAGCTCATTCATTTACCCATCCATTTACCCATGGCCTTACATAGTTTTCAAAGCAAGGATCGATGAACAATCTCTCTCTTCTGTCTCCACTTTTTCTTCCATCTACTGCATATCTACAAAACCCACATGTCAGATATCGCAAATCATCATATCTACATTATCATCATGTGTCATACATCTATAAGAATCAATATAAGCAATATACATCATCACATAAATCTGTAATCATACATACATGTCATCACATCCATATCATCAAAAAATGCATAAACAAGAAGCATGAACATCATTGCGCATAATATGTCATCATATATCATCATGTAAAGGTCATCAACATACAAAATGTACATGTCTACATCAATAGTCTATATGTATACATCCAAATATATGTCAATACGTACATCATGGCTATCAAGATCCCACAAAATATACATCAGATGCACGCAAGCACCAGTCATAGTATACAATGTCCATAGTGATACAAAAAATGATACAATAATATAAAGTACATGCTCTAGTGGGTAGAGCTACCCTCCTGCTGTGGTCCCTATCCTCTGCCTATACTCAGCAAAGGTCCCCCTGCTGGTCCTCCTCTCCCTGGTGGCAGAAAGGGTTCTCTGACTGAGGATGCTGACTGCCCTGTCCTACGTGACCTGGATGCTCCAGACCTGCTCCTCTCTCTGTAACTAGGTGCCTACTGAGCTGTTGACACCGCACCAACATAGAGTACCCTATAGTACTCAACCTCTCTACCTACTGACACTAGCTCTCCCTGCACACAGATGAGCTCACTGTATAGTGTCCTCTGATCGACACCCAATGCATAGCGTACCTCATCTCTCTCCTGCCTAACCCTATGTAGGGTGGCCTCTACTGTCTGACGCAACTGTACTGTTGCATCCCTCTCCAAAGTCACTTGGGAAAGCTGCCCATCATCTGCTGCCGCTGCTGGCGCGACCTGTGCCTCATCCAAAGCTACCTATGCCTTTGTCAAAGATGCCTGTGTCGCTGCCAACACTGCCTGTACCACTGTCACTATCTATGCATGAACCTGTGCCAGGGCCTCGGCCTATCTCACCTCCACCCTCACTGTATCCCTATCTCTTCGTAGCCTCACCATTCGGAGCTCTAGTCGCGTCCTCCATGTGGTCTCCTCATGTAGTAGCTACTCTGCCCACTGTAACTTAGTCTCTATGACTGGGTCATCTTCCTCAACCATCTCCACATTAGCCTGCTGGCCCCTGTCATCTCCACCAGCCTACTGTCTGGCCTCTTTGGCCTGTCATCTTAGCCTCACCTCCCGAGTCCCCACATGGCACCAACACCTCTCCCACTACCCTTGCCACACCTGGTGTAGTCAGCCTCACTAGCTTGTGTGTCTTCCAGTACCTGTCATACTCTGGCAGTGTACCTGGGTCTGCCAATCCTGAATCCCAGTCCCATCTCATTGGTACTAATCCCTACAGGTCTGTCAAGGTTGTAGCCCTTGGAATCTTTGCATCCCAGTCCCCAACCTCTTGCCATGTCTGTGCATGTGTCGCTTCTCCAATAGGCAACCCCTGTGGCAATCGAAACTATCAGAGTACCCACTCTGGCAGGTATCTCTCAATAGTGTCTACGCGTCTCCCAAACAGGTATCACGCTTGTTGGTAGTACATCAGCTGCTCGTGCTTATCATCCCATGCCTCACACAGCAGCCATGGTCACCAAATAAATATATCCATCTCGTCGATGTGTCACCTCCAGTGGCTAACAGATCCAAGCTACCTATGTGTAATAACTCCCTCATACAAAAATTCATATGGCTCCCCCCTCTCGCGGTGGTGCTGTGTAATCAGTCTGATCACTGGGATGTGCTCTAAAGCCCACACCTATAGTAGAGTCACACCTGCTGATAGACTCCATCCTCTCCTCTATACACAATCGTTTATATCTCGATATAGCTGCCCAAGCACACACGGGCACCATGCATAACGGATGCCATGTGTAAACATCCCTGAAAATATAGTGCCCCATCCCATAGATAATCCTCTGGACCACTTATCTGGGCAAAGGAAGCCACCAACCAATGAAGCCACAATCCATCTAATCCGGTTGCATAGTCTTGGCACATCCGCCTACTAAATCTCACCATCCTCTATCCACAAGTCGTTGATGCAAAATACCTCTACTAGTCCCGCCTCGTCTCGCGCCAGATTGAAGTCAACTCACTTTCCATCAATCGAGATCTTGAGGATGCGATAGACATCCTCAAGTGTCACTGTAGCCTCCCCTGTAGGAAAGTGAAATGAACATGTCTCACTATGGTATCTCTCCACTACTGCTGTCAGAAGGGTGAGATTCACCTTAATATGTGTCAGGTACACCACATGCTACAATCCCATGCACTCTAGGAATGCATCCTCCTCCTAGCTAATCTGCACCACCTCGTCAGCAATGATGTGGTGTCATTCTCTTGAATTTAACAGGGGCATAATCCTTTGCATCCACATAACCACTTGTCAGACCTTTTGTACTTTCACCAAGTCCCTAAGACCAACTCTGCACTTCTCTAACCTAGGTCTCGGTCAACCCTAACCACTTCACTATTCTTACCTAACCAAAAGCGCCTTGTTTTATCCAAGCGTGCTCTACTGTCTTACCTAAAGCACCTTACTATTTCTACAACCACACTTTCCTACCATCTACCAAAAGTGACTTGTTTTACACAATCGCGCTGCACTGCGTATCCAGCTGCGCCTTACCGCACTCGCAAAGACGACTCATTTTTTTCATCCCCATACCAACTACACCTAACTACCCAACCAACTACGCTATACTGCTATACCAATAGCACTGTAGGTCTCTACCAACTATGCTGCGGTGTGGCACCCAAAAGCCAATAGTGCCTAGATTTGTCAAAAGCATTGTACCACTCTACCATATGTGCTTTAGCACACCAAAAGCACCTTGACTAACTACCAGATGCGCCCTAACATACCACAACGCTTTTGGCTGACCTAGAAATGTACCTAGACAAAACATTAAGAATGACCTACAAATTCGAATGCAAGGAGGTTATCGAGCACTTACCACTACCGGTGCTCTTGCTGGTCTCCCATACGTCTGCACCAGCTCCACCTGATGCTTATGCGTTGGGATCGGCATCTCTCTGCGCTGCAAACTTCTTCTCCACTCAACTCTCACACACTAAGCTAGGAGGCTCTAAGCTCTAAATTTAGCCTCTTAGTGTGCAAGTGAGGATTGTGGTCCCCTTGGGACCTATTTATAGGGTCCCTCCCTTTTTTCTTCCCACCCATGCTCTTTCTTCTATTCAATCCCATCTTACCAATGCAAGCTTCTAGTCGAGCATCAACCCGATCCTTCTGTCGCTTCCTTGTCTTTCCTCTCAAGAGGGCATACGTTGGGGCGGCTAGCTACACCGGGGCATAAAAACAAAAATTGTATTATGTCTTCAACAATCATTTTCTTTGACGCAACACTGTAAACTGCATTGCATCAAAGAGGGGCAAAATGTAAACACCCGAAAATGGCCAAGTCGTCACATCACTTGCATTTCATCTAATCTGTCTAATCACCTGCATTTCAATGTTAATTAAATAATCTAATTATTTAATTAATTTCATCAAATTCTTCCAAAACTCCAAAATTCAACATTAATTAAATAAATCCTCTTTATTTATTTAATTTCATTAAATTCCTCTGGATTCTTCCAAAATTAAATAATTTTTATTAATTAATTAAATCATTATCCTCTTTCAAATTTCAAGTCTACATTAATTAAATAAATTCTATTATTTAATTAATTCATCAAATTCTATCTTATCTACAATTAAATAATTTACATTATTTAATTAAATCAAATTATTCTTCTAAATTTAAATAAATCATGCAAATTTATTTAAATTATCTCAATCCTCTAAAAATAAATAAAATCAAATATTTTATTTATAATCTTTATATTCCTCTATCATGCACAATTAAATAAATGAATTTATTTATTTAATTTCAGTTATCTTCCAATTCTTCTTAAAATATCTTGGTAACTCGTGCACAATCAGTCTTATTTTTAGAACTCTAAAAAAGGCAAAATTACAAGTTGAGTTATCTATTCAATCAATCTTATTTTCATCATATCTTAATAAAAATATCCTTATGGATTGACACATGTCGTGTGCACATTCATCATGGTTATTTGTTTTATCTCCTTCGTTGATTCTTTTGAATTATCTGGACCATTAATCGATCATGTTTGAAACCAATATAAACCCCCCTCATCTCCTTCACAAATCCTCTTCGATCACTTATTCTCAGGCATCCTTTACAGCGCTTTGAGCATACATCACATCGTTGAGCACCTTTTTACAATCTTCTTGAGCACTTTGAGCACATATACTTGCTTGTTGCAAACATGGTTTCGCAATATATTTGAGCAATCCACATTAGACAAAAGAGAACAATACAATTTGGTAAAAGCTTGCTTATTTCATTTGATTTATTGATAATGGCTTTTTATCTAGATAGATCTCTTTATGTTATGGGTTATTGATTTGGTTATTATCATAGTTTTGATTTTATCATTCGTCTTATCAATTTTCCTCATACATATTCTGGCACGCCTGGTGGGACCCACTAATCCCTCTTTTTCTTTGGGAAATTGATTTTTTTTGAAGTACAGTACGGAACAATGCAAAAGGCCCAGAAAAGCACTATTGGCAGTATAGTAAAGTGCTTTTGGCATTATAGTATAGCGCCCTCGGGTGATACTGTAGCGCCTCTGGTAGCACAGTAGCGCGTTATTGGTAAAATAGTCCAGCGCATTTGGCAGAGCAATAAGGTGCTTCTGGCATATTAGGGTTTTGAGATCTTGCTTTGTGATTGGCAGGATTTGAACTCACATAATTTTCATTGATTGACTGACAAGCTGATTTATTTATCTTTCAATTATCTTTTATACTGCCTAAGCTAACGTATTTAGGAGTATTTTCAAAATTTCAAATTAACCTACCTATTTGCGGCATTATTTGAGTTGTTCTTGATCGCAGGTTACAAATTTATCAACTATTACATCTCAAGTCTTCAAGTCAACCATGAAATCATATTTTGACCTAGCCTTTTTTGATAAAATATAAATTTTTTTAGACCTAAGGCAGTAAGATGCTTTTGGTATCATTGTACCGCACTTTTGGTAGCACAATACAACGCTTCTGGTAGCACAGTGTGTCACTTCTGGTTCTGCAGCAACATGCCTCTGGTAATATAGTGCAGCACTCTTGGTTATACAGTAAGTCACCTCCGATAATACAGTCAAACACTTTTGGTTAGATTAATTTATTTTGCTAACTTTTTGAAGGTGTGTGGAACTAATCAACTTGTTGCAGCTTCTTATCACTCAAACAAAGCAAATGGGTTTCCCTAACATGTTCATGCAAGACAAGTGTTGAAGAAACTCAATCTATTGCACTAAGTCTTAGAAACATATTTCTTTCTTAAGGGACAATTGACATCATCTTTGTTACCTTAGAAAACATATTGCTTTCTTAAGGGACAATTGAACAAATCATTTTTTTTGGCAATCTAAGTCTTATGAACATATTTCTTTCTTAAGGGACAATGGACATGAATGCAAAAACACTTCAATTTTCTAAGGGACAATGGACATGAATGCCAAACACTTCAATTTCATAAGGGACAATTGACGACTACAATCGTGTGTGTGCCTAATCTAGTTGCACCTTATTTTTCTTATAACGGGACAATTGAACCTTTGTTTGATGTGCTTGCTCTGACATTTCAGTTATTCCTTTACAAGGGCCTACTTTTGGATTGCGCTTCATCCAAAACGGATGACCCTAAGTGGAATTTTCCTTTAAACCGCTATATAAAAGGGATAAGGCAAAAGCCAAGTCCTAATCGAAGTCAACCTTACCTTGTGGTGCCAAACTGAAAAGAGGTGTACTAGCTCTTTGTGGAAATGATTTTCACATTGAGCGAAGTGTTTGATACTCTTAGTAGGATTGGTTAAAGCTTTTAGTAGCTTGTCACATTGCTTGTAAGGTGTTGGTCCCTCAAAGTTACTAAGAACCAATCTAGATAGTGACTACCTGATCCACCTCTGAATGTTGTGGTAATCATCTGTGCAAGGGGAATCGATTTAAGCCCTCAAGATACTCACCATTGGCTCCCTTGAGAAGAGATAGTATTCCCTTGCCCATAAAGCTCTTGTGACCTACTTGAGCTTTTCGAGGGGAGGGTGAGATATCTCTACCTATCGTCTCTCGCAAAGATACAAATGTCTGACACCTTTATGGAATGACATTTGGTCAATGAAGTATTAAGTTGTGAACTGATCTACTTCAATGAAACTTTGTCTCTAGGGATAAAAAGTGCTTGATATTATTTGTAATTGTCTTATACCCATGGAAACATTGGGATTTTTTGTGAGCCTCGAACATACACTATCTGTTGTGTCAGTCCTTTTTGCCACTTTATTTTCTATTTTCTCTTGCCAAAGCAAATCCAATCAAAATCAAATCCAAAACTATCAAAATTTGCCTTATAAATAAACACTGACACTACTTTAGTGCCTCTGGTATAACAATAGCTTACCTTTGTTATAACAGTAGCTCGCCTTGGGTGTCAATACCTCACCTCTGGCAAACCTACTTCAGCACCTCTAGTATCACAGTAGCTCACTTTTGGTCTAACAATAGCTTGCATTTGGTATAGCAGTACCTCGCCTTTGGCAGCTTAGTCCAACGCCTTTGGTAATATAGTAGCTCACTTTTGGTGGCACAGTCCTGCGACTTTGGTCAAACTGTACAGCGCCTTTGGTCTAGTAAACTATTCATCAAAATTGTCATTCCTAAAAACACAAGTAAAACCCCAGTAAAACACAGCATATTGTCCTAGTGTCTCCCATGGTAACCACTAGACTCCAACAAACTATGAAGGCTAAGGAACTCACCCCAAGGAAGCACAAATTGCCTCCTTGTACGTCTCAACCATGCTAATCCAACATGACTCTCAAGGGTACTCCAAAGACACCAGTGGAAAGATCAACCAACTCTCAAAACATGCCACAGCAGGACCAACCAAACAATTCTCAAGGAGTTAAGGTCCCTTTGATTGATACACCTCAATAAACAACCAGTATGCCTCCAGGTTTTGTTCCAAAAGGTTATACCATAGGTCAAGTCCCATCTCAAGAAGAGTGACACTTTGAAATAGGTCAATCATCTCAAGAAGATAGACAAGACCTTGATGAAATCATACAAGATCCTAGAGCCATGGTCGCCTTTGACAAAATCTTCAGGGAGAACCAAGATCATTTCTTTCGCTTGCTAGCAGAGCAAGGAGCCAAATTACCCAAAGGTTTTGATCTATCAAATCTTAGTGAGCCTAACAACACCCAAGACACTATAACGGCGATCCAAACCATGTCAATTGTGACTCGAACAAAGCTCACAAGGGAGAAAAATTGCACAATATGAGAATCCCCTTTATCAAAATCCAACGGCAGAGAGACCCATATCATTGCTCTTGACTCCTATAGAAATTTACAAACACCAACAAGAGACTCTACATCGTCAAGCAGAACTAGCAAGACAAGCCACTCTAGCACAATCAAACTTACAAAACACTCCTAAATTGTCCCCACCAATCACAAGTGGAACATTGGCTACCCCATCACGGGAAGGTTTTCCACTGAATTA
Organism: Cunninghamia lanceolata; assembly: GCA_027924645.1. NCBI lineage: Eukaryota > Viridiplantae > Streptophyta > Pinopsida > Cupressales > Cupressaceae > Cunninghamia > Cunninghamia lanceolata. The sequence goes on along the minus strand of BSBN01001468.1, from coordinate 175,575 downwards.
CAATCCGGGAAACAATTATGTAGCCATGCAGCAAGGGTCTCAACAAACACCACCCCCAACATCATCAACCCTTCGTATCCTTTAACCACACAACATAATGCAACCCCAACCATCACAAAATGTCAACACCTCCTATGTCCCTCCTCCACAACATTCTTCTACCCCAAGCCCTTATCAACTACCACCACAAAACACACCTACTTATGTCCCTCCACCACAACGCTCATCGACACTTACACTTTTCAACACATTTCCCATACAACCCCAACTATCGCAAAACACATCTACCTATGTTCCTCCACCACAACAATCTTCCACTCTCTACCTAACCCACACCTATCTCAATCCGCAACCAAACCCAACAAACTTTAGCTTTCCTCCACCAAGCTCTTATCAATAACCATCACAAAGCCTACATTCTTATCTAGCACCACCCCCACCTCCTCAAAATCAAAACACCCAATTCCAACCCAATATAAACTTAACATACAACACGTACGACCCTAACCAATCATACGACCCTTACAACATCAACGCCCATGGCTTCCACTACAATCTTCCATATGGGCAACAACAACCACTTCTAGGACAACAGGAGATGTTTCTAACCCCTCCCACAACTATGGAGCTAAAACTTGTGGAAGTTCAACAACAACTATCTGATCTTACGTTTGGCTACACCAAGAAAACCTTCTTTTTGGAAGAAGTTTGTCCTTATCCATTTGATCGGTCATTACCCATGATCCCTTTTCCTCACAATTTCACTATTCCCAAATTTGATAAATATAAAGGAAAAGGAGACCCAAAAGACCACCTTAGAGAATTCTATCTGGCTTGCTTTGAGGTCTCACATAACGACACGTATCTTAAGCACCTCTTTCCTCGTAGTCTTGGAGGTCAAGCTATAGAATGGTTCTTGCACCTCCCCATGGGCATCAAATATTTTAATGAGCTTGCAGAGAAATTTACCACCCATTTCTCTTACAACATAGAACATGAGATCTCCATGACCAACCTCTGCAACAACAAACAGAAAAATGGGGAAACTTTCATTTCCTTCCTTCAAAGATGGAGACAAATGGCTAGCAAATTCCCATTCAAGATACCTGAAAAGTAGGTTGTTAGCATATTTGTGCAGAACCTTAACCAAGAATTGGGTTTCCATTTGCAAATTCTTAGTGCAACAACCTTTGACGAAATTACGTACAAGGGAATCAACATTGAAAAAGACCTCATTGCTAAGGGTGTGGTCAAAATCTTCAAAGAAACTAAAGACGATGCTCCCCAACAACAAACAAATGACAAACCAAAATTTTGGAACAAAAATAAAAGCATGGTCAATGATGGTGTTGTCGATTCTAAACATGTCCAAACATTGCAACAACCCCTTCATCTTTCCAAACTGAGTCAAAATCTACCTCAACAAAGCCAACAAAGGCAACCATACCAAAACCAATGACAACAAGAGAGACCTCAACAAGATTACCCTCCGCCGCGTCAATTCACTCCCTTGGGAGAGCCTATTGAGAATGTTTTACAGAAACTTATACACAATAACCTCATCACCTTACCAGAGGCTCCTCCATATGGTGAACTTGTTTACAAATCCTTGCGATATAGAGAAAATGAATATTGTGAATTTTATAGGAGCAAAGGACATAGAACCGCATCATGCATGTGACTCAAACACATCATTCAAAACCTCATCGACAGAAACAAAATCACTTTTGAGGATGAAACACCAACTCAACACACCAACAAGGATCTCAACATGTACAAGGAACCATTCCCTAACCATGGTCAAGGTCCTCCTCTGGATAAAGGTAAAGGTGTTAACAAAAATTCCACTTCCTATGACTCCATTGTGGGTCATTTTGAAGAGAGTCATGTATCTACCCTCACAATTAAAGGCAAATCTACGGATTGCACTATTACAACTTGTCGAGGTCGTGTCACCATTCGTGGTCCAACACCAAGTCTCCCAACCTAGTTTGATTACAATCTTATCAAACATCTAGCAAAAACCCCTACACAGATCTCTATCTTGGACCTTCTACAGTCGTCACCCGCACATAAAGCTGTGCTAGAAACAGCCCTACAAGAGTCTTCAATTCCTAACAACATAGCAGTCATAGATTTCCAAGATGTAATAGGTAACATTGCCTCACCCTACAATGTGGTCTTTTCTTAAAAGGACCTCCCATCCCATGATCCATGTCACAATGATGCCCTTCACATTGAAATTCTCATCCATAAACGCAAGATCAAACACATACTTATAGATGGTGGTGCTAGTCTCAATATCTGTTCTCTAAATTTACTCAAACAATTGGGATACTCTAAGGATCAAGTCAACATTGATCAAAGTATTACAATCAAGGGGTATGATGATGCTGAACACCGGTCAGAAGGTGTTATCCACTTGCCTATACAAGTAGGCCCAGTCATGCTTGAAACTAGGTGCCAAGTCCTTGACATTGAGCTACCTTACAATATTATCCTAGGATGCCCATGGATCCATGCCATGAAAGTTGTGCCCTCAATGTACCATCAATCTCTCAAGTTCCCATTTAATGGTACGGAGGTCACTATCCCGGGAGATCCTAATCCTTTCCAATTCTGCCGTGTCTTGCAAGGCAGTTATAAGAATTGCATCCAAGTGCCTAAAAATGAGAAATCCCTTGAATCCCCATAGTATGTCAACCCTAAAAATTTGACAAAAGCATCTGCAAGTGAACCTAATCCTCAACCTATTCTTGAAATCAAAGCTCACATCCATGATATAGGCTTTGGAGAATATGATATCTCAAAATCTTGTTGTATAGGGCGGATGCCGCTATCCCCTAAATCCTAGGGCCAACTGCCCATTGCCAAAGCAACTAAAAAAGTAGCAATTACTCCCCCAGCATCTCTAACCCAATTCCAAAAGGGAAAATTATTGGCCAAGGAAACTATTGAAGACATATCTTCTTGGCTCTGCAAGGAGAAAGAACTGGTCACAATACCAAAAAGAACCGGTCACAATACCAGTCAAGCAATATGGTAATGGATTAAGGATAGTCAAAAACATGGGGTATAAAGGCAAAGGTGGCCTTGGAAAATAGAATCAAGGAACAATGGAACCCATTATTGTGATGAAGAAACTAGATAAGAAGGGGTTAGGATTTGGTAGGAAGGTACTGCGCACCTTGGACATCGAGGGTATCCTCGACAAGGTTGCTGAAACTTCTCTTGCAGATTCGACATCTAATGAGGATATCATCGATGACTCTTCCCTCCATGACTGACCTATTTACAGAATCCTTTGTATTTATGCTATCATCTGTATCCTTAACATCCACCACAAACACCCAGATTGTAACACTTGTCTACCTTGAACTTATCGATTGGGACCAACAAGGGTCCCCCATTATAGATGTATTTTAGAATGATGAAGCTATAGCTGAGTTCCTGGGACTCCGGGATGGTATCCCTATGGGTGATCACAAAGCTAGTTTTGTAATGGAACTAGAGCCAACAATTTTTTTTTGTGAGAATGCCAAATCCTCTAGTCGCAAAAGTAAAAATAAAGAAAGATCTCTAGGTGAAAACCACACTGTAGCACCTCCCAATCACAAAATAGTAAAAACAAAGAACGTATCCAAAGGTGAAAACCCAACTGTGGCACCTGAGGATGGAGGATTTGACCTTCCCCTACCATCTAAGTATCAAGAGAAGTCAGCTCTCCTAGTGGAAGATTCTACAAAGATAAACCTTGGCACAAAGCAAAATCCAAAGACCACATTCCTTACAGCATCATTATCAGAAGCAGAGTACAAAAATCTTAACAACTTCTTCTTACAAAGAACCATCAACTTTGCGTGGACCTATGCTGATATGCCAGGGTTTATGTGAATGGGGTCTAGTGCTGATATCTAGTGACACTGGATATTAGCGCAAAATGCAGTAGGGGGTGTTTTTTCTGCCAGATTTGAAAGTATCCTAGGTGACAGTATATTTAAAAATATATTTAAGTATATACTTTAAATATTTTGAAATCTACTGTTAGGATGTTTGAGATAGGTTCTAGATCCATAGGATTTGATATGCAGATTCCAGATTTTTGAGAATCCACCAAATTTTAGACAACCATTTTTTTAGGGTTTTTAGGGTTTCAGACTTAGCCAAATCAGGGTGTGAGGAACATGCATCAAGATGAAAGTATATGGACCCCTTAGTGAAACCTTGTGGAATTTGACATGATTTTGCAACTCTAAGGCTTGGAAACTAGGAATTTCAACATGGTACATCTTGCAGAAGCAATTTCAAGGACAATAACCAGTGACATAGGATTTTAGCACAAAATGCAGTAACACCCAATTTCAGCGCAAAAGGTAACAAATATCTATTTCTTAAGCACAAAACCAATCAAGACTCCTCCAAATTAATCATGAAGGGCACCAAATGACTCCAAACATGCCAAATACTCAAATTTGAAGCAAATCCTTCATTCTAAGCACAATTTCACTCTCATCATCATAAGGAAGAAAAGTTGAGACTCTAAGCCAAAGCGAAAAAAGGGGGTCTCCATTTGGCAAAATGGGGCGTGTGTGCAAGGCACAACACATAGTATTGGGTAGAGGCCATTAATTGTGTTTGTTATATCCATATATATGTTCCTCACTAAGCCTTGAAGGGAGTCACTCTTTTTTAAGCTTGGAGCATTTGAAAACCATCAGTTAAGCACTTCCAATTTTTTGGTTCTCCTGCATGGGCCCACATTCCTACAAAGAAACATAAAGCCATGGATCCACAAAGCAAACCTTACATATTTTTAGCCTATCCTAATAGTTTGAAGGGTTATGGGTTGCTCCACCCTACTACACATGAGATATTCATTGAGAGGAGTGTTCATTTTGAGGAGGGCTCTTCAAGCTCAACTCTTATCACTTCTCCACATCCTTCTACTTTGACATTAGAGTCACTTGGACTACATGAAATTTTTTTTTGATGAGTCAGATTCACCTGAGTAGATTCCTGATGATGAGGAGTCTTCTTCCTCTACCTCTGATACTGAGAGCAATTATGAGGATTTACCTCCTTCCTCTCTTAGTCATCATTTAGAAGGTGATGATTCTCCTCTAGATTCTCTGACTTTCAATCCACTTTGGGCTCGATAGATGTTACAATCTATAGGTGATTGGGTTGGGGATCCCTCAGACACCACGTAGTCTCATTCACAATTCTTGGATGCTCCACATGTCTTTATTGCTACTGCCTCTGATCCATAGTCCTTTCGAGAGGCTTCTAGTATTCCTAAGTGGGATATAGCTATGCAGGAGGAGTATAGTTCCTTGATGAGGAACCACACATGGGATCTTGTCCCTCTTCCTAAGGGAACAAAACTTGTTCAATGTAAGTGGATCTATCAGACAAAATTTGTTGTATATATTTCAGTTGATAAGCATAAGGTTCACTTGGTCACCAAAGGATTCTCCCAAGTTCCTGGGATTGCCTACTCTGAGACTTTTGTGCTAGTTGTTAGAATAAACTCCATCCAAATTGTCCTCACCATTGCTACAACTCATTGTTAGGAAGTTCACCAAATAGATGTGAAGAGTGCCTTTCTTCACGGTGACCTTCAAAAGTAGATATACATGGAGAATCCTTAGGGTTTCATTTAGGCTTCTTCACTTGTGTGCCATCTTTGAAAGTTTCTTTATGGCCTCAAACATGCCCCTTGGGCCTGGTATGCCAAGGTGGACTCCTTCCTTATGAAAGTTTAGGTCACTCGGTGCCATTCAGATCCCAATGTCTATATTTTTCAATAGGATGATTCACTCCTATTTCTGGTTTTGTATGTTGATGACTTGTTGATCATAGGGAGTTCTTCATCCACCATTGGGGTAGCCAAAACTACCCTTCATGACAGGTTTTTGATGACCGAGTTGGGATTTTTGCATTACTTTCTCAAGATTGAGATCTTTCATTCTACTTCTGAGATCACCATCACACAGTCCAAGTATGCTCTATATTTTCTCTTGAGGTTTCACATGGATGACTATAAGCTTTCTCTAACTTGCTTTATTTCTGGAGTCAAACTTGAGACTCAGTTTTATTCACCTTTGGTTGATGGAACTTTGTATTGAAAATGTGTTAGGAGTCTCATTTATCTGACTCATACGAGACCTGGTATTTCATATGTTGTAGGCATAGTCTCTCAATTCATGGAGGAGCCCTATGAGCTGCACTAGAAAGCTCCCAAGAAGATACTTCACTACATTCAAGGTACTCATAGTTTTGGGATTTACTATGCAACGGGGATTGATCTTGACTTGGTGGGCTACATAGATTTAGATTGTGTAGGTGATTCTTAGGATCTCAAGTCTACTTTAGGTTACAACTTCTCACTTGGTTCAGGTCATGTTTGTTGGTCAAGCAAGAAGTAGTCTACTATTGTTTTATCTTCTACTGAGGTCAAGTATCGAGGAGTGTGAATGCCACCGCTGAGTCCATTTGGCTTCAGAATCTTCTCACTAAGTTCTATATCCATATTAGATGGTCATCTATCATATTTTGTGACAACCAGATCTATTCAGATCTCACAAAATTTGGTCCATCGTTAGAGGACCAAACACATTGAGGTCCACATGCACTACATCTGGGATCTCATTCGTGGACACATCATCAACCTTTAATATTAACCAAATTCTAAGTAGGTTGTTGATATATTCACCAAACCCTTCACAAAAAAGTATCTTCATATGCGAACTTTGTTGGAGGTGCAGGAGGCTTCATCTTTTGGGGGGCTTCTTAGCCCTTTCACTCAGAGTCCTAACTCTCTCTACTCTGGGGGGTCTCTTCTCTCTCTTTTTTGTGGGGCTTGTTCTCTTTGGGGGGATTTTTATGTACATGGGTACCTCATCAAGCTTCACTTGTTGGGACCCATCTTTTCACCCACCTAAGTTGCACTTAAGGGGGTGTTAGTGTAGGTTTATATTTCCTAGTTGGTTCTTTTATTTTTCTATTCCTAGGTTTTTCCTACGCTTCTAATTAAGCTTGCTTAGGATTAAATTAGTGAGTATTAGTATGAGTTAGTGCAAGGTGTCAGCATCTTCCATGGGATTTACACTTGCCTATTTTAGGCTATTATGGTGGACTCTTCCAATTGGTTGTATTTGCCACTTCTCATCTCTCTCATATTCTATATATACTTACCTCCTAGCTAGTCTTGGGTACATTGTATTATGCAACTTTTGCTTTTGCATCATTTTAATTATATTTTTCTTTATGAGCATTTGCATTTCTCTTAGAGACTAACTCTATGTTATACATTCATAGTTTATTAATCTATTCATTGCACTAGTTTTTTGGGATACTCATCTTTTCAAATTCTAACATAGAGAACTTAACAAAGCTTGTGAGCATGATCCTTTCCCAATATTTACAGAATAAGTCTTAGAAAAAATTGCTAGTAGATAAGTCTATTCATTCACAACTAGATTTTTTGCTGCCATTAGGTCAAAATATAAAAAAAACTAGCTAAAAACCACAATTGAAATATAATGAGGATCATATATGTATACAATTATGTCATTTGGACTAAAAAATGCACCTGTAATATTTAGCATAATTATGGTCAACGCATTCAAAGATTTCATACATGATTTTCTTGAGGTATATCTTGATGATTGGATAGTATACAAAATACTAAAAGATCACATTTATGCACTAAGGTTGATGTTTGAAAGATTTTTTAGCCTTAGAATTGTAATATATATATATATATATATATATATATATAGATATATTGTTACTCCATTTGGCACTCTACTAGGACATATCATCTACAAAGAAGAAATGATGGTAGACCAACTTAAAATAGTGTTAAAATTTTAAATCAACCACACTAAAAGAGTGTAACAAAGCCAAAAATATTCTTGGGTTATACTGCTTACTGCCATAAATTTATAAAAAAAAGTATGTCCCAATCTTTGGACCTGTGTACATATAGAAAATGAACTATAGAAACAAGCTAGAATGATACTAACCTAATTCATTCATTAACTAATGCAAACTCATGATAGAGCTAAAGGAATGTAATGCATGAAAGGAAGCTAACAATGTAACTACCATGCAAACCTTGATCTTTGGATGTGCTCTTGATGTTGGATATGTTGACTGCTCCTCAAATTGACAAGATAACCTTGCATAACATGGAGATTTGAAAATAGATTTGTTTATGTTGAATTTATAAATTTTTGGGATGGTGGATGGAGGGCTAGGACTGATTTGGATGATCAATGGTTGAGGATTGTTGAGAGGATTGGATTCATGAGAGGCAACCAAGTGGCATGATAGGCTTAGAGGATAAAGATGGTCCTTGGATCAAGGAGAGATCAAGGGTGGCTTGAAGGTCTTGGAAAAATTAGATGGAGGAGATTGAAAAGGGACAGAAGGACCCTTTTTGGAGGGATGTGCAAGGTACTTGCCCATCCCTTTGTAAGAGACCCATGTGGTCTTGTACAAAATCCCATGCCTTTGTACATCTTGGAAGATGTGATGGGTTTGAATGGGTTAATGAAGGATTTGGAATGTACAAGCATGTGATTAAGTTGATTAAGTGATTTTAATCTTGACTTAATCAAAAGTGCACAAAATAGGGAATTAAATAAATATGAAAATATTTGTTTTATTTTTGAATGAGGATAGGGAAATTAGATAAATGAATATTTATCTAATGTTGGACTATTGAAAAGGTTTGATTAAATTAATAAATGATTAAATTTATTCAATTAATGCTAGGAGATGGTATATATGAATAGTGATTTAATAATAAAATATTATTCAATCACTGTCGAAAGGGGGATTGGATAAGTAATTGTCTAAATGAGTGTTATTTGGTTGATTATAAAAGAAAATGGTTTAGTGATGTCCTAATTAGGGTTGAATAGTGGTAAGATGATAAGTGGACAATTTTAAGTGTCTACATTTTGCCCCTCTTTGAGATGGTGTTGCGAAGCAATATCATTTCAAAGAATGATAAAAAATAGAACTTGATTGGATTAGAAGAAGATGGTAGGATTAGGCATGGTGATGCCTTAGCCACTTGAAGCAAGAGTGACAAGGAGGGATGATGGTAGGGATGATGCCCCATTAAAAGGGTAGCTGGGTTGAAAGAACATGGGTGTGCTCTCAAAAGGATGAAGATGGTTGGATTAGAATGATGAGAGTGGAATTTCAAAAGTGATTGGGAGGATAGAAGAGACAATATGTAGATGATTGGAGGAAAAGGGTAATGGGGGATAAATGATTGGATTAAAGGATTGAGGGGGAAGATGGATGGGGGGATGCAAACTGAGAGATGGATTATGTGTTATGCTGCACTAGATGGGAGCAATATTATTTGATATGGAATGAGACATTATGCACCAAGGTATAAGGAACTAGGGTGATAATGTGTCCCATGTGTAAAATAGACAAGTTTATTAGGCCTTTAATACTTGGAAGAATAGACCTCTATAGGGTCTTGAGGCTAACTTATACCTTCATATACCTATCATTGAACCTTGCCACAATGTACAACACTAAAAACTCTAATAATTATAGTTAGACAAGTCTAGAGGCACTCTTATACATCCACACTAGAGACAAACCATGATGACAATGACTCTAAAAGTTCATCCAAGATTGAAGTACATTATGGAAACCAAACACCACAAGCCTCAGAGTAGATAAGATTGATGATGATGGAATGCATTTTATCATCTCAGGCCTATATAGTGGGAAAATATTAATTGGAAGGTGATTTCACAACCATATAATGCAAATTTTACCCTATATCTGAAACGTACTGATGAGGGAAGGTTGATCAAGTTTAGGAACACCTGATATCTTGGAGAAAATTCCCTAAATCTCTCCCCTATAGGATTGGGTTTAGGGGTATCCTTCACCCAAAGACTACCTACATACCTGCTTCTAAATGGGATCAAAGTCCCATGCAGTTCTCCTAGGATTTCAACTATTAGGATGAGAACTCATATATTTTAAGGATTAGATAACCTATTCAGGTACTAGACACAACCATTGATGGGACTCTACACCTATGCTCCCATTCTTGTGGATATTGATATTTCCAAGCCTCTACTTAGTGAGGTTGTATTGTTGGTGGGAGATCGTTCTCGATCCCAACTACTTGATTATGAGGGTTTACCCTTTTGTTGTCGTTGCTACTTCACGATTGGACACCTAGCTTCAAACTGCCATCACTCCCATCATAAGGATTTGTCATGGTGGAGGGATGCTCGTTTGGAGCATTTGTTTGTTTCTAACCTGGAGGCTTGGTTGGTTGAAGAGTCCCCAGTGGATTCTTCTCCTTCGCATACTCATGTGGCCTCAGGACCCCTAGTGGGGACTCTTGCTCCTATTCTTAGTGTTCCTAAGGCTGGTTTGGAGGCTATTACCCCTTTGTCTTCTATTGCGGTTCCTCCAAATCATAATCTAATTAATCCATCTACTCCTATTGTTTCTCTGGTGGATTTTGTGGTTGTGGCTTTAGCTGAGGACTCCCCCCTCTCACCTTGCTCTGAGGATTTTGACTTAGAGTTTTATTGGATGGTTGTCTAGCATAGGAAGAAAGGGCTGCCCAAATCTATGGAAGCTCTACACCCTAGGGCCAAGGCAGTATGTTTTGCTAGTCCTTGTTCTAGGGTTGTGTAGCTGGTCTTTTCTTTCAGCAGGCCGTTGTTGGTGTGTTGTTAGAGCATTGTGGCTAGCCTATTTGGGGCCTATTTTTGTCTTTTGCCCTACCTTTTGGGCTGGTTTATAAAGGGTTCTGGACCCTCTTCTCTAGCTAAATTAATCAAAGACCATTGTTGTCAAATACATTAGCAAGGTATAGCACTCAGGGATTCCTAGCCTTGATAGATAGTTTCCTTAATGAAACCAAGGACTATTGTAACCAAGGAAAATCATGAAGATAATACAAGACTCATTATGTATGATTTTATCCAAATGAATCAATTCAACATGATGATATGGCACATTACTAAGAGTAAGGTTCCTAATCCACCTTTACAAACAATAGTCCCAATTGCTAATCATCTAGGTAGGCTTATCAACAAAAACAAAGAGAACCACATAAAGATATTTAACTATATCCTACCATGGACCAATACTTTAATCCTATTACTAGGGAGTAATGACTTAAACCCTTCCCTAGCCTAGTTATAAATCATCAATACTTATGGAAAAGTTCTTGGTTTATGGATTCCTTGCTTGCAGTTTCATAATATAAATAAGATGGTCCTTAGGCCAACCTTAATTAACAATAATATATTCCACCATCTATCAAGTTTAACTCATAAACCTCAATGTATTTAGTAGTGGGGATATTTTTCCAAGCAATCAAATATAATACATTATGTACCTGTTTAATATATTATGTTTCAATAATCACCCTACTTGTATAGTTATAGCATAAGCTAACAATGTTAGGTAAAGCATGCACTAATTTAGACAAATGTTATGCAACCAACACATAAGCAATAAATCAAGAGAATGGAAAATATGCAACATGCATGCAATCATTCAATCCATTAACATGCATCCTATTTGTAGGCATTATAATATCCAAGTTCATAAATTAGAAAGGTAGACATTTTATCACATGGATATCAAGCATTTATCATAACCTTCCACTTGATGTTGTTGGCTTCTTAATTTTTGAACTATACTTTTACAATAGCCTAAGAAAGGCCTAAAAATCTACTAAAATAGTGCCTAGAAGATCCCAATAGTTAGAGAGATAAAAGAAATAAGTTATATTATCATAGGCAAGTGACCAAAGTAATTCATATGTGCCTATTACAACAACATATCAGTTGGTTAAAGACCTAATTTTAGGGTTCTAGGCAGCAAGATCTAAAACCAAGAAATCAATTTGACCTCACAAGAAGAAATGTTTAGCTCTACAAGAAGTTGGCATTTTTTTAAACATATGGTCGATGTTCAACTTGCAGACGTTAAAATATGTCTCAAACGTTCCTACCCTTAATATTCCCTTGCAATAATCGTGAATACCATAGTGTAAGCACCTTAATTTTAGCACCCTCATTATTCTAAGCACATCCTACTAATATCATGCCCATGACCAAGATATTACACGAACAACCATACAAAACTCACACCATTCTTGCACTTATCATATTACTAGTTTAAACAAGATTTTTACCTCATCAATCATTTACAAAGGGTGCTAGTTCTAAGTACGGTTCCACTTAACCTCCATTTTCTCATCTTAATTTAAATAAAATATGTATTTATATGTAAATTCCATTTCACCTAAGCATATGTTGCCTACAATATGCCACTAAGATGATATTATATATACATATAATCATCTTTATCCTTAAATAGAGAACACCCAATACAAGGTATAAAGAGAATTATTCATAGTTTGAAATCATTCTAAAAGAGATCTTGTGCATAAATTATTCTTTATTAAATTATGTGCACAAGTTTCATGAAGACCATGGCCTACATAGTGGCCTTGCAATTACAACTTCTAACAAAAATTTATTTCAGTTAGTTGATGGCATCCTTACCCTCTTCCCAAGCTCCAATTTGAGTGTAGGTAGGTAGGATGTTGATTTTTATTTAATTAAGATTTTCTAAGGCCTTTTAACAAACTCATTTTGAACATATCTTACCATCAAGGCATTCCCTGAGGCCATATTTCTTTGAGGCATTTTATCAAATAGCTCATGTGCCTTGTCTAGGCTTCCACATTTTACATGCATGTTACCATGTGTGTGGAGAGAGAGACAATTATTACATTATTTGAACAATCACCTAATACTCTTTTACTTGCAAAGTTGGCTAATATATAAATTTTGGCAAACAAAGAGGCTGAATTTTATTATCTAGCCTGTCACCTAGTATTTTCCCTTTGTAATTTTTGGTTAAAATATTTCACTACACATCCCACAACTAGATTAGGATGACAACTACTACATTGGACAAAATTTTAATAAGGATTATGGACAAAAAAAGTTTCATCCAAAGAATATTAGAATACACAATTAGCTATAATACCAGTTATCTATAGTGATGGGTACCTGATTCGTAAAGCCTCTTTCATTAACAAGGTTGATGTAACAATTCACATGCTCTCTAATCTCCTAACCTCTTCCTTCATATTCCTTTCCTCCCATTTATTCCTAGTGGCATCCTCTCAACTTCTACCAAAATTCTTTCCCTCCTCCCATTTTTTATCCTCTTTCATTCATGTCTTCTCCATGCCCTAGACACCTTCCACAATCCCATATAACTGATGAAATTCCTCTATCCTTTATTCTTTGATGGAATCCTAAACCATGTTCCTTTCAATGGTCATGAAAATCCCCCTTTCCAAGTCATGAAAATGCATTAATCATCCCCTTGCCTCCTCCTATGTGTCCCTTTTCCCATCTTGTCCTAAGAGCATGATAATGAGAAGAGGGCGCTTCCATGCCTTATTAATGGCATGGAGAATGGAATTCCTCCTTCCAAGTGCCCATTCCCTCACCATAACTCTTTCTCCTCCATGGAATATGTCGAGATTCTATCTTTTCTATATACACCATATTTTTACCTGTATGTGACGTAATAGGATTCATATTGTTTTCTTGCCATGATTTGGAGCAGTTTTCCCACAATTATTTTTGAACTTTTGCTTCAATGGTGGTAGATGAAGATAGAAGTTGGTGAAGATTAAGACACCTTTCATGTTTTTAGTTGTAGGGATAGGGTTATGTATGCCTCTACAAATTTCCTCCACTCTGATTCATAGGATTATCAACACACATGCACAAGGATTTTATAAATACTATGATACCATAATGGATATAGGAGAAATAATAAGCATATTTGAATTAAAGATATGTAAAAATATATACAAAAGAAAAGTTGATTCCAATAAGGAAACCAAATCAATAAATAAACTACCATTCCAAACTAACGTATATGTTAATAATAATATTATTATTATTAACATATATTACACAGTGATATAATAAAATATATATGCCAACAAAAATTGATTTCATGTAACAAATTTGATATTGATATCAACTTTGATATGAATATATCAAATTTAATATCAATTCATTTCAATATTCATTAAATCAATTTTGATATCAATTCAATTGAATTGATATCAAAATTGATTTAATGAATATCGAAATTGAAATTCATATATGAAAACTATTGATTTCATGGATATAAAATATGAAATTGATTGCAAATTTGATATATGAATTCAATTAAGATTGATAGTAGATCTTTGTGTGGATTTACATGTAAGTTAAATTGAATTGATATCAAAATTGAAATTGAAATTCATATATGAAAATTATTGATATTGATATTGGCATCAAATTGTAACTTATGAATTTATATATAATTAGAATTCAATTGAACTAGAATCATATCAAAATTGAAATTGATATGAAAATTGATTTAATGGATATTCAAACTGAAATTCATATATATGGTTCAAATTGATTTCATAGATATCAAATTTCAAATTTATAGCAAATTTGATATATCTGAATATCATATTTGATATTGATATCAATTCAATTGAGATTGATAGTAAAATGTTTATGAATTTATATATAAATTCAAATTGATATGAAAATTAACATTGACATGTGAATTTATTCATTTAATCATCGATATCAAAAAATTGAATTTGATATCAAATTTAATATATTGATATCAATTTTTATAGAAATATCAAATTTGATCTATTGATATCAAAATGTAACCTATTAGTTTATATATTGGAATCCAATTGAACTAGAATCATGTCTCAAAATTAAAATTATTCATATATGAAAATTGATTTTATGAAATTGATATGAATGAGTATCAAATTTGGTATCAATTCAATTTATATTGATAGTAAAATCTTTATAAGTTTATATATACATATGAATTCAATTCAATTGATATCAAAATTCAAACTGATATGAAAATTGAAATTGACATGAATTTATTCATTTAGTCATGGATATCAATATATTAAATTTGATATTGATGTCAACATGTAAGTTCTTATAATGCAAGAGGATCCCTCTTTCCCACAACACACAAAAGTCACAAAAAAGATTGTAATATAACAATTACACCAAATTATACAATAGAGACTCTCTGCTCACATACTCATGGAAATACACACAGATGTTAGATTGCAACGAATCTTTCTTTATTTATTTACACAAAAATATGTAACCAATTTACATCATTGGCCTTCAATGACCTTTCATAGCTCAATCACTCTCAGCTACCTTGCCCTGGCAGCCTCTTCACTTTCTTCTGCAACCACACTACTTAGACACTCACCTAGATCACACACTAGTGCCTTGTCTTTCCTTCATTGGTGCTACTCAAATCTACAACAAAAACCAAAATAAATACCTTTGTAAGTAGTGTGTCTTCCCCTTCCAATTCCTGCACAAACTCCCACATTTTTCTTCAAAAACCCCCAAAATATGCATTGAAAACCATCAATTATTGCCCAAGAATGGGTGCCCAACTCTCCTTAAGAATAACTCTTCATATTCTATGTTTATGTATCTTTAAATGAGGCGTTTAAACTTCCATTAACTCCTCCAGGCATTGTCTTTATTCAAAGGGGTGTTTTCTCTATTCTGGGCATTTTAAAAACTCTAAAATCTTGATTTTCTACCTCTTTTATATTTCAAATACCCTCCAAATTACTCATGCAATAGATAAACAATAAATGAAGGAATAAAAACTAATAAATTAATTTCCATGACCTCCATAATACCTTTCCAAAATAAAATTGATCAAATTGGTGCTTTAGAAGTGCAGAATTGGGTGCCAGGAGGTGGAAAAACTGGAAGTTCTCTATTTTACCTAAAAACTGACCCACTTGTGTGTGATGACCTCCTTAGGCTTATTGCAAAAGGATTTGGATCCAATGTCTAAGAATATTGAAATTTAAATTTTGTTTCCGTAATCCCGTCTGCATTAAATTATCTTAAACCGTAAAGAATTTAATTATGAAATCTTTGCCACATTTTCCAAAATACTTTCAAAAATATCTCTGTAAAACGGTTTCACTCTAGTCTTCATGAATTGGCAAAAATAATTGTTTTCACAAAATCTGCCAGTCAGACCATAAAACTGCCTCCAATTGAAATCCTCATTTTTTTTTGTAAATTTCCACAATCAAGATGTTCTTTGATGTAATGAAATGTCAAAATATATGTAATCACACACCAAAACTAAAAATAAAAACCTACAAATATTTTTGGGTGATGCAGATTGCTAGTTTGCCTGGATGCTCTTCAATCAGACACGTTGGGTAGGAAAATTTTTGTGAGCTTGGGCTCACAAAATCGAGTTGAGTAGTGGGACTACTCTTTCAAGTTGAATGCAACCTCCAATGAACTCCATCATTGATTTAGAAAGAAATAATTTCTTCCTTTACCTCTTCCAGCACTTAGTCGGGACACTTGACATCCTCCTCCACCAAGTGTGCACCTTATTCCTCCTTCCTCTAGTGGACTTATATCCACCATAAACCATCATTTTCCACTGGTTCTCTCTTCTCTCCTCTTTCATGGGATCAATTCCACCACAAACCGACCACCTCCACCAAAATCCTTCATCAATACCTGCAACATCCTCATACCAATCTGCGTCTACAACTCCATGGAAATTAAAGATTTCCATGTGCTCTTCTCCATACTTCTTCAACCATTACCAACTCAACTGAAAATAAAATAGAATAATCACAACATGCAAATAAATTTACCTCTTCATTCATTGTTGCAAATTTTCCTTCATCACCATCAGCTGCATCATTTGTTTCTTTCTTCGTTGTGATGCTTGTCTTCTATCTTCCATTGGCTACAACATATCTTCACCTCCAACCGCGGAAATCTTCTCTAACTATTTTCCATCTATCGCTGAAATTTGTGACAACAAATCTTCTCCCCCCTTGCCATCTGCTGCAACATCTTCACATTCCATCGCTACCATCTCAATTTCCATAGCAACATCTTTAGTTTTCTCATTCTCGGAAACCTCTTCTACCATCTTCTCTTTGCTGCTCATATCTTTTACTACTTCATCTTCAATCACTACTACATTCATCTCCACTTCTTCACTCTTTTCTTTCATGCCTTCATCATGCATGGTTTCACTGCAAACTCTTCTCCATCATGTTTGATAAATTTGCCACGCTTCCATCCTGTCGAGCCTCACATTTATATCAGCCATCATCTCTAAAATCTTCTTCCTTTGATACTACCTCATCGCTGCCCATATGATGGGCTTCTTCACAAATACCCTCATCCTTCCTACTGCTGCAATCTTTCACACCTCTTACCACATGCTCTGTAATCTGTAAATGCAATTATCTATGTGGCTTCTAGCTCTCAGCTACTCAGGACTCTTCACACCTGAAACAATTCTCTTGAGCTCTTCACAACTGCTTCCTCTTCTCACAGGTCCTAGTGCATACTCTACACAATCAAGGTCTTCTAGCTCTAATAACACTTAATGCAAGAGGACCCCTCTTTCCCACAACACACAAAACTCACAAACAAGATTGTAATATAACAATTCCACCAAATTATATATCAGAGACTCTTTGCTCACATACTCATGGCAATACACACGAAATTTAGATTGCAATGAAGCTTTCTTTATTTATTTATATAAAAATCTACAACCAATTTACATCATACCCTTCAATGGAATTTCTGAGCTCAATCACTCTTAACTACCTTGCCCTAGCAACTTCTTCACTTTCTTCTGCAGCCACACTACTTAGGCACTCACCTCTCACACACTAGTGCCTTGTCTTTCCTTCACTGGTGCTGCTCAAACCTGCAACAAAAACCCCAATAAATACCTCTGTAAGTGAGGTAGGAGCATCTGTGGTTCAAGAGAAATCTTGCATCAACCAAAAATATTTGCATTTCATTTTGTTTTTCTTAAATTTTCCAGTTCAATATAGTCAATTCAGTCAGTAACAGTTTCTGTAGATTAGTTTGCATTCTGCCGCAGTATCATTTCAGACCTTACGGAGCTAGACTTAGTACCTATACATCTTCATTCACATCATATCCAAAATATAGATCATTTGGATCAGTTTCTAGAAAGTTATTACCATCAGAAGATTGACTATTTTCTCATAACAGAGCATTCAGAGTCTCATACAATCAGCTAAAGGAGAAGACTTGCAAAGCACTTCCACGACTTGCAGAGCTAAATGGAACATCATTCAAGATAGTTTGGAGCCTAGCTGACCTTCCCTGAGATCTGCACATTGATTCATTCACTTACTGAGGATTTCCATATGTTTTGGGTCAACCTATCTATGTATCTCTTTTATTGGAGTTTGTAATCTGTTTGGCCGATCCAGAGGAATCTTGTGATTTGGAGATGATATATATTCATGTAATAGATGCTTAGGAAGTTAGTCAATGATAGTTAGAATAATTCGCAAGTTGGATAGTTCAAATTCTTTTATATCTGGCGCTTCAAAGCTATATCTTACGCATGTGTTGTAACTTGAGAATCAGGCCTGTGAGCCCTAATATGTAAGCCCTCATGTTGCCGGCATGTTTGTATTTTGAATCTATGTTATATTGAATGAAATTGAGTTACTTCCATTGTGTTTACTCTTGCTGCACAGTCTGGACTATTCACTTTGTGGATCCTCCTGACCGTGACTACACCAAGTGGTATCAGAGTGAAGTTTGAATCCGTTGGCAGTGAAGTGAGAGAAGTTTGTGAAGGCATTCCATAAGATCTTGTTGTGAACATATCACTAAACCTAAGGCAGACTACCTATGTTGTCCACCAATCATCGATTGTGAGGCAGTTGTCACCTTGTAGCTTGATCACTGAATTTGAGGCAATTACACTTGATCCTAGGAAGAGATGCCACTAAGGAGAATACCTATTGTTGGTACTATGGCTCGAAGGATGGATGAGATGATGGAGATGATAAAAACAATGTGAGTTCACTTGGATTTTGTTGAAGAAGATCAAAGAAGAGGATTGACACCTTGACCTAATGTTGAAAGTGATGATGATGAAGAGTTTCAATCTGCTAATCAAAATGAAGAAACTCTAGGAGAAGAAGAAGAATCAGATCAAGTGAAGATGTTGCAAGCTATTTCAAAGATTGGAAAAAGGCCTAGAGTTGATATACCAAACTATACTAGAAATTTGAATCCAGAAGAGATGATTGATTGGATAAATGAGCTAGAAGAATACTTTGAGTATGAAGAAATTGAAGATCTGGAGAAGGTGAAATTTGCAAAGACTAAGTTGAAAGGACATGTTGCTATTTGGTGGAAATGAATATAGTTGGATAGAAATAAAAGAGGAAAAGAGAAGATCATAAAATGGGATAGAATGGTGACAAAGTTAAAGAATCAGTTTATACCTGCTGACTATGATTTGGAATTGTTGAAGAGATTACAGAACTTAAGACAAAGGAGAAATCTGTGAAGGAATACACTGAAGAATTTCATAAGATGATTATAAGGATAGGACATAGTGAAGCAAGAAAGGATAAAGTGGCAAGATACATCAATGGACTGAGATTGAACATTCAAGAAGAATTGAGTTTGGTAAGGATGACAACATTGGAAGAAGCATATTAGTTTGCCCTGAAAGTTGAAGAAAAGTTGAACAAGAAGCATGAGCAGAGACAGAGAGGTAGAGGAGGTGAATTTTAGAGAGGTAGAACATTTTCTAGAGGAGAGAGACCATTTGTAGAGCAAGACAAATAAGATAACACATTCAAGAAGGAAGACAGAGATAGTAGTTCATAGCGGAGAGATGATAGAACTTTCTACCACAAAGGAAACCCTAATTCATACCGAAGTAACTGGTATAGAAGAGATGGAAGAGGACCTGATAGGAGAACATTCAGAGGAACCTATTTTAAGTGTGGAGGTGAAGGACATAGAGCATTTGAATGTCATCAAGGGAGTACAAGCAAGAAAACACAGAACATCGGAAGAGCAACTTATGTAGAAGAAGAACCTATTAGATCACCTAGTTTAGTTGGTAAACCTAAGAAAGGAGAATCATTAGTCATGAGGAGAGCACTATTTCAAGTAGAGACAAATGAGGAACCACCACAAAGAAAAAGTTTGTTCTGAACCAAATGCAAATCAGGAGGTAAATGTTGTAAGGTTGTAATTGATAGTAG
Organism: Cunninghamia lanceolata; assembly: GCA_027924645.1. Taxonomy (NCBI): domain Eukaryota; kingdom Viridiplantae; phylum Streptophyta; class Pinopsida; order Cupressales; family Cupressaceae; genus Cunninghamia; species Cunninghamia lanceolata. Next base: position 155,345 of record BSBN01001468.1, on the reverse strand, counting down.
TAGTTCTGATAATTTGGTTTTAGAGGAGATGGTGACTAAGCTAAAGTTGGAAAGATTGAAACACCCTAAACCATATCAGATAGCATGGATTCAAGATGATCATAAGGTACTGGTGAGTGAATAATGTTTGGTAAAATTTCATATTGGATCTTATCATGATGAAGTCTTGTGTGATATTATGCCTATGGATGTATGTCATATATTGTTGGATAGACCATGGTAGTATGATAGAAAAGCTATACATGATGTCCAAAGAAAGAACACCTATACTATAACATCAAATGGAAAGAGAATTAATTTGATTCCTTTGGAAGATGAACCTAACAATGAGGTATGTGGGAATACTAGAATCTGTTTGGTTGATGGAAGGAAATTTCTAGATGGTTTGATACATGAGAATATGTGTTATTCTTTGATTCCTAAGAAGCCTGAAACCCTAAAGACAGAGACTGAAGAATCACAACCAGAGGAGATAACTAACTTGTTGACAGAATATGAAGACATCATATCAGATATTGTACCTAAAGGGTTACCACTAATCAGAAGTATCAGTCATCACATGGATCTTATACCTAGAGCTAGTTTGCCTAACAAAATAGCACACAGAATGACACCAGTAGAGAATGAAGAATTGAATAGATAGATACAAGAGTTGTTGAGGAAAGGTTTGATCAAAGAAATATTGAGCCCTTGTGCAGTACCTGCAGTGCTAGCACCGAAGAAGGATAGAGAATGGAGGATGTGTATAGACTCTAGAGAATCAACAAGATCATAGTTAAGTATAGATTTCCATTTCCTAGGATGGATGACATTATGGATTGTTTGAGTGGAGCAAAATATTTTACAAAGATAGACTTGAAGAGTGGATACCATCAGATCAGAATCAGAGAAGGAGATGAATGGAAGAATGCTTTCAAGACAAATGAAGGACTATATGAGTGGTTAGTAATGCCTTTTGGATTGACAAATGCACCAGAGTACTTTCATGAGGTTGATGAATGAAGTTTTAAATAAATTCTTGGGTAAGTTTGTTATTGTATACTTGGATGATATTCTAATTTTTAGTAAGACCAAAGTAGAACATTTGTGGCACCTAAGACAAGTATTGCAGAGGTTGAGAGAAGAGAAATTGTTGATAAACATCAAGAAGTGTAGTTTCATGAAGGAAGAATTGGTATACTTGGGATTTCTAATTTCTGCAGAAGGATTAAGATGGACCCTAAGAAAGTTAGAGCAATTGTTGAATGGCCTACACCTAAGAGCATTGGAGAAGTCAAATCATTTCATGGATTATCTAGTTTCTACCAGAAGTTCATTAGAAATTTCAGTTCAATATGCACACCTATGACAAAGACAATGAGAGGGGACATAAAATAATTTAAGTGGACATCAAGAGAAGATAAAAGTTTTGAATTGTTGAAATAGAAAATGACAGAGCAACCTGTATTGGCATTACCGGATTTCAATAAAGTATTTCAAGTCGATTGTGATGCAAGTGGAAATGTAATAGGAGCATTGTTAAGTCAAGAAGGTAGACCTGTAGCATATTTTAGTGAAAAGTTGAATGATGCAAGAAGAAGATATTTAGTTTATGATTAGGAGTTCTATGCCATAATTCAAGCCTTGAAGAAGTGGAGACATTATTGTTGCTTAAGGAATTTATGTTGTATACAGATCATCAAGCTTTGCAGTACCCAAACAATCAAGGAAATTTGAATCAGAGACATATGAGATGGGTATAGTTCATGCAGAGTTATACTTTTGTATTGAAGCTTAGGAGTGGAAAATCAAACAAAGTTGCAGATGCATTGAGTAGGAGAAGGAACTTGCTGACAAAGATGAGAGTTGAAGTGTTAGGATTTGAAGAGTTGAAGAACATGTATGAAGACCTTGATTTTGTAGAACTTTGGAAAGCATGTAAGGAACCTGTTGTGATAGATAGGAGTAAGTGGTTGGATTATTTCATTTAGGAGGATATGTTATTCAAAGGAAATCAATTGTGTATCCCTAGGAGTTCAATGAGAGATAATTTGATCAAATAGAAGCACAATGGTGGATTGGCAGGATATTTTGGAATTGATAAGACAGTGGCTTTGGTAAGTGAAAATTACTTTTGACCTCAGATATATAAGGATGTTAAGAATTTTGTGCAGAGTTGCAGAGTATGTCAAGTTGCAAAAGGGAGTAGTTAGAATACTGGATTATACAAATCTTTGACAGTACCGGAGAGACCTTGGGAAGACATAAGCATGGATTTTATAATGGGATTGCTAAAGACACAGAGAGGACATGATTCTATATTTGTAGTGGTGGACAGATTTTCAAAGATGGCACATTTCATACCTTGTAAGAAAACAAGTGATGCAGTTCATGTGGCTGATCTATTTTTCAAGGAGATTGTGAGATTGCATGGATTACCTAAGAGTATAATTTCAAACAGAGATACAAGATTTCTTGGATACTTTTGGAGGACACTTTGGAAGAAGATGAAGAGAGATTTGAAGTTCAATTCAACATTTCATCCACAGACTGATGGATAGACAGAGGTAGTAAACAAGAGTTTGGGAAACTTGTTGAGATGAACTTGGTTGGAGAGAAGACAAGAATTCGGGTTTTTGATTCTATCACAAGAAGAGTTTGCATACAATAATTTAATGAACAGGAGTATAGGAAAGACACCATTTGAGATTGTGACAAGAACTGACCCTAGAGGAGTTGCAGAGTTCAGAGATATCAGCATGGAAGAAAAGAAGAGTGCAAAAGTAGAAGAATTTGTAGGACACATGGAGACAATGCATAATCAAGTTAAGAAGCATTTGGAGGAGATGAACAACAAGTATAAGGAGCAAGCAGATGAGAAGAGAAGACACAAAGAGTTTGCAATTGGAGATGAAGTGATGGTATATTTGAGAAAAGAAAGATTTCTAGTAGGGACATCTAACAAGTTGAAGATGAAGAAGTTTGAACCATGTAGGATTCTCAAAAAGTTTGATTTAGGAAATGCATACGAAGTGGAGCTATCGGAGACATTGGGTATATCACCTATTTTCAACATTTCAGACCTATATCAGTATCATGAAGCAGAAACCAGTGACAACATTGTAGAAGACATGATGAAGCAGTTATCACAAGCACCGGAGCAAATGGAAAACATCTTGGATAGCATAATTGGATGTAGCACTAGAGGCAAGCAATACAAAGAATATATTGTAAAGTGGAAAGGCAGACTAGAAGAAGATTCATCTTGGATTTCTCAAGCTGAGGTGGACCGTCTTAGTTTTCCTCTAGCCCCAGCAAAGTGAGGGACTCACTTTGTCAACAACCTTGAGTGTCTGATGTAGGAGCATCCCTGGTTCAAGAGCAATCTTACATCAACCAAAAATATTTGCATTTCATTTCATTTTTCTTTCATTTTCTAGTTCAGTACAGTCAGTTCAGTTAGTAGCAATTTCTATACATTGGTCCACATTCTTCTGCAGTATCATTTCAGACCTTGCAGAGCTAGACTTAGTACCTAGACATCTTCATTCACATCATATCCAAAATTTAGATCATTTGGATAAGTTTCTTGAAAGTTATCACTATCAGAAGATTGATTGTTTTCTTAGAACAGAGAATTCAGAGAGTCTTAGACAATCAACTAAAGGAGAAGACTTTCCCTAAGATAGTTTGGAGCCTAGCTGACCTTCCCTAAGATCCACACATTGATTCATTCACTTGCGGAGGATTTCCATATGTTTTGGGCCGACCTATCTATGTACACACACTACATCTCTTTCATTGGAGTTTGTAATCTATTTGGCTGACAAGGAGGAATCTTGTGATCTGGAGATGATATGTATTCATGTAATAGATGCTTTGGAAGTCAGTTAGTGATAGAATAATTCACAAGTTAAATATTTTGAATTATTTTATATCTGGTGCTTCAAAGCTATATCTTGCGCATGTGTTGTAACTGGAGAATCAGGCCTGTGAGCCCTAATCTGTAAGCCCACATGTTTGTATTTTGAATCTATGTTATACTAAATGACTGAACCTACATTTGCATTTTATAACTGAGTTACTTATGTTGTGTTTACTCTTACTGCACAGTCTGGACTGTTCACTTTGTGGATCCTCCTAACTGTGACTGCCCCAGTAAGAGGTGTCTCTTCCCCTTCCAATTCCTACACAAACTCCCTTCCACATTTTTCTTCAAAAACCCCCAAAATATGCATTGAAAATCATCAATTATTGCCCAAGAATGGGCGTCCAACTCTCCCCAAGCATAGATTTACATATTATATGTTTATGCATCTTTAAATAAGGCATTTAAACTTTCATTAACTCCTCCAAGCGTTGTCTTTACTCAAAGGGGTGTTTTTCTCTATTGTGGGCATTTTAAAAACTCTAAAATCTTGATTTTCTACCTCTTTTATATTTCAAACACCCTCCAGATTATTCATACAATAGATAAACAATGAATTAAGGAATAAAAACCAATAAATTACTTTCCATGACCTCCATAATACCTTTTCAAAATAAAATAGATCAAATTGGTGCTTTGGAAGTGTGGAATCAGGTACCGGGAGGTGGAAAAATGGAAGTTCTACATTTTTCCTAAAAACGGACCCACATGTGTGTGATGACCTCCTTAGGCTTACTATAAAAGTATTTGGCTCCAATGTCTAAGAATCTTGAAATTTAATTGTTTCTGTAATCCCGTCGGCACAAAATGTCGGCATTAAATTCTTTTAAACCGTAAAAAATTTAATCATGAAATCTTTGCCACATTTTCCAGAATACTTTCAAAAATATCTTTGTAAAATAGCTTCACTCTAGTCTTCACGGATTGGCGAAAATAATTGTTTTCACAAAAACTGGTAGCCGGAACATAAAACTGGGTCTCCAATTGAAATCCTCATTTTTTTTTGTAAATTTCCATAATCAAGATGTTCTTTGATGTAATGAAATGCCAAAATGTATGCAGACACACACTAAAACTGAAAAGAAAAACCTAAAAATATTTTTGGGTGATGTGAATTACTAGTTCACCTCGATGCTCTTGCATCATCTTATGAATTTATATTATTGGAATTCAATTGAACTAATCATATCAAAATTCAAACTGATATAAAAATTGATTTAATGGATATCAAAATTAAAATTCATATATGAAAATTGATTTCATGGATATCAAATTTCATATTGATATCAAAATTAATATGAATATCAAATTTAGGGTTTATAGGGTGAATGTTCAAAGTGTGTCCCACTTGAAGATAACTTATTAGCATAAATGAATTTAAGCATTTCTAACTAAAAGTTAATTTCAACATCTATTCTAGCTAAATTAGATCTAGGCCACAACTTTTCTAGCTAGAAGTCCCCACTAGATACATATATAGCATCACTTTGGGGCCAATTTATTAAAAAAATTAATTATTTGAAAAGATTAATGTTCTCACAACTCCTACTCACGTAAATAACATTTCAAAAATAAATCTAAAACCCTTTTGTAGATCTATAAGTGTAGCTTTCAAGCATATAATTTTTTTAATATGTTAATTAGTATTTATAGTTTTTCTTTAATTTTTACTAAAGGTAGGTCATCAACACAAAAATATAACATTGATTATCTTCTCAAGATAAAGTACTAAAGTTTATTAAAAAATGAAAAAATATGATGCACTAGAGAAGAGATTTCATGTTGAGATGATATAAACATTTTTTTATTTTAGATAAATAGTTAAGACAAAAAATTGTGTTTTTAGTACACACAACTTTCAAGATTTATTTAAAAAGTTATATTTATTGAAATGGAAAAAAAATATCCATGCACTAAAGTTTCAATTTATAAATGGAACAAAAAATTTAAGGAAAGACAAGAAATTTACTATATTAAAAGTGACATTCCACTTAACCTCATTTTCAACATTTTATAAAAATTAAATTATAGTATCAATTTATTAATTTACATCATTTCAAAATTCAAAACATATATGTCACTTTCTAGTGATTCAATTTAAAAAGTTAGATCAACATTGGCCATTTCTTTTATAAAAGTGAGACATAGCTTTGAACTTTCACCCTATATCATATTTAAGGGTTTATATATATATGAACAATTCAAATAATTGATATCAAATTTAGAGTTTAGGGTGAAATAAATTTAAGGCTTTCATTTTATATTTAAGGTTTATATCAAAATTAAATTAGGTTTTTTATTTTAGATTTATAGTTTAGGTTTAGTTTACCCATTAATGGGTCGATATGGTGGTGAGAGATGTCAGGGTGATAATGGTTTTGGTCCATGGGAATTCATTAGTTTTTTGTTGTGGTCCTTCATTTCCTCAATTTATTATGTTAGTTGCAAATTGTTTGTTTCCATCTACATGTGTTTTTTCTTACATAGGTGTTGCTTTTGCATTGATGGCTTATGCATCTGGTGTGAGGTGTGGGGTTAGCAAGAAGGGCAGGAGATATAAGGGCAAGGTGAGTAATGAGGAGACCCTCCCAAAATAGCAGAAGTGTTGCATTTTTTGGGAGGAGATATAAAGGACCTTGATCTCAGACATTGGGTGGTCCAAATTTGGGATTTAACTAAGGATATGGATGGGTCTCCATGTGTTGTATCTTCTCAACCATGGAAAAAGTGTTTCTTGATCTAGGGTATACATGTAGTCGTTAAAGCATGTTTGATGTAACCTAGTCTCTTTCCTATGCCTCATTGCTTGAAACAATGGCGACCAGTTCATATTTACTTCATGACGACATTGAGGATATCATCCACCAGGCTGAGGTTTATTTTGGGTGCATTTTGGAGCATCTTCATGCTTCCAAGAAGAGACAATAATGTCTACAGAGGGGCGGTGGAAGAACTTGTGAAAGGGTTGAAGGTGGTTCTCTCGGTTGAGGCCATTCCTACTTTTTTTTTACTATTGTGACAACAAGGGTTCAAATGGTGTTGAGGTGGTTTCTTTGTTTAGTTTAAATGTTCCCTGTGAAAAATGTATGTCCTCACATTGGGGTAGCTTGAGGCTTGTGTAATGTGCCTTGGCCCCCTTTTCCTAGACTCTATTTTTTGTTAATGCTGAAGACTTATGTGTAAAGTATGGTAGTAGAGTTTGGGTTGGTGGGTTTCTCAACTTTGGTTAGTTTTGATAGTTTGGATGGATTATGGGTTTGTTTACAGTTGGTCTCATACTTTGTTGCATTATATGTGATAATATATGGATGTTATATCATTTTGATTGGTTCAATTCCTTATCGAATCTTTGTTCTGTTGGACTTGTGTGGCTCTCTACCTACAACATATGGGGATTTCCCCTCCTTTTTGGTTCCTAGATCCTAAATCAATTTTATAATTAAAAAAATTAGTTTAGGTTTAGTTTAGGGTTTATATTGAATTTAAAATATGGTTTCATGTATACACACACATACACATATAAACATAAAATGTTTAATTTTTTTAATATTTTTTACATATAAATATTAAACTTTTAATTAAAAATAAAATTTTCATATTAGAAAAACATATATAAAATTGAAGGTTGAAGACCTACCTTAATTTGGGGGCATAGAAAATCGAAGAAGTCTCAAGATGAATTGGAAGACTAGTTGGAGCAAGTGAGGTTGGCTAGGGTGAACTTAATTTGGTTGAGAGTGCTTTGGTCAAAATAAAAAATGATACCTGCATTTTTTTTTAATTTTAACGAGTTTCAAATGAAATTGATTTTTCCATGTAGTTGCCACATGGTTTTGACTAAAAACTTTCTAGCTGAAATTATTTCAGGTGAATAAGTTTCACCCAAAATTATTTCATTGGCCAAAAGTGTGACATAGCTATGGAATTTAACCCAAATGTTTTCTAATTTTTTCAAGATTCTAATTGATCACCTAGGGTTAAAAGAACTACATTATGCATGTTTCAAATCTTTTCTAATGGTTTCAAGCTGCCAATTGATCACCTAGGGTAAACAGAACTACATTATGTATTTCAAATATTTTCTAATGTTTTCAAGCTACCAATTGATCACCTAGGGTTAACACAATTACACTATGTATTTTAATTTTTTTAATGTTTTCAAGCTGCAAATTGATCACCTAGAATTAATACAACTACACTACTATGTATTTCAAACATTTTCCAATGTTTTCAAGCTATTAATTAATCACTTAGGATTAATACAATGACACTATGTTAAATATTAAATTTCCCTTAAGAACCTAAGGTTTGAAACCCTTATAAACTTCACCCTTTATGACATTATGAACAATCAACTAAATCAACATTCATGCATGACTTGACCTTACAAAATACTAAGAAGGAAAAATATTCAAAATGAGACAAAGTCAGAGCATCAGGAAAATCAAATAAATGACAAGAAGTCTGTCAAACACATAAATGACTAACCAAATATGAAATCAACATCAACACAAAAATCACGTGGCATTACCAAGGTTTGAGCTACCCAAGTAGGCTTAATAAATAAACTTGTTCACAATCCTCTCTTCTTTGTCACTACAAATTAGTGACATCATCATGTCCCATGATGCTCTCCCTCCCAGAGATTTGACCTCACAAAATAATAATTTGAAACATGTTAGTCTAATCAAATAAACTTAGTGTCCACATATAATCATTCATATTACAAAATTAAATTAAAATGGCTAATCACAAAATAAACCAACATAGAATAACAATAATCAGATATAACATATGCTACAGAAATAAACAAATAACTAAATTACCAATCAAAATAAAGTAATTCTAACATCATATGAAAATTATCTTGAAATAATAACATATTAAACTCAAGAAAAATTATTTGAAGGTACTACACAAATGAACTAAGAGTAAGTGCTGACAAAAGGAGAAAGTGCTAAGTAGGAAATTTTCATCTATATAGGTAGATTAATTCTTAGTTACTTCATTGAGTCTTCTTTCAATATTTTTTATTAAAATATAATATTTCTTAGATTAAAAATAATTAATTTAATTATAAATATTAAACTTATACTTTGGTGGCATATGAAAGGAAGCAAGGTATGCAAAAACATCTTCCTACATTGATCTAATGAGGAAAGTTATGAAAATTTCAATATTTACTAGTTACATGTTATTACATTCATAGAAAGGTAATAACATGTCAAAAACAAGTACAATGCTCACAACACAAGATATACATGGGGAAAACCCTTTCGGATATAAAACCCTACACTCCAAAACCTACACAATGTATTATCAAATCAAAAGATGATTACAACACACTTGCAATGCAAGCTCTTTCAGGAGTACACAAATATTAATTCTCGTTAACATCCCATAACCTTTCACATTCTCCAGTTGCTTATTTATCAATCCTCTTTGGCGGTTATCCAATGTCAATTTTTCATGTCATCCAATAACAAACTAATTGCCGATGCCTTTATTAAATATAGGTCAATTTTTGTTTTGGGGGTGTTGCCCCCAACAACCCTCATTGGGGGCGTTACCCCAGACCCCTACCATGGGCTCCGCCCTCAGGCCCCCACAAGAGGGATGGCCCCCCCGGGCCCCGCAGGAGGAGCTTCATCCCCATGCACTCCCCTATTAATTATTTTGGGGGGAAACCGCGGCTAACAAAGTCACCAAAATTTATCTTGTTGCATGTACACAAGGTGCCGACACATGTCAAAACTATGCCAAGTCAACATGGGATCCTACAACATAGTGTTGAATAAATAAATACAATATTAGGAACTTGTAAAGGTTGAGACACCTTAATTCCCAACTATTTAAAGTGAAAAATGAAGAGGATTTGTTTAGGGTTGATTTTGATAGTTTGTGTTAATCCTCCTTTTACCACTAAACATTCAAGGACTTTCAGCTGAGTAGAGGAACCTACTACAAGTCGTATGTCACTTGGAACATAGGGGAAGATTGGAATTGTATGATTTTGTTGTTCAATTATGCCCAATTATGCTCAAAACCCTAATTACATGAATTTGTGAACAAACAGACAAATTACGGAAAAATGATCACACACAAAGATATCAAATGACAATCAAATGCGTACCAAATTTCAAAGTTTGAAAAGAAGAAAAGTCAGGAACTAATGAGTAGGCGCCCTAGTCTAGTGCCACAGTTTTTGTCAAGATCTGGGAACCTTGACTACAACTTGTTCCTATTGTTTTGGAGATTTTTCTGTTGCAGGATCCGAAGGTCTAATGAGCGGACGCATGAGTCTAGGTCCCTATTTTCTTCTCTGATCTGTAATTCTGACATCCTGCACTACTCTCCTATAACTGCACATTTTCTACTTTCGCAACCTGTAACCTGCAATCACAGAAAAATGGGTTGGGGATTGTGGTGTTTAGAAGCTTGCCTCAGTCAAGCCCCGGAGAGACATTCAAGTCTTCCGAACATCGTTGGCAGATAAAGAGTGCGCATACCTGCGGGATAGAGGAAAAATCCAAATGATAAATGATAGAAAACACAATTGATATCACCTTGTAGTGAAGATCTCATAGAAGGAAGATGCTCTTCATGCCATGAGGAGATGGATGCCAAATTTGTAAATACAAACACAAGAACAACACAAATTTTGCACAATGAATGCCTTGAATCACTTTCACATAAGCTCTTGAATAAAAAATGCCATCTAGTTTACAAATGATAACCTAATCATGCTTATATATGCAACTACAAACATTCCCGCTAAGAATTTCGTAGTTCAAACTTACCGTGTTGGCATAGGACCTAAATAACGGTCATAAATTGATACTTTGAAATTGGTCTTGACCTAAAATAGGGCAGGACTAGGGCACGGGCACCCAAGTCCTCCCCCTATTTTAGGTAGGATTTATCATAAATGTACCCCCTAGGTCCCATTTGCCATGAAACTTCAGGGTTTTCTCATCGGGATGTCAAATTAACATGCAAGATGTCCTAAATGTATACTAAGGATTCGGGAGCTAAACCTCATGAGGGAAAAGCCCCCAAGGGGACATTTTCCAATGTAAGATTTAGCCCCCACTTTAATCTATGTATAAATGCAAGGCCAATACATGTATTAAAGTATGGTCAACAAGCACAACAAACACACCAAGCACAAAGAAGACACGCCAATCATAGAGAAGATAATAATAGGCACGTAAAACATGGAGAAGACAGTTACAATCACGCAAAACACGGAGAAGACAACATTGAAGACACGTAAAACACAATGAATGCAATGAAGACAATGATGATTTTCTTTTTATTTTTCTTTTTCATATATATGAAATACAGATGCAAGTATAATGAAAGTAAACACACCACTCATAATGCAGGAGGGACTCATCACCGCCAGTCTTTAAAATTGCATATGGGGCAACAGACATGCAAAACAAATCAAGCACACCCTATAAATCAAACACGCCATACAAATCCCAAAGCATAGGAGGGACTCATCGTTACCGGTCTTTAAGACTATGCTTGGGAACAAACACGCAATACACACATGCTTAGAAGACATGGAGAAAACATGACAGACAAGCGATGGAGTGTTCCTATTTCTAGGTACATCACCATCTTAGGCACATTATAGGCACACACCGACAATTGGGCTTTGCCACAACAATCGCCGAAGACACACTTAAGGGTTGAGTTAGTCATAGAACTGCTCCTTGCCTCCGTGGATGAGTTTTTGAAAATGACAGGATGTGCACTCTCCAAGAGAAATACACCATCCTTGCCTTTCCAAAGGGCTTAAGATAAAAAGGATATGCGCAATATCCCACCTCCGCAGAGGGCTTAAATGATTGCAATAGATTTCAAACAAACCTTAGAGTGTAGGAGGGACTCATCGCCACCAGTCTTTAAGACTGCACCTGAGAACAAGCACACTTTACTAGTATCTAAATTAGATAGCTTACCTTATATATGCCCCCACCTTAAGGTGGTTGATATCATGTACCAATATCAAGCACATTAAGGTAGGTAGAAAACACACAAGGGAACACAAGCTCTTGCAAACCCCATCCCCCCCAGAGGTGACATGTACTTTATGATCGCCAAATGTTCCCACAAACACATTCCTGCAAGAAAAGTGTTAGTGTCCATATAATCATGATAAACAATAATGCATATGATCAATCACATAAAGAGTCAAGGTTATACTTTGGATTCGGAGACCAAGTATAACCGTGGGGCTATACCGTAGAAATCTCAAAACCAAGTGTAACCAAGGTGAGATTCAAAGATAAACAAAGTGCATGGAGCAACAGTATTGTTATGGTTTGTAAGTGTGATAAGACAACATCAAGATCACATGAAGTGATTCTACTAGCCAAGCATCAAATAATATATAACAACCTCATCGTCATGTATGGACTAGATCCATTTTTTGATTTCTCACTGAAGGGACAATAGGTCCACATTAGTATAATGTATTTTTCGTCATCCACCCGCTAGATAGAACCACTAGAGGAAGGGAAATAATAAATCAAGAGAGGAGAAACAAGTGCCTTAGGGACAATCATGTAGGAGGGTGCCCCCAAGTCCCTAACTACAACACTATGTCTATAAGACACAACACACAACAATGAAAATAAAGGAGAAGCAATATAGAAGAATGATGATACAAATAGAAGAAGGATCACAATAGAGGCGGTCTTTTGGTATCCTAGACCTTACGAGAGTGTGAAGGGTCATCCCAAGAGGCCTAAACAACACATAACACATCATGGGGGAAACACAACACAGAGGTAAAGGATTAGAAATACTTACCTAATTCATTGCAATGTTAAGAACATACATATCTAGGAGGAGGCCACTCTTGAGAGCAACTATAATAATTGCTATAATGGGTGTGGCCTATCAGCTCAAGATATCTCACATGTTGATTTGGTCCTATTGAAATTGTATTGACATTAAGTTTAGGATGACGAGCAGTTTTATTTTCTTTAAAAGGATTATATCCAATACCGCTTGAGTAATGTCTTGAAGCAGATTCTATAGGTACTCGAATCCCTTACCTACATATTCACAGTTGTTATAAAGGATTTTAAATCCTCGACCATAGAGGGATGTCATTTCTTTAGGGGATAATGAAGCCTCATAGGTCTCGTAATTTGGAGTATAAGGGAGAGTAATTTCTTTATTTTCTACCAAGGGGACTTTAGGTTTCTTAGGTCCTTCAAAAGATTTCTTAGATGAGATCGATGCTATTTTTGATGTGTCAAGGCTATTAATTTTATATTCCCCTATACTGCAAGGATTAAAATCTAATGAGCCCCAGTCATCACCAAAGAGTGCATTTGATTGTGTAGAGTTGTGCACAACACTATTCGTGGTAGGAAGCATTGATCACTTGGCTCGTAAATTGTTTAAGCTCATATGCTTGTAAACTTGTTTTTGCATTACAATATGTAAATAGTTATCCAGTTTAGGATCAACATGAATAGTATGAAGTTTATCTTTGAATATAAATTGATTGAACGATGTAGGGTGGAAGAAACTGCCCCCAATGCATGAATCCAAGGTCTACCAAGAATCATGTTGTAAGATAAAGAACTAGGATTGACATGAACCAGGGTAGATACAATTGTAGGACCCACCTTTACAGGTAAGGTTATAGTACCTAGTGATTGACTACTATGATTATCAAAGCCACGAATGCTAAGTTTATCTGGTTTGATTTTTGATGTGTCAACCTTGATTTTGTGTAGTAGGTCAATGCTACAAACATTAAGAGTCGATCCATTATCAATCATAACTTGGTTTACCAATGTGTTATTTATTGTGATGAAGATCAGAAGTGGATCATATTGGTTTTGAACTTCAATTGATAGTAATTCATGTGGTTGAAAGAGAATATCCATTTTTGTCGCATGCATACTATCTAATACAGCTGCTACATCATTAGGCTTAGCAGTAGGTGGGGTAATCACCTTTTGTAAAGATTCCTGGAGCATTCCATGGTATGTAGGTGAAGTTTGTATTAAATTCCAAAGAGAGATCTTAGTCAGAGTAGTGCAAAGCTATTTGACAAGATCATATTCTTGACCATTTTTATGAGTAAGGCGAGGTGGTGGAGGGAGCATAGGTTGAGAACATGGAAGAGAGACATGCACATGCAGTGCTTTCTTACTTTGCTTGTTATTACAGGTGTTGTATGTGTGAGCAATCACATTATGGAGTGGTTGTTGTAACACATTTTGAACACCTTGACTCGGTTGAGAAATTTGTTGTGCATATTTGTAGATGTAATCGTCAAGTCGAGGTGGTCCTCAAACTATTATAACTGGTTTTAAGCAAGGAGGTACACTAGGTACCCCCCATACAATCATTTTAGGGAGATTGTTACAAAGTCTATTAGTGAATATTGAATTAACATTTTTTTCTTCTTGATTATACCCAACATCTATCCCTAGAGAATTTAATGTGAGAGACCTTTTCTCATCCACTAATGCTACATCTTGACTAGGGAGAGCATTGGGATGAGAGGAAGGTATGGTGTTGCTAGGAAGAATAGAGCCATCCATAGTCTTCTCATCGAAGGTTCTTGAGTTTTCAATCAAAGGTGGAAGGTCTAATGGATTATCCAGAGGTCTCATGCACCAAATGATTGTTAGGTGAATAGTCTTTTTCTACCCATGACGAATCCTTCTTGAGAGGGAGCCCTTTATCCACTGGTGTTTCATTTTCCAAAGAGGGTAGGGTAATGTTTTAAATAATGTGTCAATGATTTCATCCTCTTGTGTTAGTATATCCTCATAGGAGGAATCATATTCTATGTCATCATCACATGTTTTAGCTATGAATTCCAATGCGTTAAGAGGAGTTTCACACTCATTATTCTCAATGAGTCTTGTTAAATATTCTACTACCCAAGGGTATGTACTCATGAGAGATATGAGGTTGTCATAATCAGATACATAGTCAAGGATTTCAAATTAAGAGCATTTAAATATATTCTTGTGATACATAGCTTGTATATAAGTGAGAACATGAGGATTCATATCAAGAAATTTGTAGAAACTCTCAAAGTTTTTGATATATGCATGTAAATATACCAAAGAGAAATGATATGAATATGCCATGGTGAAATTTATTTTAACATCAATGTAAAATCAGAATTTAAAATATTTTCAAAAGTTATGCAAAAGACAAGTGCAAAACTATGTGTGAAAATGACCTAAAATGCTTGATTTTTTCAACTTTTTTCAATGCAAATAAGTGAAAGAAAAAGTGTTGTGAGGAAATTGATCAGGGGATGAAAATAATATGTCTGATATTAGTCCAATAAAGGAATAATATCCTTCACAACACACTTTTGATGCAATCCTAGAATGATGACAAGTCAAAACCTAGTGAAAATGCACTAAAATATGCAATTTTTCACAACTTTTCAATGCAAAGACCCAATAAAAGAGGTGTTGTAAATAATTTTAGGAGGTGAAACAGATTATATCAGTAATATAAGTCACCTAAATCCATAAAATCCATCACAACACGCCTAGAGTGTAAATCTAAGTTAAACCCTAGGGAAAATATAGCCAAAATATGTAATTTTTCACCAAATTTTAATGCAAAAACCCAATAAAAAGGGTGTTGTAAATAATTTGAGGAGGGGAAGAAGATAATAACCCTGATAACAGCCAATTAGTGCATAAAAATCCTTTACAACACACCTAGGATGTAAATCTAGAGAGACGATAAGGCCAAAATCTAGTGAAAAATCAAGGCTTTTAAACCCTAAGCATGAAATTTTGCAAGAAAACCACTATGATGCAACACTAAAGTTAGAAATAAGTTCTAATGAGTGTTTTAAAAGGGTAGTAAAATCTGAATCAAGATTTTGACTACAAACCCTAGCTAATGCAAAATTAGGTTATATGGAAAAATGCACAATTTCAAGCAATTTTTATCGATTTAAGCATGAAAATGCAATCTAAATGAATAATGAATGAAAAAATTATGTATTTTAAATCAGATATGATGATAATGACAGAAATTTATTGAATATTAAATGCCAACTAATTCAAATTATTTGAAAATGCAAGCTAAAAATGCCAATTTTTTTGTAATTTTTCAAATGCAATAAGATGAACAATGATATGAATGAATGTAAATCTGAAGCAAAACACTCAAAAAGGTGCAAAAAATTCCAAAAACATGGGTTCACCAAAATTCTTAAAGGTGAAAAATGAAGAGGATTTGTTTAGGGTTGATTTTGATAGTTTGTGTTAATCCTCCTTTCACCACTAAACATTCAAGGACTTTCAGCCAAGTAGAGGAACCTACTACAGGTTGTCTATCACTTGGAACATAGGGGAAGATTGGAATTGTATGATTTTTTTGTTCAATTATGCCCAATTATGCTCAAAACCCTAATTAAATGAATTCGTGAACAAACAGACAAATTATAGAAAATGATCGCACACAGAGATATCAAATGACAATCAAATGCATACCAAATTTCAAAGTTTGGAAAGAAAAAAAGTCAGGGACTAATGAGTGGGTGCCCTAGTCCAATGCCACAGTTTTTGTCAAGATCTGGGAACCTTGTCTGCAACCTGTTTCTGTTGTTCTGAAGATTTTTCTATTGCAGGATCTGAAGGACTAATGAGTGGGTGCCCGAGTATAGGTCCCTATTTTCTTCTCTAATCTACAATTCTGACAGTTTGCACTACTCTCTTGTAACTCCACTTTTTCTATTTTCACAACCTGTAACCTGTAATCACAGAAAAATGGGTTAGGGGTTGTGATGTTTAGAGGCTTGCCTCAGTCAAGCCCAGGAGAAACATTCAAATCTTCTAAACACCGTTGTCAGATAAAGAGTGCATATCCTTGCGGGATAGAGGCAAAATCCAAATGATAAATGATAGAAAACACAATTGATGTGACCTTGTAGTGAAGATCTCATGGAAGGAAGATGCTCTTCATGCTATGAGGAGATGGATGCCAAATCTGTAAATACAAATACAAGAACAACACAAATTCTGCTCAACAACACAGTGAATGCCTTGAATCACTTTCACATAAGCTCTTGAATCAAAAATGCCATCTAGTTTACAAATGATAACCTAATCATGCTTATATATGTAACTACAAATATTCCCACTAAGCATTTCATAATTCAAACTTACTGTGTTGGCATAGGACCTAAATAACGGTCATAAATCAACACTTTGAAATTGGTCCTGACCTAAAATAGGGCAGGACTAGGGCGTGGGTGCCCAAGTCCTCCCCCTATTTTAGGCAAGATTTATCATAAATGTACCCCCTAGGTCCCATTTGCCATGAAACTTCAGAGTTTTCTCATTGGGATGTCAAATTAACATGCAAGATGTCCTAAATGCATACTAAGGACCTGGGAGCTAAACCTCAAGAGGGAAAAGCCCCCAAGGGGACATTTTCTAACGTAACACCAACATTCTCCCACTTGTCAAATATCTTTCAAGGGCCAATAGAATGACAAGACTTAACTGCTAGGGGCTGAGAGGCCCATAGAATCTGAACACCATCTGAACTTCTCCATGCTCACAGGTTTTGTCAAGGCAACTGCAACATTCGTCAAAGTGCCAACTTTCTCCATATTCACCTTCCCATCCTCTACCATGTCATGAACAAAATGGTACTAGACATCAATATGCTTCGTCCTCACGTGGAAAGTAGGATTCTTTGCCAAATATATGGCACTTTGACTGTCGCAACAAATGGTAATCTTCCATGCATCAAACCCAACATCGACATAACACAATATTTTAAGCCAAACAGCTTATTTAGAAGAATGATTTGCTACCATGTACTCTTCTTCAGTAGTGGACAAAGCGAGCATAGGTTTCTGCTTACTCATCCAACTAATAGCACCATCGAACATAGTGAACACATAAGCACTGGTGGATCTCCTACTGTCAATATCACCTGCCCAATCTGAATCCACAAATCCTTGAATACAAAGTGAATACCACTCCCTTGTAGGATAACCATGATAATATAAGTAATACTCAAAAGTACCCCAAAAGTATCTAAACACTCTCTTCATTGCATCCCAATGTACCCGTCTAGGATTAGCCATAAATCAACTAAGGACTCCCACTGCTTGGGCAATGTTTGGTCATGTATAAACCATAGCATACATCAAGCTTCCAACTACACTAGCATAAGGAACTCTTCTCACATCCTCCATCTCATAAGGATACTTTAGACAATCTATAATAGATAACTTTGTCCCCATCATAACAGGAACAATCAACGATCTACAACTACCATGTTGAATCTTTCCAACACAATGTCCACATACTTACTCCGGCCTAACCACAATTTTCTATTAGCTCTGTCTCTTCTTATTTCCATTCCCAAGATGTATTTGGCTACCCCTAAATCTTTCATCTCAAACTGTGCTGACAACTAAGACTTCAAATCAAAAATCAAATTCTTACCATTCCCAATGAACATATCATCAACATATAATGCAACAATGAGAATACGATCATTATCCATCTTAATGTAAACACAATGATCTAATTTTGATCTCAGAAATCTCAAACTCAACACAAAGCCATCAAGTTTCAAGTACCACATCCTAGGAGATTGCTTCAAACTATACAAAGACTTTTTCAACTTGCAAACAAAATTTTGTTTACCTTTGCTCTCGCTATGACATATAGATTTCTTCCTCCAAGTCACCATGAAGGAAAGTTGTCTTCACATCCATCTGTTCAACTTCTAAATCATATGCTACAACAAGTGATAATAAGAATCTGATAGATGTCAGCTTTGAAATGGGAGAGAAAATCTCACCATAATATATTCCCTCAACCTATGAATAACCTTCCACGACCAACCTTGCCTTAAACTTCTCAACACTACCATCTGAACCAAATTTCTTCTTGAACACCCATTTGCATCCAATAGGTTTATGTCCATCAGGCAAGGGTACTAGATCTCAAGTATTGTTTTTCTCCAAGGAAGCCATCTCTTCTTCCATGGCCTCTTTCCAGGAATTTGCATCACTCATACCCATAGCCTCGCTTACGGTCCTAGACTCATCAGTGTTAAAAATCAAAGAAAAAATACAACAAAAATCATGCAATGAATAACCAAACCTATCAGGTTGCCACCTTATCAACGTGGACCTCCTCAAAGGTTGAGGTTGAGGTTCTTCATAGGTGAAAGTTTAGAACTGTGTCACACTTTTATAAGGGAATGGCCAACACAAACATATTTTTCCAACTTAAACGTCAAAAAAGTCATATGCATGTTTTGAATTTTAAAATGACATAAACTAATGAAATGTAGAATTTTTAATGTAGATTATGTTTATAATTTTTTAATTTTTTTTTAAAATAGGTGGATTTTTTTTTATAAATTTAATTGATGAATTTTAAATGTTGATATTTTTTTGAAAAAAGTGACATTGATGGGATGTCAAGAAAAATATAGCAATTTTTTTTCTTTGATTTTTTTTCTAATTAGCCAACTCAAATATCTAGTGCATGGAAAAAAAATTAATTTTTGATAAATATTTTTTTAAAAAAAAATTAAAATCAATTTTAATCAAAAGAGAGTAGTTTCCATGGGACATCAACTTTTTTACAATATATATATATTTTAAATACCCTTTTGGAGAGGATTCTCTCCTCTAATGAACCATATATTTTTTAATTTTTTTGAATATATTTTGCCTATTTATTTTTAATTTCTAATCAGCTACATGTTTGATTATAATAACATACTTGCAATAAATTTAAAAATAATCCTAATAAAACTTATCAAAATATAAAAATATATATATTTCTAAGATCTAGACTCTGACATCTACCAAAGGGTATTTTTAAATTTTTATGAAAATGCCCTTTGGTGGAGAAATTTATAGTTGAACTTGAAGTTTTGTTCAATTTGTTGTAAAAGGGGGAGTTAGCTGCCAGATGGGATTCCACATAGACAATTCCAGGTGAGATTGTATCGCTCAAAAAGGTTCCGAGCAAAACTTTCTCACCCAAAGCCTTCAATGTAAATAAACAATTTTTTTAAAATTTAAATCGACTTTTATATATTTTTAAAATTCAAGCGAAATTGTTTCACCTAGATTTATTCATGCCATGCAATGCCACATAAGTGCTACGTGGTTCTAGGCGGAACCCTTCCGAGCAGAACCCTTTTTGTAGAAACTATTTATTTGGTCAAAAGTGTGACACAAGTTTCAACTTTTACCCTCATCTTCTTCTAAACTTTCAAAGCTACTAGAGTTCTCCTCATCATCAGGTCCAACAGATGTCTTTATTTCAAACTTCTTAGGGGTGGAATGAAGTTGAACCACATCCTCTTTCTCTTCTTCTTTCTCTAGTTGTAGAACAATAGAAGAAGGATTGGTCTCTCTTAAGATCACACTTCTTCTATACTTAACTCTCTCTACCACTTGATCCCAAAGCTTGTACCCTTTCACACTAATGCCATAACTGATGAAGATACACTTCATAGCCTTGTTCTCCAACTTAGACCTCTTCTCCTTATGCACATGTGCATATGCCTCATAACCAAATACTCAAATGTGTCTCAATGAAGGCTTTTTACTAGACCACACCTCCATAGGTGTCTTATCAACAAGCACCGATGTAGGAGACCTATTAACTAGGTAACATGTGGTAGCAACAGCTTCAGCCTAGAACTTTTGTTTAAGGCCAGCTCCACTCAGCATATTCCTAGCCCTCTCCATCAACATTCTATTCATCCTCTCTAGAACTCCATTTTGTTGAGGGGTATACGGAGTTGTCTTCTACCTCTCAATCCCATGTTCTTTATAGAACTTATTGAAACCTGCTGAATGAAACTCACCACCATTATCAGTCCTCAAACACTTAAGCTTTCTATCCTTCTAATTCTCTACAAGAGCTTTGAACTCTTTGAATCTACTAAAGACTTTAGATTTACTTCTAAGGAAATACACCCATGTCCTACTATAATCATCAATAAATGAAACAAAGCAAATAGATTTTAAAATCGAAGGAACATTAACTGGACCAAACACATTAGAATGAATCAAGTCCAACACCTTAGAAGATTTGTGAGAACTGGAATAAAATTGAACAAGATTTTGTTCACCATAGGTGCAATGTTCGCAAAAAATAAACTCAAGATTACAATCATTCATACCCTCAACGAGGTTTTTTTTTTTCAAGGTCCTCAAACCCTTTTTACCAATGTGACCAAGCCTTTGGTGCCATAACATTGTCTTCTCAGCTGGAAGTTTCATCTCCACAGAATGAGCACCCTTATGTACCTAGAAAGCATGGCCATCAGAAGTAGATGCAACAATCGTCTTCGCTATTGGTTCCAATGGTGAGGATGAAGACTCTGAAGTTCTCTTCTTTCAAACAAAGGCAATATTGCACTCTATTGCACATGCATCAAGCTGAAACAGAATGCCAATATGAACACCCTTAGCTAGCACCATAGCTCCTCTAGTCATCTTACATCCTCCATTTGACAAAACAACCTACACACCCACATCATTCAACTTACTTACAGATAATAGGTTCTATTCCAAACCAATAATATGTAGAACACCATTGATCCCCTTCACTCGTCCATCGGGGAATCAAATCAAGACTCTTCCACAGCCAACAATCTTTAGGTGAGAGTCATCACCCAAGTACACCTTCCCACCATCATATTCTTCATACTTTGAAAAACCAACCTGATGAGAGGTCATGTGAAAATATGTGCCAACTTAGTCAATAAGCCACACATCTTCTAATGCATGTGTTACCAAGGCAGCAACAAACGCTTCTCCATCATCCTGAGAGGACTTGTTAGAATCTAAATCACAGTTCTTCTTTTTCTTCTTCTCCTCCTTGCACTCCTTGCAGAAGTGACTAGGTTTTCCGCAATTCCAATACTGAGCCTTGGAATTTCTAGGAAACTTGGATCTCCCATGGGATTTGGATCTTCCATTTTCTTCCTTCTTCTTATCCTTTTTCTTTTCCTTCTCTTTAGATCTACCACGAACTACAAGAGCCTCCTTAGTCAAATTAGAAGATTTTCTCTGCATCTCTTTAGACAATAACAAAGAAACCACTTCATCCATCTTGAAGGTGGTAGTGGTACTCCCAATGGCCATAACAAGGTGGTCCCACGAATCTGGTAAGGAACACAGTAATGCCATACATCAATCCTCGTCCTCCATCTTCACACCAGTAGAGGTCAACTAGGAAACAAGCATATTGAATGTATTCAGGTGATCAATGATAGATCCTCCATCTTCCATCCTCAGATAATACAATTTCTTTTGCATGAATAACTTATTCACAGAGAATTTAGCCTAATAAACATCTCCAAGTTTCTTCCAAAGATCTTTTGCAGTCTTCTCTTCATGGATATTCAGGAGCATTGAATCAACCAAACAAAGTCTTATCAGACCCTTAGCCTTCTGATTCATCATATCCCAATCTTCTTGTTTCATGCTCAATGGCATGGGTCTAGGTACTATGAGCCATAGATCTCTATCCACCAATAATTTCTCCATCTTGAGTTTCCACAACTCAAAGTTGCATCCATTAAACTTCTCTATCTCAAACCTCCTAGATGTGCTTGCCATCTCTTTCCTACAACAAAGATTTCAAAATCCTCTATAGAATCTCCCACTCAAAACAAAGATCAGCTCAAAAAACTCTCTACCCAACAAATACAACCAAAGGTTATCAAGATCTGATACCAACTTAAAGGAAGCAAGGTATGCGAAAACAACTTCCTACATTGATCTAATGAGGAAAGTTATGCAAATTTCAATTTTTACTAGTTACAGGTTATTAGATGCACATTCATAGAAAAGTAATAACACATCAAAAACAAGTACAATGCTCACAACACAAGATATACGTAGGCATTTAACCCTTTTGAGTAAAAAAACCCACACTCCAAAACCTGCACAATGTATTATTAAATCAAAAGATGATTACAACACAATTGCAATGCAAGCTCTTTCAAGAGTACACAAATGTTGATTCTCATTCGTATCTCATAACCTTTCACATTCTCCAGCTGCTTATTTATTAAGCCTCTTTGGTAGTTATCCAATGTCAGTTTTTCATGTCAGCCAATAACAAACTAATTGTCGATGCATTTATTAAATATAGGTCAATTTTTGCTTTGGGGGTGCTACCCTCAGCAACCCCCGCTAGGGGCGTTTCCCCCAGACCCCTATCATGGGCTCCGCCTTCGAGCCCTCGTCAAGGGATGGTCCCCCCAGGCCCGACAAGAGAGGCTTCGCCCCTTGCACTCCCCCATTAATTATTTTGGGGGGAAATTATGGCTGATAAAGTCACCAAAATTTATCTTGTTGCATGTACACAAGGTGCCGACACATGGCAAAACTATGTCAAGTCAACATTGGATCCTACAACATAGTGTTGAATAAATAAATACAACATTAGGAACTTGCAAAGGCTGAGACACCTTAATTCCCAACAGCATACATGGAAAGTAATTACCTTTAGTTGAAAGTAATTCATTTTTGTTCCTCTAGTTTAGTTTCTCCACATTAAAATTCCATGTAATTCTCTTATTTCAAATGTCTCTAAACTAGTACTTGCAACATTTGTAGGTGCAATGGATGAACAATTATCTAAACATTTAAGGTTTTGTCATAGGCTTAATTTTATTTTAGTTATTTCAATTTTTTTAACAAACTTTCTAGTGTTTTTATTTCATAATCCTTTTATTTTAAGAAACCATTTCTTATTTTTTTATTAGGGGTAAAACCATATTTTGAAAGGGTTTGGACCTTTTTACAAATAGTGGCTTTGATAAACAATAGCTACAACCAAGCTACCATGACAAACCACAACACTATAGGACTAACACCCTACACAATGTTATACCATGACCTAGCCATTTGCACACCCCTATCCTAAGTGTGGGATTAGGAAATACATTTAGGAAGACCTTTCTTCCTTCTTTGAATAATTATCCAAGAAACATCATTATCCAAATCCATATATTAAGGAGAGAGGAGAGGGGATTCCACCTCTAAGGCCCCAACCTAGGGCATCACATGAGGAGAGGAGTGCCTAATTGGAGAAGATGACCACTGAATGGGAGTTGTTGCAAGATTTAGAGAAGAATGGCCAGCACCACCCACTAGGAGGGAGGTGGGATCCAAAGGAGGAGCAATCATTTCTAGACTGGGGGACATGTCAATAGCAACAACATGTGCAAGGACCTTGACTCATATGCGATATTGAAGCTTAAGAGACTTTGAAGTAGAATCATCTTCAGTAATGTCCACGGTAACATGTTCTAGCAGAGCATTTTTCCACCAAGATGAAGATCTTGAGACCTTTTGGCATGGCCATTCTGATTCCAAATGTCCCATAGTGAAACACCTCTAGCATCATAAGGGGATACCTTTATAATCAAGAATCTAACTCCAAGGTTGTTCTACCACCTGGAGAACAATCTCTACTTGTAGGAGCTTGGACAAATCCAAATTCACTAGAACACAAGCATAAGTAGTATGAGAGAAATGATAAGAGGCTAGGTCCAACTTTATAAATTGTCCCAAAGAAATGGAGTTATAGGTTCAGGAGATAGATTCACACTGGCATAGAGTTGAAGGATTCGGTAAGATAAGAATGTTGATGTTCTTAAAATTTAAACAATACCTTATTATTAAAATATGGCAATGATTTACATTAAAATTATTAGTGCTTGCATATTGAAATAAGAATTTCATATCCATAAAATATTTATTTCCAGATACACAAAATAAAATTCATCTAGATATATTTTATACTAGAGTTTTTAAGTAAATTTGTTCATGGAAATATTGTACATTGTTACATTGATTTACACATTTTGTAGTTGCATTGTAATTACATGTCTCCTTGTCATCCTTGTTCTTCTAGGGGGTGTCAAGGACTGTTAGGCAAGTGTGCAAAGATGAAATCAAACTTTTTGGATCATGTTAGGTATAAGGATCTAAACAATAATATAACACTTAATATAGAAATGTAGTACTCATGTGATCACTTCTTCCTCGACACTCGAGTATTAGGGGAATGCAAACCACTCACAATCATAATTACTTTGTTCATCAACATCTTCATCAATATTATCCAAGGGTGTGCTATAATACAAAAGAGTTTATTAAATTTATAATGAACACACTTCAATTATTAAATGAAACAAATATAAATAATCCCATTATTGTAACCTTATTTGTTCTAGTTCATCCATGTTCTCTTAAAGAGATTTAGTAGGTGATGGTAGGGAGACCTTCATAGTAATAGTGTCCATATCCATATATAGAATTATGTCATCCACCCCCTACACAATTTTTGACCACCATTTCTCATACTACTTGTTAAGTCGATTGTAGAAACACTCATGAGAATTTGTAATGGCATTGTGTTTTTGTGTCATTTAAAAGTTGTGTAGTGATTCTTTGTGCCATTAATTATCAACTTGTCATCATCCATATCATTAGGTTGAATATGTAGAAATTGAAAGGTAATAGTTTATGTCTAATACTCGATTCACATCTCAAACTAAGTCAAATTCCTTGATAATCAAAATAGTTTTATTAGGAAGTTTATTTATATTTTAAAATGATACAAATTAACATTAACCAAGAATACTAAATATTATTAAATGAGAGTTATAATATCTCATTAATTAGTTTTAAATATTTGCAATAAATAGAAATGTTATAAAGGTGTCTAACTCACATTAATGAGGGCTTTTAAATTGTTATAATTCTAAAACATTGAAAGGTTTTTAAAATATATTAAAAAAGGTTTTTAAATTTTTGTAGAGGGACTACCCATACATGAATTAAACCTTATTATCCTACCCGTTCCATACATTATATGCTACTCACTTTGTATATTAAAATGACTAAAGCCCATCACAATTCTCATGGAGGTGGGACAATTTGGCAAACTCCATGATGATCATAAGAATTATTTAAGATTTAGCAACTAATTATTATCTTCTAATTATATCTAGAGGTATTATATAATGGTATCAAAGAGTCTCATGTCTTATTTGTATATAAAAACTAAAAAAATTGATAAATTTATTTTTATTTTTTAAATTATAACTATAAAATTAAACTTTTAAAAATAGTATATAAGTATATAATATTTACTATACTTTTCAAAGTAAAAAACTAAACAAAAAAATTACCCAAATATTGATGACTTGTTCAAAAATAAAATTAAAATTTAGACACAAAATTAAAAATAGCTCTTCTAATAAAAATAAAGATAAAGTAAACAAAAATAAAAATAAAAAATAAAAAAGATAAAGTAAACAATATAATAAAATAAAATAATTCTAAAAGTAAAATAAAATAACTCTTAAAGAGGCCTTATATAGTGTCATTAAGGGGATGACTCTTACCTGTACATAAAAACAAAATAGAGCTAACATATATATATGTTTTTAAATTATAAAGTGATTTAAATTTAAAATATATAGCCAACATAGCTTTATAAAATGAATGCACATAAAAATAAAACTGACATAGAGTAAATAATGTATATAAATACATGTAATACTCAAACATAAATCAAAAAATATCAAATCAAATAAAAAAGAGCAAAGTTAATTGAAATAGTAATGGCATTATATTTTATATATTTTACTATACAGTCATCAATTTTATTTTTCTTTTGTTTTCTTACAATGAAATTTAATTAATTTATTTTTTTCAATGTTGTATTAACTTAGAGCATACCTATTTGTTAGAAAAATATATCTGAAATACACAGAGATATCCTTATTGAGGTGCCTATTTTTGAATCAATTTATCATATATAAGTTGAATAGACACATAAAATAGGTGTCTAGAGAAGATATCTCTCAGTGTATTTATATAGATTTTCCTAGTCCACCTTTATAAATTGGCCTAGAGAATCACCAATAGCCTTGTAGCTGGAATGTCACCAAAAATGGAGAGGTAGGTTTGGGAGATGGATCCACACTAGCATAGAGTTGATGGATTTGGTAAGATAGGAATGTTGATGTTCTTAAACCTTAAACAATACCTTATTATTAAAATATGGCAATGATTTACATTGAAATTATTAGTGCTTGCATATTGAAATAAGAATTTCATATCCATAAAATATTTCTTTCCAAACATGAAGTAAAATTCATCTAGATATATTTTATACTAGAGTATGTTAGTAAATTTGTTCATGGAAATAGTGTACATTGTTACATTGATATACACATTTTTTATTTGCATTGTAATTACACGTCTCCATGTCATCGGTGTTCTTCTAAGGGGGAGTGGAGGACTGTGTGATCACTTCTTCCTCGACACTTCAGATTGGGAGGATACAAACCACTCACAAACATAATTACTTGGTTCATCAACAATTTCATCAATATTATTAAAGGGTGTGCTATAATAAAAAAGACTTTAATACATTTATAATGAATACACTTCAATTATTAAATGAAAGACATAAATAGTCACATTATTGTAACCTCATTTGTTCTAGTTCATCCATGTTCTCTTAAAGAGATGTAATAGGTGATGGTAGGGAGATCTTTATAGTAGTGTCCATGTCCATTTTCTAGGAATTATGGCATCCACCCCCTACACAATTGTTGACCATCATTTTTCATACTGCTTTTTGAGTTGATTGCATAAAAATTCATGAGAATTTGTAATGGCATTGTGTATTTGTGTCATTAAAAGTTTCGTAGTCATTCATTGTAACATTAACTATCAACTTGTCATCATCCAACTCTCATTAGGTTAAAAATGTGGAAATTGAAAAACTTTAATGGTTTTATGATTAATACTCAATTCACATCTCAAACTAAGTCAAATTCCCTAATAATCAAAATAAATTTACTATTTGTAATGTAAAGTTTATTTAATTATTTTAAAATGATACAAATTAGCATTAACCAAGAATATTTAACATTAACATTATACACTTTAGTACAAAATCTTTCACTCCCACTCTACAACTTTCCCGCTCTGACTGGTGTTTGAACTTATTGCGGTCATGGAGGTCGTCAACCCAGGGGGCCCCCTGCCCCCCCTTCGGGCCCGCAGGAGCTCCCTGTTGATGTCAGTACTGCCTCGGTTAGTACTAAAGAGACCTCTCCCCCTACCTTGGGCTTAGACCCCAAGGCTTGGAAACAGGCCCTGCTAGGAAAGTCTAGTAGGCCTGAGGAAGATTTAGAAGATCAAATGCTACCAGAACTTCAAGATGGACCGGATTTCCAGATTCCAGACAAAATGATGGACAAGATAACCTCCTCCTTGGAACTATCCCTAGTTGGTAAGTTCCAAGCCCTTAGACCCAACATCGACATGGTTAGACATTAGATTACCGCTAGATGGCACCTTCATGGTAGTGTGTCAACTAGTGCGATGTTGGGCGGTCTTTTCATGTTCAAGTTCACGGCTAGGGAGGACTTAGTTTCTATCTTAGCAGGAGGACCTTGGTTGTGTGGGAAGCATAACCTCAGCTTAGGCCGTTGGAAGCCAGGCTTTGACGCTGCAATGGAGCCTAGCAAGTCAGCCCCAGTGTGGGTCAGACTGCCTGGACTTCCCCTTGAGTGCTGGGATGAGGAGATATTCACATGGATTGGCAACTCCTTTGGTCACTTCATAACCATGGACAGTACTACCAGAAATAAAACAAGGTTGGTTTTCTCTTGATTCTGTGTTAATGTAGACATTCATAAGACTCTTCCTAATACAGTCAAGTTGAAGTCAAAATATGGTAGCTAGGAGCAGCAAATACTGTATGAAAACTCCACTGCCTATTGCCAAAAATGTAGAAAAAAGGGGCAGCTAATCAGTGAGTGTAAAAAAATTGAAAGCCCTATTGATAAGAAGTTCCCGGAAGTGAAAAACCTAGCAAATGACTATCCATTTAAAGAAGATCTATTAGACCTAATTCGGTCTCCTATCAAGCCCCAAGTTCTGGTGGATGACTAGGAGCAGAATCTTCAGTCCTTGGAGATTCTCACTCCTTCCCCACCTCTGTCCCCAGTTAAGTTGAGGCTAGACCTGGTTGGTGGTGGCCAAGAGTAGTCAATAGATTTCACCCTGGATTTAGATGTTATGGAAGAAGGAGAAATCCCTGCTCCCGTAGTGTGCTCCCCCATTCTGAAGACAGAGGCTCAGGATTCTGGTGACCTAAGGGTTTTGAAGGATCAGCTGGAAGTTCTGGGGTCCTCGTTGGCATCAGGCCTTCTTTATAAAGACCAGGCTCTCCCAACAAAGTTCTTTCCCCAGGGGCTAGTACCAGCAACCAAGGAGGATGGATCACCCCCAAGAGGAAAGGGAAAGGTCATAATAAGAAGACTGTCAATGTGGGAACTAAAGGAAGAGTGGGGAGGCCTTCGCAGAGAGAATCTAGATCCAGGGAAGCAGCCAAGGAGATTACCTATGGGAGATAAAGCACACTGGAGGCCCTCACCAAAAAATATCACAAATGAATATTATCACTTGGAATGTGAGAGGGCTCAACAACCCACAAAAACAACTCATGATTAAGAGTTGTATCTATGACAATAAGATAGATTTCATCCTTCTTCGAGAAGTTAAAATGTCTGAAGAATACTTTAGAAAAATTGCTAACAATATCTGGCCTATGGCAAATTTTATCATCAGCCCCTCGACTGGTGCTTTCGGGGGTCTGGTTACTATGTGGAATAGGTACAATGCTTCGAGAAGTTATTTCTTGCACTGCAAAATACTCTGGAAATTACCTGCAAGATGAACAACAAAACCTAGAAGATGCTCAACATATATGCCCCCAATACTAAAAGAGCCAGGAAAAATCTTTGGGATGGGCTGAGATCCAAAATTAATAAGGACA
Source organism: Cunninghamia lanceolata (assembly GCA_027924645.1). Taxonomy (NCBI): domain Eukaryota; kingdom Viridiplantae; phylum Streptophyta; class Pinopsida; order Cupressales; family Cupressaceae; genus Cunninghamia; species Cunninghamia lanceolata. The sequence goes on along the minus strand of BSBN01001468.1, from coordinate 125,534 downwards.
GTAGAACTTTGTGGATCACAGGGGGAGACTTCAACACCTCCCTCTACCCCTCGAAAAAATTTGGGGGTAATGAGGATTTTTCTGACAGCATGGTGGATCTTACTGATTTCCTGGGCCATACTAGTCTTATGGACCTGGAAGTCATCAATCAATGGTTTTCCTGGACCAACAGAAGATTGGGGGAACAGTTGATTCAAGTTAAGTTAGATAGAGTGTTGGTTTCTTCGAATTGGGATAGGATTCAGCATGCCTACTTGTTTGCTCTTCTGCGTACCATTTTTTATCACAATGCCCTGCTTCTGGATTGGACTGAGAAGAATAACAAGGGCCCTTTCCCATTTAGGTATGAAATAATGTGGGCCTTCCACCTGGACTTTAAAAATTGTATTGTTGATTGGTGGAAAGTTCAGGTTCATGGATCTCCGATGTACAGGCTCACTCAAAAACTGATACACGTCAAAAACAAAGTCAAAAGTTGGAATAAGTTTTGCTTTGGTAACGTGATGAAGTCCAAGAATCACCTCTTAGAGAGCCTGCTAGAGGTTCAAGGAAAAATGGCCAAGGGAGATGGGAGTGAGAGCTTATACAGAACTGAGGAAGAGTTAGTCAGAAAACTGGACATTACCAACAAGGAAGAAATCTTCTGGAAGCAGAAGTCTAGGGTTCAGTGGTTGAAGGAGGGAGATAGAAACATGACTTTTTTCATCAATCGACCATGAAACATAGAAAGAGGAATAGTATTACCAAAATCCTAAATGAGCAGAATATTGAGGTGATGGATGATAGGGATCTTGGTAGATTGGCCTCTAATTACTTCAGAAACTTCCTGGTTGAGCAAAATATCAAAGTTGACAGTGCTAAAGAAAACCTCCTTCTGGAGTGTATCCCTCAAATTGTTTCTGAGGACATTAATGAGGACCTAATGAAGCCTATTACAGATGAAGAGGTTAGATCCGTGGTGTTCTCGATGGGGGCCTTCAAAGCACTAGGGCCAGACGGGTTCCCCCTACTTTCTTTCAAGAATTCTGGGATATAGTGGGTTATGATGTTACAAGTTCTGTCAAAGACTTCTTCAGAACGGGGAAATTTCTCAAGCAGATCAATGTCACGTTCATCGTGCTGATCCCTAAAACAACCATCACATGAGTCATGGCTGACTTCCGCCCCATTTGTCTGTGTAACACTATTTATAAAATCATCACTAAAGCGCTTGTCCTTAGGATCCAGCCACTCCTAGATAGGCTCATCTCTGACAGTCAGAAAGGCTTCGTCCCTGGGAGACAGATTCTGGATGCGACTATCTTGACCCATGAGATCATTCACTCTATGGATAAAAATAATAGTCCAAGCATGGCCCTTAAGTTGGACATATCAAAAGCTTACGATAGAGTGTCTTGGGACTTCCTATTCAAGGTTCTCAAAAAGATGGGCTTCAATGACAAAGTTCTCAATCTGATAAAGGAGTGTGTCACCACTATTAAATACTTGGTGTTGGTCAATGGCACACCACGGGGGTTTTTTGAGGCAGGAAGGGATTTAAGGTAGGGGGATCTTCTGTCCCCCTATTTGTTTATTATGTTGGCCGAGGTCTTGGGAAGAAATATTATGTCCCACCTGGACAGACGCTCGCTATCAGGTGTTAAAGCGGTGTCCACCCTTGGTCCGTCGGCTGTCTAACAGTTCATGGATGACACCATGTTGTTTGGGGTGGCTTCAGTGGTGGACGCCAAGAGATGGAAAAATCTGCTCAACATGTATGCGGAGGTTTCGGGGCAATGCATTAACTATGAAAAGAGCAATGTGTTTTTCTTTAACACTAAAGGGGACCTGCAAGTTAAGGTTAGAAACATTATCCAATGCAATTAGGCTACCCTCCTAGAAACCTACTTCGGCCTACCTCTCATAGTCAAAGATGTGACCTAGACCTTCTGGAACACGGTCCTGGAATGTATCAATAAGAAAATGGAAGGCTGGAAAGGAAATCTCCTTAGTCAAGCAGGTAAACATCAACTATCGAAGGCCTCCCTTCAAGGCATCCCTACCTATTTCCTCTCTTTGTTCAAAATTCCCAAGTATATGGTGGAGAAATTAGAAAGGATTCAAAGAACCTTCCTCTAGACTAGAGTGGAGGAAAAGAAGAGGATTTTGTTGTTTGGTTGGGATACTATCTGTCAGCCTAAGGCTAATGGGGGTTTGGGGATAAGAAAAATTTAAGGTATGAACAAAGCCTTGTTGACCAAAATTGGGTGGATTTTCCTTAAGGAAGAGAAGGACTAGGTTCGTATCATGAAAGCCAAATACCTGTAGAGTGACTCAAATTCTGAGATTTTGTTAAGGGACTCCCTTCCCAAAGGTTCTATTATCTGGAATAAATTGTCAAAAACTAGGAACTCCCTCTCACAAGGCATCAAATAGAATCTCGGAAGAGGAGATAAAATTAGGTTATGGGAGGACAATTGGCTGAGGAAGGATCCTCTCGGGAAAAGAAGTAATTCTATGATGGTTAGAGTGGTGAGCTTTTTTGGCACCAAGGTGAGTAACTATTTGACCAGCCACCCCCATAGACAAAGAAGATGGAAGAACTTATCAGACTATTGTACCAACCAAAATGAGTTGTAGGATTATCAGTCTCTTCAACGGGAGCTTGAAAAATACATAATTCTAGTGTTTCAAAGAGAGGATGAGATGCTGTGGGGCCAAGATCAAAAAGGTAAGTTCACTTTCAAGTCAGCTTACCATATGTTATCTAACGGGTGTCAACCGAATCTGCACTAGAAAAAAGTCTGGAACAACAAGTTATTACCCAAAGTCAACTTCTTCTGGTGGGTAGTGACACACAACAGAGTCCTTTCCATTGATAACCTTAATAAAAGGGGGTTTCAATTGGTTAACAGATGTGTGCTTTGATGTCAAGAGCAAGAGTCCTTACAGCATCTGTTCCTTCACTGTGAGTTCACCAAACAAATATGGGGAAAAACACTGCAAAATCTCAATCTAGAGTGGGTCTTTCAAGACAATTTGGAGGACTTTGCTCTAAGTTGGTCCTCGCCTTTCTCTCACCCCAAGATAAAGGAGCTCTGGAGATAGATTCCCCCGCACCTGGGTTCGAGTGTGTGGAAAGAAACAAACAACCGTATTTTCAGAGAAAGTGCCTATAATACTGATGAGGTTTTCTTGTCTTTTTGCAGGGTGGTTATGGAAAACACTTCTTCCAACTCTATACATGTGGCTAAGCATCCCCCTACTACTATCAAAATTCAAATTGCCAAGAACTGGCATCTGAAGGAGGACATGAGCAAAGTGGACACCTCTAACAAGATGGCCAGGCTTAACACTCGCTGGAGACCACCCCCGAGAGGGTGGACCAAACTTAACTTTGATGGAGCGAAAAAAAAGATAACAGGGTCTGCCAGTGGTGGTGGGATATTTAGGGACTTTCTTGGTGCCCCCATTATTGCTTATGCTGGGGGCATCAGACAGTAGTCTAACAACATGGCTGAAGGTCTAGCACTCCTAAAAGGTCTAAAGATAGCCCATGCTTTGGGTATAGACAACCTTCAAGTGGAAGGAGATTCTAAGTTAATTATTGATGTGGCTAGGAGAAGGTTTAACAGTGGTTGGAAGTTGAAGAGCTTAGTTGAAGACATCATTTGCTTAAGTTATCCGGCTTCAATCAGTTATCCATCGGTCATGTTTATCAGGAGGGAAACAAAGTGGCTAATGCGATGGAAAATTTGGGGCAAGGAATGGACACGTGGTGTTGTTGGAGAAATGAACAGAATCTCCTGCGCCCAATTCAAAACCTCATTAAGGAGGAGTTAAGCCCTGCTCTCAGTTCCTCATGAGATCTAATGTTGGGGAGAGAGGGTGGGACTGCCGGAGTTCTAGGATCTTCAGACAGTTGGACGGTGGGCACAGAATGGTGGATGCCATGAAGGTTAAGTGTCAGCTCGACAATGTGGGGTCTTGTCATTTCAACAGCAACTACGTTAATAACAAGGTGAGTTGGCATCTGGAGGAAGCCTTTCACACGCCTAGCCACATGAAAACCCAGCTTCACAGCTCAGGAAAGCTCAACATAAGATTTAATGATGAACTTATAAGGCTTAAAAATGATGATTTGAAAGGGAGTAAATGTGCCCGTCTAAAAATTAATAGCAAGTACACCACCTTAGGCATGGGAAAAGTGGGTATCATTATTACTATCAGATTAAATTCTATGTTGTTAATTGTCATTAACAAGAAGCTTTCTGAGAATTATACTAAGATGGCACTTTGCACTGTGTTTGCTCTGATAACTGACTGTATTGTTTACTTGTTCAATAGTATTATGGGGCAAGATAGGTCTCGGACTGAACCGAAGACGTGCAAGGAATTCAAAAACAATAAGACAATATGGCATATTTTTTAGGAGGGCAGGGTCACCTCTTACCTGGAATGCCTTCAAGGGTATGATGAGAGTCTCTCAACTTAGTTTCTACAGTCTTATAATGGCAGAAGGGTTAAATTTGGCAATGTGGGGTTTGAGGTCTCTGAAGAGGTGATTGGGATGGCTACTGGCCTACCTACGAACAAGACGAAGCATCCTAGGAAGAGTAAGGTTTCTAATCATGATGGCATGAAGCTTTTTCTTAACAAAGGTGAGGTTTTGAACAGTCTAAAAGGGGGTTTTGACTGCCATCTTTTACCTCCGCCATGGGACGAGGTATGTTTTATGATTATGAAGTATTTTACCCTTGAAGGGAGGTTAAGGATGTTCTTTCACTATCATTTCTCTATGCTTAATCACTTTAGGATGAGTAAGCATATTAGTTTCCCCTTCTATCTTCTTTCTTCCTTGGAGTCCTCCATTGTGGCTACCAAAGAACAGCATGCCCTTGACCCCAATAAACCTGAACTTCCACTGCATCAAGGTCTCTTCATGATACTATATATGTTTCACCTTGCTCTGTGCCCACCAAAAGCTCCCACTCCTATTAGGATTGAACCCCATAACCCTCCCTTGGTGAGGGAAGGCCTGATCATCATAACTAAAGTTACTCCAGATTCTTATGCCAAGTCTTTAAAATCTGGTAAGAAAAAAACCACAGTGTCTACTGGCCCTAAACCCACCACTGATGACTTCACCCCCACTTCTTCTGCTACTACCCCGGCAAAAAGAAAAATTAGTTATGATAACCCTTCCCTTCACAGTAAGAAGAAATGGGGGGCCTTGGAAGAAGGCTATGAAACTGCTAGTGAGATTAGGACTTTGAAAGCTACCCCAGTGGTTGAAGAAGTCGGTACTGAGGAAGATAATGGGGACTCTGACAGTGCTGAAGAGGAGGCTTATACCCCCATTAAAAGCAAAATGCACTTTTTGACTACCAGGAGGTCGTCTAGGTTGGTTGCTAAGCCAGCTTCCTTGGCCAAGGGGAAAGCTGCTGTGTCTGAGAAGGAGGAAGTTGTGGTTATGCGGGAAGAGGACCAGCCAGAGGGGAAGAATTCTGAGGTTGAGGAGGATGTGCAGGGAGAGGGTAACTCTGAAGAAGATAACAAGAAGGGTTTTGCGGAGCTCTAGAGTTCAAAGTCTGGGGCAAATATCAAAATAGACACTATGGTGGAAGAGACTGAGCAAATGGGTGGTGATGTTTCTGTTAACAAAGGCAACAAGACTGAGGTGTTGGATGCTAGTGAAGGACCCAGTAACTTCCCAGATTTTAATGTGCAAGGCTCAGATACTAACAGCACTGAGGAAAAGATTAAAGAGACCAGTAAGAAGAAGAAAGGTACTAAAAACAACAAGGGCAAGGCTAAAGAGACTCTGGAGGATAGGATGAGTCATCTGGAGTAAAAGTTTAATACACTAGCCAATTTCTCTACCAAGGCCATGCACAGGTCCACCACGACTTTGTTGGCTCTCTAGAAGAAGGTTCCCAAAGGTTAAGAGAAGACAGACAAGAAGATGAAGGAGTATGAGGATGTGCTCCAGTTCCTAGTTGATGACTGGGACAAGATGTTCAAGTAGCGTTTGGTGGCTTGGGGTTTGTCTGCTGTTGGTTTGTAGTCGGTATGCTTTTACTATGGCGTCCAGTTTCTCTTATGTTTTATTTATTGGTTCTATTGTCTTTTGCTATGTTGCTTAACTTTAATGGTTTGTTCTGAACTATTCAAGTTTTGGTGAGCCCTTGGTGGTTGTTTTGTTATGGGATCGGCACCCTTTTTTGCCACTTATCTTATCAAAAACATTATTAGATGAGAGTTATAATATCTCATTGTAAGGTTTTAAAATATTGCAAGAAATACAAATGTTATAAAGGTGGGCTTTTAAATTGTTTTTTATTAAAGGTAAAACAAATTTTGAAGGGGCCTTGAAACCCTTTACAATATGCCAAAATAATAGCCAAAACACAACAAAACATTCGCAAGAGCGAACCCCACCACAAACCCAAGAAATAGTAGCCAAGCTACCAATCACAACAGGCCTAAGGAAACCAACTACACAACCCCAGGCATCGATCTATCATTTTGGCCACCCATGACCTAAGTGTGGGAAACACAAGCATGTTTTGGAAGACCTTTCTTCCTTATTTAAACAATCTTCCATGAAACATTGTCTTCCATGGACTTAAAATGAGGAGAGAGGGGAGGACTATCCTCCACTGAAGCCTGAGCCCTTGTGGGGGCTAAAAGAGGAACAAAGTGCAGAATTAAAGCCTCCACTGAAGCAGGAGCACTCAACACAACAACCAATGGCTCAAGATCCATAGGTGTGTTAACCAAAATAGGTCTAAGAGATGACCCGTTAGGAGATTGTGAAGTCACTGCAACCCTAGAGGGAACAGACTCAACAGGATCCTCTAAGGACTCATCACCATTCATCGATTGTTGAGAAGCGTTGATAGTTAAGTGATCGTCAAGAGTGTTCTTCCACCAAGTAGACACACCCTTGCGATGAGAGTGGGAACAAGTGGAGGCCAAGTTACCCGTAGCAAAACACCATCTACATCTGAAGGGAAGGCCCTCATAACCTACTTGTTGCGTCCAAGTCCTTTCCCCAACCTTCAAAACCACTTCTCCATGAAAGGGTTCAGAGATATTAATGTCAACCAAGATTTGGGCACATGTAGCGTGACCCATGAGAGAGGTCGTGGAGTCAACCTTCAAGAAGCGACCAATTGCATCACTAATGTCCTCATAGCATGAATCTTCCCAAAATAGAAGTAGGAGATTTGGAAGTCTCACCCATATTGGTCTAATGTTGAGTTGTTCAGTGAGTGGATTGAAAGAATTGGACCATGGTTTGATGGAGAGGGAATGCATACCCCACAACCAGACCCTACCGTCAAGCACAATATCTTGATCCTCTGGGGTCTCCATAGGGGAAGAGCTCAATCTTGCCCTCCACAAGAGGTTTCCATGAATCCATGACCCATTTGTGTAGATTGGGTAGGGATGGCCATAAGTTACTAAACCTACAAACAAACCCCAGTCACTAGTAGTATTCTTCATTTTCCTCTACATCCTGGCCACACACCACCACTGGGGGAAGATGAGCGCATGGCAGGGGATGTAGTAAGCCATTATGTGATGGGCGACCGTGAGCCTGCAAGCTTGTTACTACTGCGAAAGACATTGCATTCCCTTGTTCAAAGGAGGAAACAACACATTCCACCTCTGGAAGAAGAGCTTGAAAAGAGCCACATTCAGCCAATGCTGCCTGAGACCCTTGACACCCTAGAGAAATAGTAGGAAGAACCGAGAAAGAAGCCAGCCTAGGGCCAAGGTCATACCTAACACCACACCCTACAGAAGATAAACCCAACCAACAATCTAGTGAACCAAACAACATATGGGAGCCAGATGCATTGCCAGGGGAAAGCAATCCATGACACTCCAACCCAGAACCAGCAACGACCAGTGAGTGAGCGGGAATGGGGGCTAGAGAGGGCATTTTCAAAAATTTAGTTATTGTAATCTTAATGTGGGATTTTAAATTGTTATAATTCTGAAACATTGAAAGTTTTTAAAAATATATTATAAAAGGTTTTTAAATTTTTGTAAAAGAACTACCCATATATGAAGTAAACCTTATAATCCTACCTATTCCATACAACTTTGTGCCTAAAGCCTGCCACAATTCTCATGGAGGTGGAATAATTTGGTGGTCTACATGAAGATCATAAGAATTATTTTAGATGTGTTGGCTCTTTATTCTTATTGACACCAAACAAAATGAATATGAGAAAGTTTAATAAAGTATATAGCTAATGATTATCTTCTAATTATGTGGAGAGGTGTTATATAATGGTAGCAAAGAATCTCATATCTTTATTGTGTACATAAAAACTAAAAAAATAGACATTTTTTTAAAATTTTCAAAAATAAAAATAAAATTTACATACAAAATTAAAATAGATCTTCACATAAAGTAAACAATATAATAAAATAAAATAAGTCTTAAGTAATATCCTAAATAATATAATAAAATAAAATGATTCTTAATAATATTACATTTATATATGTAAGTATATTAATTAACTGAGAGGCATTCTACAATCAAGGAAGAGGAGTCACAAAAACTATGGAAAAAAAAAAGAAATTGAAAAAAATTTTAAAAAAAAAGAAATGGGAAAATTTTAAAAAGAAAAAAAATTGGAAAAATTAAAAAATAAAAACAAAAAAGGAAAAAAAAGTGAGAAAATGAAAGAAACCTGATGAGAGCACTCATTTTCCTCATTTTATGTCTAAATATAGATTAAAAAATAAAAACCAAATTGGAAAAAATAAAAAGGAAGAAAATCATGAAAACTATATAAATATATAGATATTTTAGTTATAATATATGGGGTGAGTGTATGAACATTGGTTTTTTTTTAATATTTTATTTTTCAATTAAACTTTTTTTTTATATTTTTAGTTAATTAAATTTAGAATATTTTTAAAAAGTTACTTTGTTAAATTAAAGCTATAATATATTATATTTTTTTATTTGCTTTGTTAATTAAAATTATAAAAAAATTGAATCTTTCTTTTTAAATTATAATTGATTTTTGATTAAAATATTGTTTGCTTTCTTAATTAGTAAAAGTTATTTTATGGGCTTGCTTCTTATCCAAGCAAGCTTCCACAGTTGCTATTTATAGGTATCTCTTCTTCCTGCTTCTCAATTTTCAAAGCTTTGTTACTGAAGTTTGTTTTGTGAGAAGAGAGTGGAAATGGGAAAGGAGAAACAAGCAAACAATAAAACAAGTGAAGAGTCATCCAATGACAACAAGTCTGAGATGATTAGAGTGAAATTTTTGCACAGCAATAGGATTGTACATCTGCCTCATGGCCTTCCTCTCACCTTCCCCATGTTTGTGATGCGACAGCAAATTCCTCAACCTGCACAACACATGGCACTTGAAAATCCAGTGCTTTTAGTGGAGAATCACTCTGCATTGACGGTAAATACTGCTCAATTTTATGTTTTTTAATTTGCAATCAAACTTTCTCTAAAGAAAATGAGGCACTGGATTAGTATTAAAAAATGTTTAGATATATTTTTTAAAATATAAATATGATAGTTTATATATGTAATGTATGTATGAAAATAATATTACTTTTAATAGAAATAACACATAAAAATAGAAATAAACCTAAAAAATCAAATCAAATTAAAAAAATTAAAGATATATATTAAAAAAAATTATTTTAATAATATTTTAATACTATATTTATCTTTACAAAAATCTAAACAAATCAAATAAAATTTAAAAAACTAAAAGATTAATTTTTAATATATATATGTCAATTCTTTTTTTAATATTATTTTAGTAGTATACCTATTTTTTTTCTCTAATCTGCTTTTTGGCTATTCTCATTTAGCTAGATTTTAGGTGTGAGGATCAGGCATAAGATCTAGCATGATTGTTGCCATTTTAATTTGCTTTGTTTCTAAATAACTCTGCAACAACTAAATAGGGTTTATTATCTTTTTGTTTTTGCTTTTATTTTAAAATTCTCATCTACAAAGCATACATGTTTAATGGCTTTCACTGTTATTTTATAGAGCTTACTGGACATAGGTTTATTTTTGGAGGTTTTTCTTGTGTATTTTGAAAGTGAGAACATAAGAAAACTTAAGCATCAGAGTTTGTGTTTGTGGTGATTTAGCACCAAATTAAAATCTCTTCACAAAATACTTCGGCATCTAAGGTAAGGATTTGAACCTTCTTGCATGCATTAATAAAATTTATTAAAAGATGTGATGAAACAAGGGATTTTTTCATTTTTAGATATTTAAAACCATAACTAGAGTGATTTGTCTTTAATATCTAAAATAATATATTAGTGTAAACAAGAGATGTTTATATCTGCTTAAAGATTACTATACTTAAGATTTGTCTCAAATGGGACTGCCTACTTATAGGCAGTCTTATACATTTAATCTTGATTGTTTTCTCAATTGTTTTTTTTCAAAATTTTGATGATATTTTTTTTATTAATACAATCTGTAGTCTGAAAAATCAAGATAGTTTTAGTTTTTTTTTTCCTCTTGAAATTTGATGAGATTTTGATGGTATTTTTCCTTGCATTAATATAATATGATCTGGAGTCTAAATTAATCAAGAAATTTTTTAGTTTTTTTTTCTTACATATTTTGATGATATTTTTGCATACAACAATATAATTTGGCATTTATATAATGAAGATATTTTGTAATTTTGTTTTAAAATTTGAGAATAAAGAGAGGATTTGTACACTATTTTTTCCACTTATATTTTGCAAATCACAAATATGTAAACTTGTCATAAGAATAACAAAATTATAATTTAAAATTAATTTTCAACACAAAAATGTTTTGCAGTCTGAGTAATTAAAATTCATGAGAAAATTGTTATATTTTTGACAATAATCTTGTATGAGGTGGTACTTTGTGAATGAAAAGACTTTCAATGCTGCAAATTCTAAGATTTAGTCTCCTTAAATGCAATATTATAGATCTTTTAAAATACAGTAAATCCTAAAACAAATGCCTGGGCGGCCATATAAATAGATAACCTAAAAATTATTTTTTTCATATTATTTCAAACTATTTTCAATATCACTTCTCTAATCTTCTTTTCTTTTTTTATTTGATTTGATTTGTTGATATATATATATATATATATATATATATATATATATATATATATATATATATATATATATATATATATATATATATATATATATATATATATATATATATATATATATATTTGTTTATGTGGGTTATATTTTATAATTTTTTATTTTATTAATTTTTTAAAAATATTTATTGTTTTTAGTTTTTTTGGATTTTTAATTGAGTTTTATTAAAGGATATAATAAACAAACAATTTTCATTTTAGGATATTTAAAACCATGATAATTGGGTTAGAGTGATTTTTCTTTAGTATCTAAAATAATATATTAATATGAACAAGAGATGTTTATATTTGCTTAAGGATTAGCATACTTAAGATTTGATTTAGATGGGACTACCTACTTATAAGCAGTCCTTACATTAGGTATTGATTTGAAATTCACTTACTTCATATTAAGTGTGAAGTCTTCATCACATTCTAATAAGGAATCATAGTATTGTTGTGATTGAAAAAAGATTAAATGTATATGTAGTTTTGCTTTATGCCAAAGTGGGTTCTAGGGCAGATTGCTATTTTGATTGCTTATAAACTTTGTTTATATGGGCATTTAGAAACTCCTCAAGCTTTGTATTATTGTCTGGCTTTAAGATCTATATGCATGAAAGCAAAGTATTTTAGTATGTATCTTTGGTTTTAAAATAAATTTCTAATTTTGTATTCTTTATTGATTATTTTGATTTTAAATTTATAGACTAGGTTATTGTACAAGATGTGTTTAATCTGTTTGAGGATTGTTTCTATGAGTGTTTATTTTTTAAATAAATTTTGTTAAATTTGTCTGCCTATTTTAATTTAAGATTATATGTATTAAGTTATGAATGTAATTGTTTTAGTGTTTTATCTAGTATTTCATATAAATTCTATTAGTATCTTACTTTTCAGTTTGTTAGATACTTTGATTATATAAGTGGTTTGATTTTGTATATGTTGTTAGATATTTTGATTATATAATTGATTTGATTTTTTATATGTTGTTGTTGGTTTTAATGTTTAGGACCGTGCAAGAATGGGCAAAGTAAAAATTCCAATAAAGAGAATAGAGAATCCAAATGCTAGGCAGGTATGCTTTTCCAAAAGGAGGATGGGTATATTTAAAAAGGCCAGTGAACTATCTATATTATGTGGGGCAGAAATTGCAATCATAGTCTATTCTCCAGCAGGGAAGGCCTTCACATTTGGGAGTCCCAACATTGATTTTGTGGTTGACAAATTTCAGAACATTCCAGTTCATATAAATGATAAGAAAGTTCAAAATTCTCGGATATTACAACAACAATACAACTCCATACTAAGGGAGCTAGATGCGGAAAAGAAACAAGCAGAGAAGCTCAAAAGACAAGAAAGAAATAAACAAGCAGATTCATGGTGGAGAAGAGATATTGAAAGTTTAGAACTGCACCAACTGAGAGAGTTTAGTGACTCGCTAAAAGAATGCAGGGAAAGGATCGTTCAGGTTTTACAAGAGAAGGAACCAATGAAATTTAGTGACAAGGTCCTAAATGAAATAGAGGCTGAACAAATGTCTCAAGGACAACCTTATCAACCAGCTATATGGGATGAGCAAGTGGATTTTAATACTCAGCCTATAATGGGTTCCGCTTCCAATTATGCATCTATCCAAGATGCCAATGACTGGCCTTTCTTGACGTATGCAAATACATCTTTTCCCAATGAAGGCATGCCATCCCATTTGCTTACTCCACATGAGGGTTGTCTTCCTTTCTCTCTTGAGATGTCTGAGTTGCAAAGGGTAGTAATGCCTGCAGAGACCGATGTTTATTGTCCGATAACTAATTTTGAAAGTGGCTGTAAGATCTTCTGCAACAAAGGAGATTCGTAGATCTGTCCTACTCAAATGAAGTTTATTTTCTTATAAGAATTTAATGGGTTTTTGTTTAGTATTTCTAATTATGATATGTAATCAAATTCCTCGAACAACGAAAATAGGAATGTGGCTCCGGCCGAGATGCAGTCTTGCAGTCCCTTTATCAGTGTAGTTTTATTTTATTTAAAATAAAGATGTCAATTATTTTTTAAATTTTTATATACATCAGACACCAGACTCTTTGATGCCATTGTATGGTTTAAGATCAACAAAGAGGAATACAGGTACTGTGAGACCCTTATTCTATGCACTTTTGTTTCTTTGAAATCGTTCCTAAAGATATTTTGATGATTATGATACTTAGTATTTATGGATGACACATTTATTTATTGTGGATGGTATTTGATATACTTATGGATGTTATATATTATGATTCCATTCTATATGATATCCTTTGATGAGATTATTTGATTTATGTATTTGTGAATGATGAATTTTATATGTTAGTCTACGGTTGTTAATGGATTTGTGATAATATGTTATTTATGATGGATATATTTTGGCTAGATATACTAAAGATGGAATTATTATGTCAATGGGTGATGGGGGTCATTTAACCACTTTATGTCTTTCCATGTGATGTGGGACCTATGCGTGGAGCCCTTAGGTCTATTGGCCATTATGTTAAGAAATGTGATTTTTAGTGTTATGTGATAAAATGATTATGTTCTTGTGTGGGTTTTAACCTTGTGATTTTTAAAGTGATTTTTAAATGTTTTTAAGAAGTCTAGGTTGTATTTTATGTTTGGAAAATTGGCTTAGGTATAAAGCACATAAGCTAGAAGTTTATTTTTGTCATTTATAATCTTTTAAAAAGGTGTTTAGACCCTCATTTAAGCCGCACTTACAAAAGTGACGAAAATGGGAAAGTAGTTGGGTGGTTGAGTTAGTTGGGTGGTTTAGTTATGGTAGGAAGTTACTCCTTCCTTCTCTTTAAAAAACTCTTCTAGTAGGATGTGACTTGCTCATTTTTATGATTTTCATTCAAGGATTCTACCATTAGTGGAATATTGTGATTTGAGGTAGCATGTTTTTTTATTGATTAAATGTAAATATTGTATATCATAAATATTATGTTTTTCTTTATTGATTAAATGTAAACATTGTATGTCCTAAATATTATGTGTTTTTCTTTATTGATTAAATTTAAATATTATTTTTCTAAGGGTTTTGTTGGGGTTTGTGAATATGTGCTTATTTTGTGTTGTGTGATGTTTCTTTGTGTTTTATAGGGGAGTTGACCCCCTATTGCGAAGAGGTTGATTTGGTCCTCCATGTGCAAGGGCTTGAGTGGGCATGGCTCCCACAAAAATAGGCATCTTTATTTTAGGGTATGAGTACCCATGTTTATTCATTGATATGAGTATCCCATATCTATATACATGTTGGTTTTGCCTTCGAGGGATAAGGGTGCTTTGATGGTACATTGTGGTGTATGGAGGTTTGATGTGAGAGAAATGTACTTTGGGTGTTTTTGTAACTGTATAAAGTGGGAAATAAATGTGTATATATGTGTTTTGTTTGTGTAAAGTGATCTTGTTGAGTTGTGTTGTGAAGAGGTCCCAAGTGGCTAAATGTTTCCCCATGCTCGAGAGTGGGTTGTCTCACAACCCTATGGATGGGTGGAGAGCCTATTGACATATTGTTGTTTTTGCTCTCTTGTTCATTTTTAGATTCTTGGATGGAGGTTGAAGATGTTTTGGAGTTGTTAAGTCTCTTGGAAAGAAAAGAAATGTTGTTTTGCTTTTAAGAAAGACATCTTTGTTTCATGATGTACTTTGTGTATCAAATGTTGTAGATCATTTGTAAAAGTGTTAAACCAACAAACTTGTGTTGTTACATATGCATTTGAGGGAAAAGAAAAAAAAAGATCAATTGTTAAGTTGTAAGTCAAAAATGTATGTGCAAGAAAAGCAAGTTATGTGTTTCTTTGGAAGAAAAGATTGTATCATTGTATTATTTAGTTACTGAGAATCCTCATATTTCATAGATTATCTTGTAATCATTTCTTATACACTTGATTTGGAAAATGTTAAAGAAAGATGAAAATGATTTAAATGTGTAATCATATGGATTGCATTGTATGATTCAACGAAGGAAATCCATAAGAAGAGAATTAGTTTTCAGATAAGTATAAGGAAATTTCTATTTAAGAATCTTTAGATTAAGATTTGGGAAATAAAAATTAAGTTAAATGGAGTTAAAACTTAATTGTAATAAATTTATCAATTTAAAATTTAATGAAGGCATAATTAAATTTCTCGAGATTGTGATATATACATATATATATAAACTTGACTTAGACATTAAGAAAACTTAGGAGGAATTGTCATTAAATGTTAAACTCTTGTGGTGGAGGTAAATTGTTTACCAATAAATCATAAAGTTATGATTTAGGATTAATAGTAATAAGTTGGTGTTGTAATTAATATTAAAGTTTATCTCAATGAATGAATCTAGGAGATCTTCTTCAACTTTGAATGAGCAAGGAAACCCCTTAGTTTGATGGGAATTGAGACCAAATCAACAAAGTAATGGCTAATTTATTTAAACCTTTGATCAAGAATAGTGGTATAACCAAGTGGAAATTTTGTTTAGTTTGATCATTAAATCAATAAAATCAAAATTTAGACTATGAATTAAAATGTAGTAAGTAGTTACATCTAAATCTAAAACTACTAGAAACAATAAGTAAATGTTGATTATAGATTAGAACTTGGAATTAAGCTAATCTATTTTTTAAGTTTTGATAACATCAAAATAATTCTTGTGTCATTGATGTTAATAGTAAAGTTAAAAAATAGTTTCGTTCACTTTAAAATTTTGTTCCAGGCATGATTATTTGTGTGAGGTTATTTATATCAAACGTAGCTCTTCATTTTCAAACTCTTGATAGTCAAGTTATTATTAAGCAATAATTTTTCTCTTTATAGCTATACTAGGAAAATGAATGTAGATAGGAAAGGAGAAATTGGTAATTGTTAAGTGGTTTGTAAACTAATCAAACTTAGAAGGGTGACCAATTTCTATACTTAAGGATACCTAGGAAAAGTTTTGTACATCTCAATATGAAACACTTAGGGCAAAATGCAAACTAGGATAGGGGTAAGTGCAAGAAGATGAGTATAGATTTTGTGGATGTCTTCCACAGATGGAAAACGCCACTTGGAACGGGTACTTGTTTTGAAAACAATGGGTGCCCATTTAAACTCGGGCACTTGAAGCAAAATTGGTACCCATTTTACCCATTATGAAATGGGTACTTGTTTTCAAAAAGTATTTATTCTTTTAAACATGTATGTGGCTAATGTTTTTGAATTTTTAGAAATGGGCACCCATTATTTTTAGAATTGGTACCCATTTATAACAGGCACCCATTATGAACAGGCATCCATTTATTGTTAGGGTTAGTCGGCAGAAGATATCAATTAAATGCAAATAAAGATTAAACAGAGGAATGAAAAATACACAGAAATAATAACAACGAGAGATAATTTTAACATGGTTCACCCAAACTCAGGCTACATCCACCAACAGAGAGTCCAATATTATTATCCAGTAAATCAAACCAATTACAACCAGCAATCCCTGCAACTCAATATCACTGCAAAATGCTACAATACATCAATGGAAACCCTAACCCTTAGCCACTTTTATCAAGCCTTATGTTGATTAATTGATTTGGGGGGAAACTGTGACGATAAAAGTGGGGTAAATTTAACCTTTGAGTCTGATTAGGCTCCATATAACAACAACCTCCCACTTGGAGACTGAAGACTCCACACCATATCATCTCCCACTTGGAGACTAATCATAACACCGCTGACCCTATAGCTCCCACTAGAAATAAGCACCCTAGAGTCAGTTGTTCTGATATTTTGTTTTCAGTCTTGAAGACCAACCAAAGCTGAAGAGGAGCTCAGCGTCTCCCTTGTCACTGCCTTTATAAACATATCTGCTAGATTTTCATCTGTATGTATCTTTTCCAGCCGTAATTGTCCATCATCCAACACCGATCGAATGAAGTGATACCTTAACTTTATATGTGTTTGGTCTTTGAATGCAAGGCAGAATTCTTTGCAAGATGTATGGCACTCTGGCTATCTATATACAAAGAACTGTTAGCCTGTTGTTTGCCCAATTCTTCCATGAAAGATTTTAGCCATATCATCTCCTTGCTTGCCTCTGTGGTGGATAAAGCAACCACCTTTTGCAATCGTGAGATCTAACTCACTGTTGTCCCACCTATAGAAAAGACATTACCTGTAGTACTCTGCCTGGTATCAATATCCCTTGCCAAATTTGAGTCTACATAACCTACTAAATCCGTATTAGAGCCCCCAAAACATAAGTGTTTATTGGATGTACCTCTCAAATATCTGAGAATCTATTTTACTGCATTCCAATGCTCCAATCCGAGATGACTCATATACCTGCTTACGACTCCTACAGCATGTGCAATATCTGGTCTCGTGCATACCATGGCATACATTAAACTTCCTACAGTTGAAGCATATGGCACCTTGGACATTTTTTCTTCCTCCTCTTGTGTCTTAGGACACATCTCCTTAGTCAATTTCAAATGACTAGGCAAAGGTGTTCTGACAACTTTTGCATTATCCATATGGAATCTCTGCAACACCTTTTCAACATAATCAGCATGAGATAGAGTCAATTTTTTGTTCTTCTTATCTCTGCAAATTTTCATACCAAGGTTTGTTTTGCTACCCCCAAATCCTTCATAGCAAATAACTATGCTAACTGTTGTTTTAACTCTCTTATGTGATCCATGTTAGACCCAGTCACAAGCATGTCATCAACATATAAACATAAAATAATGTAGTTGTCATTATCCAACCTCTTAAAATAAACACAATGGTCAGAATTACACCGACTGTAGCCTTACTTAGCCATAAAACTATCAAATTTCAAATACCATTACCGAGGTGATTGTTTCAAACCATATAAACTCTTCTTCAATCTGCACACCAGTTTCTCCCTACCGTTGACCTCAAATCATTGGGGTTGTTCCATATATATCTCCTCCTCCAAATCACCATGGAGAAAGGTAGTTTTCACATCTAGCTGTTCCAAATACAAATCTTCAGCAGCCACAATACTTAAAACAGTACGAATAGAAGTCATCTTAACAACTGGAGAAAAATCTCATCAAAATCAATGCCCTTTTTTCTGTGCAAATCCTTTTACAACTAACCTGGCTTTAAATCTTTTCTTACCTCCATCTTCCTCTTTCATCCTATAAACCCATTTGTTTGGTAAAGCCTTTTTACTAGGTAAATGCAAGAGGTTGTGTCCACTTAAGATGGAAGTTTCAGAGTTAGAAAAAAATTTGAAATCGGGTGACTAAAAACAGGATCCCGTTTCTATAAAACGGGATCCCGTTTTGGGTCGGGATCCTGAGCCTAAAATCTAAAACAGGATGCCATTCCTTAACATGATCCCGAACCTAAAACCAAAAAATGGGATCCCGTTTCATAAAACGGGATCCTGTTCAAAACGGGATCCCATTTTGAAAAAGTATTAATTTTTTTTTAAAATGGCAGAGACCCCATTTTTCCCAATGACTGGCGACAGCTGAGAACAGGATCCCGAGTTGAGTCACCATCAAAACAGCAGGTAAGTGGATTTTTCCACTTCTACAATTTAGCAATGAATCTTTTGAAGTTTCCCTTGTTTGTTTTGGTGTAAAATACAATCAAAATTTAAATTGTAAACTGTTATTTAGGGTTTTTGTTTATGAAATCAATAGCTATTTTTTGACATTTTAGTTGTAAAATACAATTGAAATTTTGAAAGACTATATCTTATAAAAGGATAGAATTTGAACAAACTATCAAAATTTTGTTTAAATTTGAGAATTGAATAGTTGTATTTAGACATTTTAGCTGTAAAACACAATTGAAATTTTGAAAATATTGTATCATATGAAAGGAGAGATTTTCAATAAACTGTCAAAATTTGATTTCAATTTGAGTGTTGAATAGCTGTATTTAGACATTTTAGCTGTAAAATACAATTGAAATTTTGAAACGACTGTATCATATGAAAGGAGAGATTTTGAACAAACTGTCAAAAATTATATAGCATTGGGATGATATATATATTTGGTTTTTATAAATTTACTTATATCAATGTATGTCATTGTATTTTAAAAGCATTATTGAATAGGTAACTATCATGTAAAAAAATTACAACAAACCATAATAAAACCTTTATCACGTCCTTCATAATCAAACCGTTAGAGACAACCAACTAATCAAGAATTGAGAAAATTTTACAGTTTTTGTGATAGCCAACTAATCAAGAATGAAATCAAGCCAACAAATGTAACTTTAGAGACACTTGTAGTTGTCCTCACTAGCTAGGTTATGCCCTTGGGATGAACATCGTGATGTTAATTGTGATACGAGCCTAACCTCTTTGGTAATGCTTCCCCTAATCTTAATGACATTGATGTAGGCCCCACTCATGATCCTTACGAAGATCTTGCCAAGTCACTAACCTCTTTCATGATAGGTCACTATCCTCACCATCTCGTTAGACCTATAATACCTTGAGCTTATCGATTGGGACCAACACGACCCTTTATGATTTGATGTTTTCCAAAATGATGAACCCATCATGAAACTTATGAAGTGTCAAGACCACATCCCCATTGTAATCATAAGAAAGACTTTTCCACCATACTTAATACCTATGCATATTTTGGAGAGAAAGAAGAACCCTTTAGTCCTAAGGCACCCTAGTAGGCAGAATAGCAATAAGATATAAGAAGAAACTTGTGATCGATTAAAATGATACAATAAAAATAGACACTTCCCAAGAGCTCCTCAATGACAAACTTCACCTTCCATTAGATACCACTCAGATACAAGATGACTCCCCTCTCCTTGTTGAGGATGCTATAGACATCAACCTATGAATAGAAGAGGACCCTAAACTCTCTAAGATAGTAGCTCCACTGGACCTTGACATCAAAGAAGGCATAACCATCACCCTTAAAGATTACGCTAATTTCTTCATGTGGTCTTATGGTGATATGCCTTGAGACTCCATCTTTAAAGTCATGCATCATCTTGTGGTTCACCTCAATGCCAAACCTATTCAATAAAAGCTACGCAAAATGCACCCCCAAGTAGCCCTCTTGGTCAAAGAAGAATTGTATAAACTCTTGGATGTGGGGTTCATGTACAGACTATTACTTATCCTAAATGGGTCTCTAATGTGGTCTTAGTTAGCAAGAAAACTAAGGGAATTCATGTTTGCACTAACTTTTGAGACATCAAAAAAGGATACCCTAAAGATAACTTTTCTCTACCAAACATTGATATGATCATGGATCTCATAGCCATATATATAAAATGTTATCATTAATCTGGATATAATATCCCTTGAAACATTTGAGTTAGACATGGAGACACCTATATTATGGAGAGGTCTATGTAAGAAAACACCTCCTGTAGACTCAACACAAACTTATCAAGGTCAACCCTCTAAATTGTGACTTACATCATTTGATTACCCTGGAACACACTATAGACAACTCTATACAAAATTGGCAAAAGATATTTTCTCCTAACAGAAAATTGTATATGTAGAAGTATCTACTACTACTACATTAGATTTGATATACTTCTTAAAAGGAAAAAGTTGGGACTAACAACTAAATAGAAAACAATAATTTTACAAATAGGAAATAGGAAACAAAATTGAGCTAGAACCATCTTGACTAATTTATCTTTTTCTAGCTAGATTGAATCCCTACAATCAAAAGTTAAAAACAAAGCATCAAATTCTTCATTAAATTTAAATCACAAATCATCAGAATATATTCATCTTCATACTCAGATTAGTCAGGTCTAGGCAACTAGTAACTTCAATCCTATCTCCATTATTAAATTTGATTGCCATAAGCAACTTCACCAAATTTAGGTTTTCAGATCATGTGGCATGCACAAGATATCCACCTCAAGGTAGTTCTCCAAGTCTAGTTATAGTCTTGCAGATGTTCATTATGATTCTACCTAGGTGGTATGATAGTCCATTGGTTTCTAGATGACATCATTCAATAGCATAGATGCATCTAAACATTCACCCTTCATTGATATATATTGATAGTAAAATAGAGTTTTAAATTGTTCTTAAGGTTTGGGACTATTTAGACTAATTAAATGGGCTTAGTCTCAAGCTAAATAACACACATAAGAGTTGGGACTAACAACTAAATAGAAAACAATAATTTTGCAAATAAGTATGAATAGGAAACAAAATCAAGCTAGAACCATCAACTAATATCTTTTTCTAGCTAGATTGAATCCCTACAATCACAAGTTAATCAAAGCATCAAATTCTTCATTAAATTTAAATCACAAATCATCATAATATATTCATCTTCATACACATATTAAGTCCTAGGCAACTAGTAGTCAATCCTAGATCTCCATTATCAAATTTGGTTGCCATAGCCTGCAACTTCACCAAATTTAGGGTTTTAGATCATGTGGCATGCACAAGATATCCACCTCAAGGTATTTTTCCAAGTCTAGTTATAGTCTCAAGCAGATGTTCATTATGATTCTAGCTAGGTGGTATGATAGTCCACTGGTTTCTATGACATCATTCAATAGCATAGATGCATCTGTTCTAATTCATTTCTTTTGTCCAAAATGGTTGTGACAATAAAAAAGAAGCTTATTGAACTCATAATCAATAGGAAACCCCTGGTCATAATAGGAGGTCTTGAATTTGGTACCAATGATTGTGAGTTCCTTATAGAATATGATGAACCTTTTGAACAAGAGAACCTTGTAGACCATGATGCATATCTTGATTTAAACTTGAACATTATCGTCATGTGAATGCTTTTAGCCATCCTACAACCTCCTATCACCCTTCATCCTCTTATAGGGATATGCCACACAACCTCTCCATGTTGACCATGCCAAACCCAAAGTCACAATCCTAAGAGGTCCCTAATTTCCTCCCAATGATCATGAGAACCTTGTAGATCATGATGCATATATTTTGAACAAGACTATTAAGTTCCTTCGCAATAAGAACGTGCAAGTCCAAGTTACCCTTTTCACCAAGATCAAGTGTCCTTAAGTCCTTATGTTACCTTTGACAAGGGGAACACCACTCTAGATTATGCATCTTATGGGTATCCTTCATCATCGTCCAATCGAATGCCTATCCAAGAGCCTACTAGTCCTATCCCAACACCACCATGTAATCCCAATCATAATTCATTGGTACATCCAACTTCTAATCCATCAATCCCTTCATTACCCTCACCACCATCTAATCCTCCAACTTCACATCCTAAATTTAAATCACCTCTCTCAAATGACCTCTATAGATGTACTATGAACTATATTACAAAGACAAACCTATATGCCATCCCTCTCTATTAAGTTTGATCACTCCCAATCCTAATCCATTTCCTCCTATTATCCATCCACCTAATCCTAGACATTCACCCTTCATTGATATATATTGATAGTAAAATAGAGTTTTAAATTGTTCTTAAGGTTTGGGACAATCATCTAGTGTTAAGATCTAGTGCAAATTAAGACTATTTAGACTTTAAATTAAATGGGCTTAGTCTGAAGGTAAATAACACACATAAGAGTCAAGTGACTAACAACTAAATAGAAAACAACAATTGCAAATAGGAAATAGAAAACAAAATCAAGCTAGAGTTCACCATCAACTAATATCTTTTTCTAGCTAGATCATCCCTACAATCACAAGTTAAACAAAGCATCCTAACCTTCTTACCTCATCATCTATCTTAAAAGTGGAAGATTTAATCATTACCACATGTATGGTTATATGTCTCTTTGATTATCTAGATAATGCAATTGAATCTCTAGGAGTCTTACATCTTAACAACAATTTCATTGTCCCTTTGTAGTTCATTGTCCCTCATGACAAGTCTGTTATTGGTTTAAGGCTATCTTAAAGGTCCATATAACAATCTAGGAATTTAATAACAATTAATTTGTTCAGTCCTTAATGGTCATGACTGTTGACTTTTTCCCAGACTGGATGCTTATTCCCAGATTTCCCTACAAGGTAGCCATCAGTGATCAACAGGATCTCTGGGCCAGGGGGTCAACAGTGTAGGAGATAGACTCTATATTTTATCTCTTCTTCTTCAGGCTCTGCAAGACCTAGGGGGGTATTCCCTACTCAACATCCATGAGGATATGCATACAAGGCTGGGATGCTGACAGAAAGCAGATAGTCCTCTTGTAAGTAGACCAAAACTGAATGATAAGAGCAAAGGGGCTAGCTTTGGGCCTATTAGCAGTTGTAGACAGAGGACTGAGGATCCTAAACTAATTCTAAAGTCCTAATGGTTGTTTTAGATTTTGATTTGGAGTTTAAGTGTGGATGCAAAGCTGGACATGGTTATAACACAAGAACAAAGCATGATTGGTGCCTATCCAGGGCCTGGAGTCAGTAGACATACACCTGTGAATGATCAGCATAAACAGCTAAAACTGGATTTCAAGGGGATATATGTGATACCTGCCTTACAGGTACCTCCCAATACAAAGTGTTAGGTTATCTCTACTTATGGTATCCCTACTGCAGTATATCCTTCCCAATGTTCAACCTGAAAACAGTTTAATCTACCCCTTGAGCAGAAGTTAAAAGATCAGACATTCAACACAGGAACTCTATGCTCTAGAATCTAAACATTACCAAACATCCAGATTCAGAAGAAGAATACATGCAATACTGGAGACAGAATTAACACAACACATGCCAAGATAGCATTTCTCATATAAGTTTAATCATGAAATCAGTGGGTTCATGCCAAAAACAAACAACAAGAGATACATAAACTCACAGGTAAGATGTACGGAACAACCAGATCAGCTTGTTATGCATTACAGAGCCAAAAATCTTCAACTTTCAACAATCTTTCAAATGAGCAAGACCACCTGCTTATAACAGCCAGGTAGGTGCTCAGCAATTAATTACATGGTTGACCAAAATTTTGCCAGATACACAGTATCAGGAAAATGGCGCTCAAACACAACCAGATTGGCGCCCAAACTTGAATGCAGCAGGTAGGGGAGGAGACAGGAATATTTCTCGAGCCCTGCGCCCCTGTCCGCTGAATGTACACCCTCAGTCAGGTACAGGATCCATCCACGCCATCGCCCATACCTCTGCAACAATCGCCATTAATGGCGCACCAACCCGCGGCCTTGGGAAGATCATCAAATCTGCAATCGCAACCATTTCCCGTCGAGATTCATCATCATGATATTTGAAAATGCAGGATATCAATATCCCACATGCACCCCGTGATGACCTCAATAACACTTTATATACTAGGTCATGAGCATATATCATGTCGGTGCTTTTGCTCCTGACGACACTAGTATAGACTTCATCATCATCATCCTCCAGCAGCATGATATCCTGTTGTTCGAAATATCACCCTGACGTCATCATGATATTTGAAATATAACCTTCATGATAATCGGCACAACCTGATCCTTCGGAGGAACATCCTCCTGCTTAGCTTATAACAAAAGTCTGGCCGATGAACATCCTGATGACGTCATCATCATATCTGCCTACTGCGCACCTCCTCATATCCGGATGACGTCATCATCATGTTTGCAAATATCAGGAGGTCTCTTCAAGATGATCAGTGTTAGAAATATGACCCCCCCGGACCTTGATGACGTCATCATCATATCCAGATCATCATGATATTCGGAAGACAACCGGATATTTGGAAATATCCTCCTGATGTTCAAATATCAGGTTGCACTGTAGCTCCACTACAAGATCGGGGTGATAACTGAATATGATGATGCTGCTTGAAAAGATCACCCCCAGTAGATAATGCACGAAGCCGGCAGGCGGATATCTCCTTGATATCAGCATCATCATGATGCTCGAACAACATATATCCGGGTGATATGAAAATATCACCCCCTCCTTCGGAAATATCATGATGCAGATAGGCAGAGAACCGGATATCACCCTGATATAAGGATGACATCAGCATCATCAGGATAACAAAACAATCGAACAAGAAGTGATACAACATCATCAGGATGATATTGACTAAGATCATCCTGACGTTCAAAATATGATGACCCTAGTGAATATCGGGTCGCACTTAGAACTCTTCAACAACATCATCAGGATGATCATAACCAAGATCACCCGATGATAAAAATATCACCCCGGCGAAATATCATGAAGGCAGAAAATATGATGACATCCGCAAGCAGCCGGATGACAACTGGAAATATCATGATGCAGATGACAACTCTTAAGAAAAAGACAAGTCAGGTCGAACACTTAGAGAATAACCCCTTCAGGATAACGGGGCAACGTCATCATCATGTCTGGGCAAGGTGATAAATGAAAGATCACCGGATACTTGCAAAATCACCCCCGCAAGCAACTGAGGGCGCACTGTAGCTCACCAGTATCATCAGGATGATATCCAAACATCACCCGTTAGCGAAATATGATGATGACGATGAGAAACCGGTCGACGAAGAACATGATGATGCAGACCATCATCGAAGACAAGATGATGATGATGACTTCCTCCTCAGGAAAATATGATGCTGCAGTTGAAAAATGCTGAGGAGGTCCAACACTTAGAAAAAATGGGCAAGAAGATAAAGGCTTCAAATGAAGAAACCTCCTGATCATGACAAATCAACCCCAGGTCAACATGAGTGCTAACAATGACAACATTATGCAAGATACTAAAGTTCACATTCAATGATTTCCTTTTTCCTATCAAATGGTAAGGATTCACTCAAATTTTCACATACTCTTGAACACATATATCCAATTTATGAATTCATGATTGATCCAATGCTCAAACCAATGCAAGCATGACTATTGTTTGTTGACCAAGCTTATTAGTCATATTTAGTTAGAGAAATTCATCCAAAACCATTACAAACTATTTGTAGCTTTGCCATAGGAAATGTTGGATCTCCTAGAATGAGTACTTAACATCAAACCAATAGCCAACTCCATAGAAAAATTAACAAAATTGAAACCTTGGACCTAACATATGATAACAAACTTTGAGAACAAATTCATTATGGTAGTCCTAATAACCCTACTATTAAATTGATCTTTCTTGTCTCCCTCACTATAAGAATCAAAATTTAACTCTCGAAAGAAAATCCCTTGATTTCAATTTGAAAATTACATCTAGTTCAAGTTATATAATAGCTCTCTTACATTTTGAAATTTGTACATGCATGTATACATTATCTGTATGTTTAATTTAAATTTATTTCAAGTGTAATTTCTTAAAACATATATATATTCTTGATTTAATTTTAAATTTGTACTCAAGTTTGTATGTTTATATGTATATATGTAGGTTCATATCTATTTTTATATATATATCGTGAATCTGGATGATATTCACTTTGATGTTGAGGACTTCCTCAATGCACAAGATGATCTGGCCCCACCTGCACCCCCACCCCCAGCGCCAGATGCCCCACCTCCAGATGCCCCAACTGTAGATGCCCCACCTCCACCCCCACCTGGAACTGACCAGGAGCCATAATTAATGAAAATGTCGATTCCATACAAGAAAAATTGAATTCCATTCGCAGTGAACAATTCATGCCACCTCACGTGGTACATTTTGCAGCTTTGATGCAAAACATTGTAGATTTTGTGAGGTCTACTGACTCAGACTTTGATGGATTCCAGAAATGGAGAGAGGAGAGGCACCAATTTTATGCTGATGGCCTCTCCTATAAGAGTATTTTGGATCTTAAAATCACAAAAGCTCATTTAGCGCAATATTTTAGACATTCCATTACAAATGAACCTATTCCTGCAAATAAGAAAAGAATATCAATCAGGTGGTGTAGGCATGAAGGAATGTCTACCAATTTTTGGGACAGATGGTGGATGGTGTTTGATTATCCACCTCATGCTAATTGTGAGGTTCCTTTATATTTTTTGAGAAAATTATATGCAGAGTTTGTTCTGAATAAAAAACCCAACTACTTTGATTTTAGATCATTCCAGGGTATTGGTGGTGGCATGCCACAACAGAGGTTGGGGGGACGGGTTGATCCCCAACGACCCGTTTCTGTTCAACCTCTTATTGACCCTCTTGTTGCTGCCATTCCTTCACCCTTCCAGCATCGTGTAGTGGTATCCACACTAGGCACATTGAGTGCACTCTCAGGTAGCCTACATGAGTAGACTTCTATGATGGTAGCTTAGGTTAGAAAGCATGGAGGAGTTGATGATGGAAGTGGTCCTAGTACCACTCCACATGTGTCGATGCCTCATACATGTACAAGTTGCAATCAGTTGTGTTATGGACCTTATCAAGCAGCTGCACCCACTTCAGCTACACATGCGTCATCTGATAATGTGGGCACTGAATCATTTGTTGATTATCTATTTGCTGAGGATCATCCCACTGATCATTCGACACAGGTATATATAGAGGTTATGTACACATGTTGAATTTATAACAATTTTTAGGTACGTGTTTTTAATCAACATATAGATCAATTAAATTGTAATATTTTAACAATTGAATTGTTTGGTGTAGATGATGGCAACAGGGACCATTGATCGAATTAATTTTTCATCGACACCTGTTCAACTCGGCCACCCATTTGGGGTACATTTTCAATGATTTATATTTTAAATATTAATTTTATTTACTTGATTTTAATTTGTAATTCAGTCTTGAATGTGTGTACCATTAAATATTTATGAACTAGTTTAGGGTTCTTCCACATTGAATCCTCCATCTCAGGGTGTCTCGAATGCTCCTCCATCATTGGGCATCTCACATAACACTCTTACAGTATGTATATTGTTTTAAAAAACTATATATACTTAGATTTTTCTATTTTGATATCATTGTATCTGAAAACGTGCACATGTACTATTTAATATATATTAAAAATATGTCTATGCAGGTTGACACAACAATGAGGATGGGCATTGCAGCACACTTGGATAATCCAAGTTTATATCAGGAGTCGACTGCATTTCAGGTTGTTCAAAAATGTATAACATGTACACAAGTCAATTATATATATGTTTTAAAACATAATTTGTACACACGTGCTAACTTATAAATGACCTTGTAGGAGCTTGTTAGTGACACCTTTCATCAACACACAACACATGTAGAGTAGGAGGACAGAGGAGATGGGTAGCCTGATACGGTATAATTTAAAATTTAGATTATATTTAAATTTAATTAAAATATACATTGTAAACTTAAAGTAAATTTCTCGATAGATATATATGTTGACATGTGTTCAAAATTCTTTTTCTTTTATAGCTTGAGACATGTCATGTAGCTAAGCTTGTAGAGACAGGTCCTAGAATAGAGGATGCACAAGTTCCTCTTACAGTATAATAATTTAAATATGATAACTTATAAATTAAATTGAATTAAATCATTTTTAATATCGTCTTACATCTAATTTCAACTTGAACTTTCTCTTGTAGTAAATAGATTGATTTAGAGCATGTAGAGACAGGTCCAGGTGCACCAAAGCATGCCTCTCAGCCTCACATGGTAATTTAATTTTATGATAAATTATAAATTTAAAATTTGTCATTAAATCATTTTTAATCATATTACATCTGATTTCATCTAAATCTTTCTCTTCTACAGAGTGATTCAGGTCATCTGAGTAGTTCACATGGTGTGAAGAGGACTCTTGATGATAGAGATAGTATGTGATACCTATTATTGAACACATGGGCTACATAATTTGACTATTTCATGGACTATGTTATATACTGTTTGTCATGGACTTTATATATATATATATATATATATATATATATATATATATATATTGTTGAACATGGACTTTATATATTTTTTGAACATGGACTTGGAGTAAATATACAACCTGACCTTCCTCTATTTGTTCTTGTGTGGGTTATTTGAGCAAAGTAGGCATTGTTTTCTTCTTGTGGATATTTTTGTTTTATTTATAGTTTATAATTATGAATTTTGTAAGGTTATATATTTGTAATCATACCAAAATTGTTTCAATCACCTTTTTTGTTGCTACTTGATCCCCCAATTTTTGCATTATGAAAGCTTAATGAGTTGTCTTATGTAGTCAACCTACAATCCCTTAAGTTAAAAACATTATAAAGAGCAACCACACTATCAATATCATATACATGTCACACAATAAATGTAATCCTTCCATAACGAAATCATACACATGTCAAAGTAATAATCATGTAAAACCATCATGTTAGTAAATAGGTGCATCCATACATATCCGTTATCCATGCATACATACATTGCATATACATCATAAACTATAAAAGCATAACATCACATACATACATATACAAGCATCCCTAAATAATCATAAATCAAACTCTAATCTAACCATGTGCATGAAGGAAAAGAAATGTAAATGAGATCAACCATATAATAAGATATAAATGTCAATTGTAACCCTCAAAGATGTAATATGTTAGTTTGCATGGTAAGTGGGAGAAAAAATTTATGTTTTAGCCTACAAAATTACAATTATCCTTTCACATTAAGAGTTCCTCTCTCTCCCTCTCCCCTCATGGTGGGGACAAGAATATGTAGTGATGAGGTCCTAATAAAGTTCCTCCATTCATTCACGGTATGCATATTTAGGTCCTAGTCAAAATTTAAGCAATAAAATGATAAGCAAATCAAAACAAAGAATTAAAAAGTGAGATACTCATGAGGATCTCTTGCCTACTAGGAGGGATCAATCTCTCACATCTTCTCATCTAGATCAACTAAGTTAGAGGAATCACGGCTATAAACTAGGAGCAAGCTCATCTGATACATTCTCATCCTCCTCCACCTTAGGATAGTAATCATCATTGGACCCCTCATCCTCTCTATCATCCTAATCACTCTCTACATAAAAAATTAAATGATCCTAGAATGGTTATAGTTATATTTATCCTTGCCTTGGTGCTTGTTCTTGTGTTGACCATGTAATAGGAGTCCCTAGAGTAAGAGTCCATGGGAGTGTCCCTTGACCAACCTCTACTACATCTTAAGTAGATTTGTAGCATGGGAGTGTACTAGGGGAAATCCTTTAGAAAGTCCTCCCTAAGCTATTGGAGCACTTGTGTTCAACTATCTAATGAATCTCCACTAAACCATGTTTGTCACCCCTTTTCAATAATACTTAGTCATGTCATCTCCTACCCATCTCCTCTCTATCTCTATGTAGGGGTTTGTAATAATGTTTGTGTTAGTCAAAGTCACCATTGTTTGTGTAATCATGTGCCATAGTAACCCAATCAACACTACTTGATACCTCAAGGAAGTGAAAGATCTGGTGTGGGCATGGGCCATTGATAGGATCTAATATGCTCCAATATCCATACCATAACTAGAGAAGGATGACTAAATACTAGTGCCTTATGGTGTACAATCTAATAAAGGTCATGGTAGACCTTGAAGGTAGGATGTCAATCCCCCATGCATAAACTTTACCTAACTCCACTTGCTCAATGATAGGAGCCCACAACCATATGAGAAAGTGGACATTTTTAGTCCTTCACAAGTGCTAAGCTATTAAGCCAATCATGACCTTCCATAGGGGAAAAACATCAGGTGTTTGAACTAAAGTTAGATAAACTCCCTTCCTATTTCTTGGTCTCTTAACTCCCAAGAAAGTGGCCTAGGCTAGTCTCTCATCCTTTGATGCCCACTTTGCCTATGTCAAGTTGTCTCTAGATAGGGACACCCAAAATCTAGTAGATGTCATACAATGTAATCATACAGCCTCTAGAAATGCTAGGAAAATATAAAATTTTACCCTTTACATCTAAATAGGTTAGTTTGTCATAATAAATGTGTGATAAGGATAACACAATAGGAACCTACACTGCTCTATCTATCCAACCTTGTCGTAGGTCAACTTGATTTGTTGTAGAGAGCTCCTACACGCTACTCACCAACGAAGTTTGCTCCTTAGTCACGTTCCAATGAATATGTGTGTCTTGTCAACACAAGCACACACTCATCACTTTGAAAATTAGAAAAACTTAAAAAATTGTAAAAATGTAAAAGCCAAAAATTTGAAAAAATTAAAAACATAAAAAAATTAGAAAAACATGAAAAACCCAAGTCTAAATAGTCAAAACACCTAAAAATGCATATTTTTAAATCACTCTTGGCAAAAGATGCAACTTGACAATTTTTGCTAAGCAATCTTGCAAGTTGCCCAAACATCCTAAGGGACACTCAGGTGATTTTCCTTACCAAAACAAGTGATCAAGTATGGTAAAAGGGTGACCTAGGCCACACCCCACCAAACTCTAGATCACTCAAAAATTGAAAAATAAACATGAAAATTGAAAAAATGAAAATGTGATTACATTCCCTACCTAGACACCTATCATTTGCAATTGATGGCCCTAAATTTGATAGCCATTTTAATTAACCTACAACTTGATGCTAACTTTTTGGATGTCTTAAGGGGTCCTAATTTACGATGTCTTAAGGGGACGTCTTAAGTTCTCAAAATTTGGTGAAGTTGCCCAAGGCAACCAAATTTAACAATATAATAAAATCAAATTTAAAGTTACAAATTCAAAGTAGAAAAACATGCGCATTTAACAAATAAAATATATAGAATAATAATTTTGATAAATTTAATAGTGTAGAGTATAAAATTGTGTACATACACATGTCTACAAATTTGTGTACAAAATGAGTAATAATGTAATTGTGTATGTACATAAATGCCAACTCAAAATAATGTTTACAAAATGTGGTTATGCCATCTCAAGAAAATCCAAAACTTGTGGGGAATGTAGCAGGTCTTCATGCCACCTGATATAAAAATAATACAAGCAATTTATCAATATATCTGAATCAAAACATGTATTTTAATTTATATAAAACTATCTAGATATACACAATTTGTACTTGTATTTACAAGTGCCTCTCAAGTTTTTGTTTCAAAGTATGTGATGAATTTGTGATGATGGCCTAAGGATATAAAAGGACAATTTAAATCAATTTCAACTAATAACGCACAAAAAATATCAAAACATGTATTTAATGTATTTAAAAGAACAATATAAATCTATTTAACTATATTTACCTGTATTTAATTATTTCATTGTACCATCTCCATCCTCTCTTTTTTCCAACGCATCAATGATTGTCTCATGGTCTTCCATAGAAATTATCCATAGCTCTTCATTTGTAGGTTTTCCATGATACCTCTCCAGTTTTATATTTGTTGCCAACACCAAATGTGAGTAGTGTATAATCTTGTTATGTGTTTCATAATCTTCAAATGCAAGCAAACCATTCTTCCTTATTAGGTATTTTCATAGCAAAGTGCCAACAACCACCACCGAACCTATTGGATAATGATAGCCATCATCAAAGAAATTCTTAAAATTTGCTTAAGGGGATCAAAGACTTGTTATCAAAATTTGCTTAAGGGGATGTCTTAAGGGGATCACCAAACCTATTGGATAAGGAAAGCCATCATCATCTTTTCGAGGTGCTGTTAACTTATGTTTAGTCTCCACACAATGAGCTAACCAATATTCAGTTTCCTCTTCATTATTCTTTGGTGCAACAACAGCATACACGTCCTACAAACAAATTTTGATTCAATAACTTGCACATGTCCATAAAATTTGACCAATCAACATACATGCATTTATATGTACACATAAATAAATAAAAGCACTACAAATTAGTAATGAAGTGAAATAAAATGAAATAATTTGAATTAAATTACCTTCTTGTACAAGGTCTGAAACACGGTCATAATCGTCTGATGCAAATAGTTGATCATTGTCTTCAATTGTTGTTTCACTTTGATCGTGTGCTTGTGCAAGTGTCAATGGTCTTTGCTTCCACTCTTCAACCCATTCTGTATTCTCACATGCTTCCCAATCTCCTAAAATACAAAACTAACAAAAATATGCAAGCTCCCTTGTCCAGATAGTCCATGTACTTGCATTCAAACTCCTAAATGAATGCCATTTAGTAGATCCACTGATTGTCTAGCAATCAAGTATAGGTGGAATGTTTTCTTCTTCAACCAACCAAAAGAATCAACAAACTGTAGAGTATTCGCTTGATCCAGGTGTACATAATCTTGTATTGCACCAATCTACAATCCCACGTGCATCTTTAAATGTTACTGCATCCTCAAATTTTAATTGTTGTCTAGCAAGAATTCTTTTAACACACACACTAGCTCCATCATGTTCTCCTTTACCATGTCCAGCTTCAAAAAAATTCCACATATGTTGGACATTATTCTCCTTGTGAACCCTACTTAACCAATAGAACATTCGAGCATTCTTGAACTACCCCGTACAATTATCTAACCATATAAGATGTTCAGTAATCTGGATTCCTCTTTCTCTTAAATTTGTATAAAATATATTGAAACAATATTGAACAAACTCTGATGAGTGTAACCGGTTGTCACTCAAATAGAAATGATACTTCCTCAAAAATTTTCTATCATTCTCTGTGCTATCATCTGCATGTCTATAAACAATATGAACAAACATAGCAACCTGCACTGAATTGTAATAGTGTGATTGAATGTCCTCTTGCGGAGCTAAAGTATAGTTTTCCATAAAATCAACCACTGATAGTATAGTACCAACTGGAAATGTGTTTCTACATTCATGAAATTGTCCATCAAGCCATCGAGCTTGTTGAGAGTGCTTGACATATTTTGGTACAATTTTACTCTTAAATTCTAATATGAATGCATGCACACTAACCTTTTTCTGTAATTAAATCACAACGCTTTCCAAATTTTCCATCTTTTAAAGAATATTCAACATTCTTAAATCTTTTAACATCCACTAATTGTTGCCCAAAATCATTTTCAACACTTTCATGCATACAAACTCTTAACAAAGAAAGATTGCCACAACTAGTGCATTGTCCAGAAATACATGAACTTAAATAAAATGATTTTTTATTAGATCTTTCACAGAACAAACTTCATATAAACTCTTTTATTGCTTCAGTTGGCATATTAATATCACATTCCTGTATAATCATGTTACGATGTAAAGTACAATGTATATATTGAAACACATCATAATAATAACGAAATTAAACATGTGTTTTACAACAACAAGATATTCGTTGCTTATTAATATTTACATACCATGGTTTGCATTTTTCAAAAGATCTTTGACTTATTTTAATATTATCAGGTAACACTAATTCATCACAAAAAATTTTATAAAATTTAGTTTACGTTGTATCTAATAGGTGTTTTAGATGAGGATCGCAAACTTTGGACCCCACTCTTAATTTTAAAACATCTCTAGCATTAGATGATACCCTAGTATTATCATGCCAATATTTTTCGATCAAAGATCTGATTTCAACATTCAGTTTCATGTCAGATCTCGGGAGTCGACCACTAAAACTCCAACATTGGTTAATTGGATCATTTTCTATACTTTCTCTTCTTTTTGCCACTCTTACCAATATTTTAGGATGTATTTTTAGAATTCCACTAATATTGCTTACCATTCTTCTATTCAAAGTTGTTTTATTCACTATAGCAATTGTTATAGCTCGTCTTGCTGCATTATTATCTTTGGATTGACTATTACTTCCAATAGACTCAATGGCACTAGCAATAGTAGACATAGCATGTTTTAGTGATTGATCTTTTCTTCTTGGTTTAACAAAAATGCCTAACATTTTCATTACTTTTCTCATTTTCCACATTCTCATTAATTGCATCATTAGTTGACATTGAAATGATAGTTTTTTACAATAAAAAAATTTCTTGTATAATCTATTGGCATGTGTTCTTATTTGTCTCCAAGAAATTTTACCAAGAAGATTATCCAAAACATCTCTTTCAATTTTGAAAAAGAAATTCTCATTTTCAACATCACATCCTGGATTTTCATTTTCATTTTCAACTTCAAAACAATTTTTATTTTCAACAACAAAACGGTTTTCATTTTCCTTTTCAACAAAAGGATTTTCATTTTCATTTTCAACAACAAAACGGTTTTCATTTTCATTTTCAACAAAAGAATTTTTATTTTCATTTTCAACAACAAAATGGTTTTCATTTTCATTTTCAACAAAAAGATTTTCATTTTCATTTTCAACAACAAAACGGTTTTCATTTTCATTTTCAACAACAAAACGGTTTTTATTTTCATTTTCAACAAAATGATTTTCATTTTCATTTTCAACAACAATTTGTTTCAAATTTTGATCTCTACGAATATTATCAATCTCAACATTGTTATATCCAGCTTGTTTTAAATCTCCTATCAACACTATTCTTATTTCATTCAAAGGTGGATTTGAAGAAGTACCTAGATTTGTGCATATTGAAACATTCTCCATAGCATTGACAGAGGGATTTGAAGACATACCAAGAGTAGTTTGTATAATCGTATTAGTTTCCACATTCACCTCTTGCAAATTTGCATCGTCTACATCCATGGTCTCTTCAATGTTTTTATCTTCAATAGTTGTGGAATTGGATGCTTCAGCATTATTCATTGATTGAATCTTTATTCTTCTATCTCTTTGTCTTTTTGCCTCATCCTTTCTCTTTGCTTCAATTTCTTCAGGGGTTAATAGCTTCCTATCTTTCCTCTTATTACGACTTTGTGATCCCATGATTAAAAAATTTATGAAGCATGTACAAAAGAATGTCAAAAACTTGAAAGCCATTCTTCTTTGTTCAAGTCCTTCAAACAAGTACCAATTCAACAAATTTTCACTCAAATAGTGTCTCAATAATGGCTTCTGTCAAAATTCAAACAATATTCCAAGTTGATGAACCTACAAAAGAAAAAAAGATGGTAGAGAATGCTGCAAGTGTCGTTGTTGGCCATACTGTAGAGCAAGTTGCAGGGCTGACAATCATAGTACAGTCTTATTTAAAAAAATGGGCAAATTATAAACGGGATCCTGTTTTATTTTGCACCGATGAAGTAAGAAACAGGATCCCGTTATTGAAAATTTGAATTTTAAGCTCAGGTTTTGCTTTGTAACCCAGTTCAGGAAATGCTTTGGGGACCCGACCCTGACCTCTGGACTTGGTTTGACCTGCAACTTAAAGGTCTTGTCAATGTCACAAAAAAATAGTGACTTTGGGCATATATCTGAAGGTCTATTTTGCAAAATATTTTGACGAAATTAAAACCCATTATAGATGAGATAGTGTAGATTCCAAATATGTAATTTTTTTTACAATTAGATTAATTTTTCTATTTCTTAATCAATTTCTGATGAAATAGGTCCATAAACTTGAATTATCAAGGTTTTTTAGTATTTTAATAACTTTTTATTAAAATATTTTTTAGTAAAAAAAATTGTAGGAAAACGTACTTTAGACAATTCTTTTCAATTTAAAAAAAAATTCAAAAAATGTTTAAGTTTAGGTCATCTTATGCGTGACATACACGATGATTTTTTAAAAGACTAAAAATGGCCAATAAAAAATTAATAAAAAAAATATTCAATAGAAAATTACAAAAAAAAATATGGAAAACGTGCTTCAGTGAGTTACAAATCTTTTCCCAAAAAGATTTTGAAAAATATGGATATTTAGGTTAAAATATGGATGGCGTACACGTACATGGTATAGTAAAAAAAAAGTGACTTTTAAACAGTGGTTTTTAGAAACGCCTATTCAAAATCAATTTCTATCATCTGGGTATTGAAAAAAATTACATATTTGGAAACTAGACTCCGAGTACTACATTTCATATTTAGTGACTTTTTCCAAGATTCCACCTTTAAGTGCTTCAAATCTTTAGGTCAAATGTGACAAATTCTGAAAATCAGGGAAAACACTTCCACTTTTTGGCCAATAAGTGGACAACTTCTTGCACACACCCTACCTGCAGGCAACTTAAATAATTCCCAAGTCTGATTTTTTAGAAAGGAGTCTATTTCTTTGTTCACTGCAAGCTCCCACTAAACCTTTGTATCCACCTGCATAGCTTCATCATACCCTTCTGGTTCACCAGCATCTATTAACAAAATAGAATACAAAGAGGGAGAAAACCTTTCAGGAAGTCTACTTAGCCTTGTTGATCGTCTAACATTCACTAGAGTTTGTGGTATTTTCTTTTGTTGTTACAGAGCATGAGGAACCACTAGAACATCATTATCTAAAGTATCATCCAGCACCACATAATCTTTTTCTTTCTTCTCATGCTGCTGCAATTGATCTTTGTACAGCACCTTTTCATTGAATACAACATCCCTACTTCTCACAATTTTTTGATTTTCAAAATCCCAAAGCCTATAACCAAATTCATTAATGTCACATCCAATGAAGGTACACATTTTTAATTTTGCATCTAGCTTGGTTCTATTTTCAGAATCTGCATGTGCAAATGCTTCACATCCAAAGGTTTTGAGAAAAGAATAACTCACCTTCTTACCAGTCCATGCTTCCTCTGGAATACCATAGCCTAAAGAAACTGAAGGACCTCTGTTAATTAAATATACATCAGTGTTGACAACCTCTACCCACATGTTTAAAGGCAGCCTAGCATGCAATATCATGGTCCTTGCACGCTCCATTATTGTCTTATTCATGCGCTCAGTCACTCCATTCTCCTGTGGACTCCCTAGAACCGTTTTCTACATATGGATTCTATTAAAGGAACAATAATCCTCAAATTCTTTACTGCAATACTCACCACCATTATCAGATCTGAGACATTTTAATCTTTTACCCATCTCATTCTCAACCAAGCTTCTCCATTTCTTAAATGTTTTAAATACATCAAATTTCTGCCTAAGGAAATAAATCCAAACCTTCCTAGTTGCATCATCTATGAATGTAACATAATAGCGAGAGCCACCAAGAGAAGATACTTGAGCCAGTCCCCATACATCTGTATGCACCAGCTCCAACTTTTCATCTTTCTTTTGCTTCCCATCCTTGAGAAAACTAACTCTCTTTTGTTTGCCATACACATAATTTTCACAAAAATCTATATTAATACATTTCAAACCTGGTAAAACTTTCTTAGAATGAAGTACCTTCATACCTTTTTCACTCATATGCCCAAGTCTGTTATGTCACAGTGTTGTCTCAGAACCTGCATCAACTATTTCAATCTCTTCCTGCGAACCTGCAGCAACTATTCTTGAACCTGTTTATTTTTTCTATGCAACAGCTAAAGTAGAAGGAATAGTATGACCTATACAAAGATATAAGGTGCCTACTTTCACACCTTTTACTACTATTAAGGCACCTCTTGAAACCTTCCAATTTTTATCAGTAAATGTAACAATGCAACCTTCATCAGTTAGCTGCCTTGCTGAAATAAAATTCCTACTCAGCCTTGGAACATGCCTTACCTCTTGTAGTAGCCAATGATTCTCATTCTGCAACTTAATCTTGATTCTTCCCTTTCCAACAATCTGACAGGGTTCGTTATCTCCCAAATAAACCAGCCCAAAATTCTGTTGGACATAATCAAGAAAATAACTTCTATGGGGCGTAGCATGCAATGAGGTCCCTGAATCTAAAACCCATGAATCATCAGCATTATCTAGGGAAAGAATCAAAGCATCATCTTTAGATTTATTACTTACCACATTTGCTTTCTTATTACCTTCTTGTTTGTCTGCTTCTTTATTCTTCTGAGATCAGTAATCTTTCTTCAGATGACCTAATTTCCCATAGTATCAGAAATCCTTCTATCCTCTGGATTGGGATCTCTTGTCCTTTGATTTTCCTCATGACTCCCCATGACCTCCAGAACCTTTTCCTCTCTCCTTTGATCTACCTCTGCTTTCTGCATTCAAAACACTACCTGATGTGGACCCTCCTGAGCTTTTCTGTCATATTTCCTCGCTAAGGATAACACCAACAACATCATCAAATTTCAAAGTATTTGAACCAGAGACAGAGTTACTTACAACCATTACCAAGCTATTCCAACTTTCTGGCAAAGAACATAAAACCAAGGGAGCCCTCACCTCTTCATCAAATTTCACTTTTATAGAAGTTAACTGACTGGTAATCATATTAAACTCATTTAAATGATCTGTCACAGATCCACCTTTAATCATTTTTAGATTAAACAAACGCTTCATGAGAAATACTTTATTTGAGGCTGAAGGTTTTTCATACAATTTAGCCAAAGCTTTCATCAATTCATTTGTTGTCTTTGCTTCTGTTATATTGAATGCCACAGATGGTGTCAGGCACAACCAAATGGTTCCCAGTGCCTTTCTATCTAGAAGTTTCCAATCCTCATCAGTCATTGTTGCCAGTTTCTTGGCTACTCCTTCCAATGGCCTCCATAAATCCTTCTGATAGAGATAATCCTCCATCTGCATCTTCTATAATTGATAGTTTTATCCATTGAATTTATCTACCTTCAATTTACCCTTGTCTGTCATTGATCCCACTCAACCGTAAGACTCCCACTCGACCATGAGACCTTCCTGCAGATGATAATCGAACACAACCCACTCTGATACCACTTGTTAGGGTTAGCTGACAGAAGATATCAATTAAATGCAAATAAATATTAAACAGAGGAATGAAAAATACATAAAAATAATAACAGTGAGAGACAATTTTAACGTGGTTCACCCAAACTCGGGCTACATCCACCAACAGAGAGTCCAATATTATTATCTAGTAAATCAAACCGATTACAACCAGCAATCCCTGCAACTCAATACCACTGTAAAATGCTACAATACATCAATGGAAACCCTAACCCTTAGCCACTCTTATCAAACCTTATGTCGGTTAAATGATTTGGGGGGAAACTGCGCTGATAAAAGTGGGGTAAATTTAACCTCCGAGTCTGAATAGGCTCCATATAACAACATTTATAACGAGTACACATTTTTAAAATTTTGAAATTGCAAACCCACCAATTTGTATTGGTTTTAGGCCTCTTGGAAACCCAAGCCTTAGCTTTGGACCTTCAACTAGGAGACCATGAAAACAACAAGAGAAAAAACTAGTTTCACCACTATGGCTGATGAATTTTTTTTTAGAATCTTTTAATGAGATTAAAACTCATTGTAGATCTGAAAGTCTAGTTTTCAACTATGTATTTTTTATACTATTAGACATAATTTTCTATTTATTAATTATTTTTTAAACAAAGAGACTCATAAACTTGAAATAACCTACGTTACTATTTTTTTAATAACTTTTTATTTTGAAAGTTTCTTGAAAAAAAAATTATGTGTGACCAATCTAGACATCATTCTCTACATGATAAAAAGAAAATTAGTGAATTGATTAGTTTAGCTCAAATTATGTTGGCCATACACGAGGGGTTTTAAAAAACACTAATTAGGGTCATTAAAAAATTAATAAAAAATATGTATCAAAAAATTACAAAAAAATATCCTTACCAAAATTCAACATCATGTGCATCTTTGCACATAATAAATTAGAAAAATACCTTCATTTAGGTCAAATTATTTTGGTCGTACACATGCATGCTTTGGCAAAAAATAGGGGACTTTTAAAAAACCACTTTTTGTACATCCTATAAAAACCCAACTTTCTTCATCTGGCTATTAAAAAAAATACATATTTGAAAACTAGAAACAAAATCCTACATATCTTATTTTTACATCATCTTAATATTTTATGTGCAAGTGCGTCAAATTTTCACTCCAAGTGTGACAAAATTTAATAAACAAGAAAAACACTTCCACTTTTTGGCCAAAAAGTGTACTCATCTTCTTGCACTTACCCATAGTTTAAGTGGTGACAGGACATCGTAAACTTGATGTTATTGATCTTAGATTAACTTTAAAACTTGAATTTACCTTAGCAGTACTAGCAAGTTAAAAAAAAAAATTGGTAGTTGTGTTTGGTTTAGGTTGAGTAAAATTTAGGGCATGATATTTGGTATCAGAGCAGGGTTTACAAACACTGAAAAACTCTAGGAGTGTGTTTGGGTCATGTTGTTGAATGTGTAATTGTGGAATGTTACCACTTTATGTGAAAATGTTTGTTAGTTAATAAGATGTAAGTAGTAACACAAGTACTTGGGTTGACTTATTTTTAATTTTTAGGTTCATTTTTGTGAGGACCGCCCTTTTTACTACTATTGTTATGACTATTTACAGTACTGTTATTGTTACTTTCATATTTGTGGGATAGCAATTCCCGGAATTTGTCAGACTATTTAACTTTATTATGTTTTCGGAAAAACTAATTGGGTGATGTTTGGATAAGTTACTTTTCAGTAAAATGAATTAGGGATGATGGAAAATTGTAATATGATTTTTTTAATTATGATAAATTGTACTAAGGCATGAGAATGCATGTGTTATTTAAGTTGCTTCGGCTATGATGAATTTATGTGGTTACTGATCTTGTAATTGAGTGTGCAGGGACTACTAATCAAACCACAGATTTCGGAGATCATTCCACACCTTGTTAATTGTTATTCCCTGTTAAGCCGATCTGGTTCCACGAAGAACCAAGATCTCTTTGTGTTTGATGTCTTGATGTAATGTGGTCTTTCGTATGGTCGAGTGGGTTAGGTTACCCTCATGTATCATTATTTTTATAAGTAAGTGTTGTTAAGAGATTGAATTTGAAATTTCTATTTTTCTTTAAATTATGAGGCCCTTTTTCTTGTGCTTTACCTTGACCTGGGGTGTCTTGTATGGGTTAAAATTGACCCTGGGTTCTACCCCATGGGTCCAGGGGCCCATTTGGCATGGGTAACCCTTGAGTAACCTCCATCTAGTCAACTTAACCTTCCCCTGAAGTTAAGTGGCGAAAATTGGAGGTAGGAGGGGACATGATGGGTTGTACCAACACTCAACCCATCCCCTCTACTTTTCCCTAGATAAGAGATGCCATCCATTAGTAAAAGTTACCTCTTCTTTAGTAAGATTCCCCCATGTACTATGGGGACACCCATGTGAAGAAAGGAGAAAGAGGCATGGGTCACCTGTCTTGTTCCCATTTAACTTTTTTTTTATTTTTCCCATGAGAAAGTGGAGTCACATGAAAGGAATAAGGAGTACCCTTGGGAATGGAGAGTGACATAAGCCACCTGGACAGAATAGTGATTTTTGGGAAGGGTGAGGAGGTGACAAGTGTCACTTCCCCATTTCTCAAAATTAGAAAGAAAGAGAATTTTGGGTTATTTATTTTCAAATTTTGGGATGAGAGGGAGTTAGTTGAATTTTGGGGAAAATCTTTCATCTTTGGCCTTACCAAAAAAATAGAGAAGTTAGTTTGGAAGATAGAGAAGGGAGAGGGAGTTGGTGGCTAAGCTTGGAAGTGAACTCTGTGGACTCTGCAACAACTTCATTCCAGGAGGGCTTTGCAAGGTTGGTCTAAATTTTATCTTTGTTTTGGTAGAACTGAAATGTGTATGAAATGTGTGTGAAATATGTGTTTAAATTTGTTTTTCTGTGGGGGTTCTTGTCGGGTGTTTGACAGAGCGTCTCCCACTTGGGAGAAATGCTCATCAAGTTTGGGGTAGGGGAGGAGAGATCCTCCTCGGGTGCATACCTGTTCCATCTTTTGGGATGTTGAAAGCCTTGAGGGCATGTATCTGTGACTGTATTTTTGACTTGAGAGTCATATACAGATTTCTTACAACTTGTGATCACACTTGGTTGAGACCAAGAGATATGAGTTCATTTATCTGTCAGGGTGACACTCTGGAGTCGAGTGTATCCACTCTCCTGCCCCTTGTGAAACTCACTGTAATTGAGTTTCCGTATTGTGTAAAATAGCCACGGGTGTAGGTGTGCTTTGGGATTGTTGTTGTTTCTGTTGTGAAGTGGAGTGTTTGAGTACCCAGGTGTGAGTATGGTCTCCCTAGCTCGGGGGTGACCCTCTTGCGGGTCTACGGTAGGGAGGAGAGCTAGACAAGTGGTATTGTCTTCTTTGTTTGTCTTTGATACGCAGGTTTTTCTCTTGGAGCTTCTGGTTGGCTATTTATGAAGAAACAGATTAGCTTCTTGTCATGGGAATTAGGCCTGGTTCATTTCATAGAGATGAAAAGAGAACACCTCTCTTGTTATTGTTGTAATTTAATGATAATCTGGGAGTGAAGAAAATCACCTCCCTGATCTTGTTATTATTGGGTTTTATTGGTTGTCATAAGTTTTCAGTTGTGTACTGTTTGGGAGGAGAAAGTTCATATCTGGGAAGTTGGTATTCATGATTGAGAAACTGTAATATGAATGTGCTTAAATTTTTAAGTTGATGTTTGCAACCTTTGTTCAATAGCAATTTTTGTGTTTCAAGTATTACTGAAAAGAATAAGTTCGTTTTTGCAACTTAATCTGAGTTGTTTACATTTGAAAGTTTGGAATTGCTTCACTAGTTGAAATGCTAATTTTCTTTTCAATGTTAAAATGGAAAAGACAGTTTAAAATATTTGAGTTATTCTCCATATTAATGAGTTCTGTTAATTTAGAAGGATTAGAGGAAATCTAGCATGTAAATATATAATCTGTTGTAAAGTTATGAAGTCTTAAATGTTTATGAAAATGGAAAATTATAATTATAATAAGGGGATAGCTAGTTACCATTTCTATCAATTAAGTGAACTTGGGATATATATATATATATATAATATATATATATATATATATGTATATAGATAATTATATCTACTAGTTATGACAATTTCTTTATAACAGGTTGATTTGGAGAAAATGCATTAAGTAGTGAAATTGAGAAATTTAGGAAATAGTTAAGCACATATAAGAATATTTTTATATATAAATAAATTTAAATATATATATATATAGAAATATATATATATATATTTCATATTTTGAGTAATTATCATTTTCCAGAATAATAGTGAAATTGAAAATAACTTATCATTTTTATGAAATT
The DNA here is from genome assembly GCA_027924645.1 of Cunninghamia lanceolata. Lineage (NCBI taxonomy): Eukaryota > Viridiplantae > Streptophyta > Pinopsida > Cupressales > Cupressaceae > Cunninghamia > Cunninghamia lanceolata. The sequence goes on along the minus strand of BSBN01001468.1, from coordinate 81,576 downwards.
GACGGAGAAATATCAATATAAAAATAGATATATATATATATATATATATATATATATATATATATATATATATATTTATATATATCTCTAATTATATACTCATTTTTTAAATATATATATATATATATACATATGAATATATATATATATATATATATATAAATATATATTTTAATGTTGTGAGAAATGGCGGACCAAATGTAAGCCGCGGTTTTAAAAACAACACAGTCGAATTTTTATATTGGGCGGTGGGGAGTAAACCCCACCGCAGGATTGTTAATACATTTGGAGGTGTGGAGTGGGGGCGGAGCCCCACCCACACCCCCACGTCGTGGGAATGTGGGTGGGGCTCCGCCCCACTCCACATCTCCCCCCCCTCCAAACCCTTATGCCTCCCGCGAAACCTTTCCGCCGCTCTGCGGCCACCGCGAAATCTTGTCTGCCGCTCTGCGGCCACCACGGAATTTCGTCCGCCGCTCTGCGGCCACCCCGACCCTGCTCCTCTGCGGCCACCGCCGCCCATGGCCGCCGCCTGCTGTGAGTCTAAAGCAATACAAAAATGTTAGGGCTTGAGCCCTAACATATGAATGGTGTTTTTGTAATATAAATACAGTTTATTTTTATATAGCTTTATATATATAGGCATATATATATACTATATATGTCTATGTATATAGCTATATAGATATATTATAATAATGATTATATATCTGTATATATCTATATATATATATATATAGGTATATAAGTTGTGGGAAACCAATTTGTCCATTATATAGACATTAAAATAAATATATTATAGATATATATATATATATATATATATATATATATATATATATATATATATATATATATATATATATATATATATATATGCATAGGAGTGAATCTTTGAACCAATTTATTGGGCCCTCGTTTAAGATCGTTATAAACTATGTCTCATGGATATAGAAGAACAAAAAATATATATATATATATATATATATCTACATATATATATATCTAAATATATATATATATAGATGTTATTAAGTGTTGAACACAACAACCAAAGAAGATATATTACCATGAACAGAGTTTTATAAAGTGGTGAACCACCTACATCTATTGACAACGTCATACGAATTACAATCAGTGTATGAATCGTAATTAAGAGTAACAGTAACAACAGTAATTCTAAACAAGAGAAAATAAAATTATAATGTAAAGAGAGTTTAGGAATATTCGGTGATACTCAGGAAAGAGTTTCTCGGAAGTTTCAACTGTTAACGTACTAATAATCACCCGGAAAATGAAGAGGAAAATTACACAACTCTTGCTCAAAAGAACACTGGAAATAAACTTATGAAGCCACCACTAACTATCCATGTGGTCATATTAACCTCAACTGTAGCAAACGATCTCATATGTAAACCTGTAAGAGGTTCCGAAGAAGGAAAAACTAACATTGGAAAACACAGAGGAGAAAATGCGCGACCTTTCTCACACGGGATAAGAGAACTAAGTTGACGGACCCTTCTGTCAATTGTGCTTAGGAACAAGTTGACTAAGTATTTACGAAGAGGAGGAACCTAGATCGGGGAAGATTAGGAGACCGAGTCCAGCGAAATAGTAAACCAGCCTTTGTGACCGAGATCATCCTGAAATTAGGTTTAATATCAACAATAGCTGCAGTAATAACCCTGATTGACGTAAATCACGAAGAAAGGACAGGATGCACATAAAGAAAGTATAGAAAATGAAAGAGAGAGAGAGACCGAAATATAAACACACTAAATGAACTAAGAGATAGTTAAGGTAAGGGCGATAAAGATATAATCCAACTTAAGAACTTGTGGAAAGGGAAGAGAGGGCAACCAAACCGCCTTGTTGAAAATGCTAAGTCATAGGAGGGGTATGTTTCAGGAAACAAGAGAGGAGACAGACAACCGTGCCTGGCTGAAAAATGACTAAATAGGGAGATCACTAGCCGGTTTAGTCGGAACAAGGCGTCGTGGGGAGTGGTTCCTCTATCAGCGAACCACGGGCGTAAATGAGTGCAGCGTAATTCCCACTAACACCGTAAGGCATTCTGCTACCGAACATTGCCGAGGATTCGATTGAAGAACTTTGGTAATCTCACTCTTGCAATGACGTTAGCAGCGTTGTATAGACCCTCTTGTTGATCTATATGCTTCTGGTTGCACGCCATTGTACTTGTATTCCGCCGATGAGAATAGTGTTTCGCCATGAGAGAACACCGTTGAGCATGCGTACGCATGCGAAAGGGGTTTTTAGGACAGTGTGAGAAAAGTTTTTCATATCTCGTGTCATAACCACATGACAGATGTGGCTATGACACGTGCGATGTGTGTTGTGACCACAAGGAAAATGTGGGCATGACATTTGGTATCAGAGCCAAGTTTGTAAACACTGGGCGTATTTGGGCACGTTATTATTCCGCAACTTTGGCTAATTAGTTTCTACCTTGTTTTGTAGGATGCCTCCCCGACGTGTTCGACGAGCGCGATCACGCCACACAGCGTCAGTCGAGGTGCACAGCGATTCCTCAGCCGAGGGACTGGCACCCGCAGATTCAGCAGCACCACCTGCCCCACCTGTGCCACAAGCACCACTAGTACCACAGGCGACACCAGTAGCGGATATAGGTCCACAGATCTTACAGGCACTACAGACTATGCTAGACAGGTTACCACCAGTGCTTCCTGAGCCACGTATAGAGCCTCGTGTTGCTCCGCGAGAGGAGCCACGTGCCGAGTCACGTATTGAGCCACGTATGGAGCCCCGCGTTGATCCACTAGAGGTGAGACGTGTGGAGCCCTTCGTTGAGATTCCTGACACAACAGTAGAGGAGGTAGGGTCGGCCTCCCGAGCACGGAGCAGGAGTCCTCCGAGACTTTTGAGACAAGAACAGGTTCAGCAGGGAGTATATGAGGATGGTGTGGAAGAGCCACTTGGGAGACTTAGAGACAGAGGGGACCCTATCAGAGATCTACTAAGGCTCAACCCACCCACCTTCGCAGGAGCTACAGAGGGAGCTGTGGCCGAGGCTTGGCTAATTAGCTTAGACAGGTGTTTCGCATTGCGACCATATGAGAGCAACACGAAAGCACGAGTGGCAGTTCATCTTCTTAGGGATGCAGCAGCCACCTGGTGGCGTACAGAGGAGTGCAAGCGCCGACTCTCCGTGGATACACTCACATGGGACATCTTCATTGAGCGCTTCAATGCGCGGTATTTGTCCGAACATTATAGACAGCGCAGAGTCGATGAGTTTCATGATCTACAGCAGAGGGGACTCACCGTTACTCAGTATGAGAGCCGATTTATAGAGCTTTCTCGTTATGCGGAATACCTCCATGACGAGAAAATCTTAATACATAAATTCATCAGGGGGCTAAATCACGGGATAGCAGGACCAGTTCGTATGGCAAATCCCCAAACCATGAGCGAGGCTGTTGAAAAGGCCCTTATATCAGAGGAAATTCAGGGACGAGGACAGAATTCACGCCCACAGTACCAGGAACGAAATCCCCAACAACAGCAAAATTTTCGAAGGCCTCAAAACACAACACAGAGAGGAGGATATAATGCTTCAACATTACCTCCTAGGCCTCCACAGCAACAGCAACATCAGCAAAAATCCAAATTTCAACAGAGGGGACAGGGAGGACAGAACCGTGGATGGCAGCAGCAGGGACCACGCAGGGATCAGAGACAGCAGGGTTCATCGGCAGGACCCGCAAGGTCCCAGCAGTCTTACAGAGGCTCACAGGGATCCACCGGACGGACCGGGCAACAACAGTCGGGCAGAACACAGTCAGGGCAGTTACAGGTTAGAGGACCATGTTATGTATGTGGTGGGGCAGGGCATCTGGCTAGAGAGTGTCCGCAGGGATTTACTGCAGGGGGTCAGCCCCGATCAGGAGGGTCTGAGCAGACCGTAGGTGACGTGGGCAGATCTCACCACATGTTTGCAGCGGTTGATAACCGCCAGGCTGATTTTCAGGCTTCTGTCATCGAGGCAGCAGGTACGATTAGAGACTTTCCCATCTCGATCCTTTTTGACTCAGGAGCTACTGACTCTTTTTTGTCTACATCGTTAGTGGAGCGTTGCAGGCTGGTGGCTTCTAGGCAAGACATTAGGTGGGAAGTTGAGTTGGCCTCAGGGGCCAGGATGTCAGTAGATACCTTGGTTAAAGACTGTGAGATCACATTGGGACCCTTCACCACAACGTGCGACCTTAGGATTATGCCATTAGGGTCTTACGGAGTAGTTCTGGGTATGGATTGGCTTGCGGCACATAGAGCCAAGCATGATTGTCGCCAGAGAACGATGAGCTGTTTAGACGATCAGGGTTTGTCGGTTGAGATAGTGGGCATTCAAAAGCCCACGGCAGTTCGTATGATATCCGCACAACAGCTTAAGCGCTGTATGCGGAAGGGATGTCAGATGTTTGCCATCACCGTCAGTGATAGAGCAGAGGACGAACCTGAGGCTACTTTAGATGATCACCCTATCCTTAGAGAGTTTGCCGATGTGTTCCCGCCAGAATTACCTGGTATGCCTCCACGTAGAGAAGTGGACTTCCACATTGACTTAGTGCCAGGTGCAGAGCCGATATCCCGCGCACCCTATAGAATGACGACCCATGAACTCACAGAACTTAAGCTGCAGTTGGAAGAATTACTTGAGAAGGGACACATCCGACCTAGCGTTTCACCATGGGGCGCACCAGTGATCTTCGTGAAGAAGAAGGATGGGTCTCTTCGTCTATGCATGGACTACAGGCAGTTGAACAAGGTGACGGTGAAGAATCGTTATCCTCTACCTAGGATTGACGACCTTTTTGATCAGATGCAGGGAGCCAGAGTGTTCTCGAAAATTGATCTAAAATCTGGGTATCATCAATTGCGCATCACGGAGTCAGATATTCATAAAACTGCTTTTCGAACCAGATATGGCCATTATGAATTCACAGTGGTACCTTTCGGGTTGACGAACGCTCCTGCAGTATTCATGAGTCTCATGAACGGGGTGTTCCGTACATACCTAGACCGGTTCGTGATCATATTCCTAGATGACATTCTGATTTATTCACGGACTGAGGAGGAGCATGTAGAGCACTTGCGTCAAGTTTTGCAGAAATTACGAGAGCAGCAACTTTTTGGCAACTTGACGAAGTGTGCCTTCTTCAGGACAGAGGTGCAGTATTTGGGACACATTTTATCAGGCGATGGCATCTCCGTAGATCCATCTAAAATTAGAGCAATCCAGGAGTGGCCGGCACCCACGAACGTGACAGAGGTCAGAAGCTTTATGGGGTTAGCTGGGTATTATCGTCGGTTTGTCGAAGGTTTCTCCAGGATAGCACATCCCATCACTTCCCTTCAGCGAAAAGGGAAGGGTTTCACTTGGACCGAGCAGTGTGAAAAGGCTTTTGGAGTCCTCAAAGAGCGTCTTACGAGCGCTCCTATTTTAGCAGTTCCAGATCCCTCGGAAGAGTTTGTAGTTTGCACGGATGCATCATTAGAAGGTTTGGGAGCCGTGCTTATGCAGGATGGACGAGCGATCGCATACGAATCGCGGAAACTAAAGACACATGAGTTAAACTATCCTACGCACGACTTAGAGCTTGCAGCTGTTGTTCATGCCTTGGTTCGCTGGAGACACTTTCTCTTAGGGCGACGCTTTGAACTCCATTCAGACCATCATAGTTTGCAGTATATTTTTACACAGCCTAATTTGAACGCCCGCCAACGACGTTGGATGGAATTCCTATGCGAATATGACTTCGATGTCCATTATATAAAAGGGAAGGAGAACGTGGTCGCTGATGCTTTGAGTCGAAGACGCCACGAGATCCAGACCCTGACCTTGAAGATGGACTTGAAGGATCGCATCTTACAGCATCTGCCGGAGGACGAATGGTTTCTTGAAGTGCAGCAGGCAGTACTAAATCAGAAGGCCCTTGAGGGCAAATTTTCAGGATATACCCTTGATTCTGATGGAATGCTTCGACATCGGCAACGCATCTATGTACCCCATGCGGGTAATCTTCGTACAGTAATCCTATCAGAGGCTCATAGAGCACCCTACGCAGCACACCCAGGAGTGAAGAAGATGCATGCTGATTTACGACAGCTTTATCATTGGGCTGGGATGAGGCGTGACATTGCTGAATTTGTTGCTCGTTGCCTGGAATGTCAGAGGGTCAAGGCCGAACATCAGCATCCAGCGGGACTGTTGTACCCTCACGAGATACCTGAATGGAAATGGGATACCATTTCTATGGATTTTATCGTTGGTCTACCTATGTCATCACGTCGCCATGATGCTATTATGGTGACAGTTGACAAGCTGACCAAAGTGGCGCATTTTTCACCAATATGTACAACGTACAATGCACCATCAGTGGCAAAGGTGTTTCTTGATCAGATTGTTAGACTTCATGGAGTACCTCGCCGCATTATATCTGACAGAGACTCCGTATTCACTTCATCGTTCTGGAAAGCCTTACATCAGGCGTTGGGCACACAGCTCAACTTCAGTTCTGCATATCATCCGGAAACCGATGGACAAACAGAAAGAGTTAACCAGGTGTTAGAAGACATGCTTCGCATGTATGTGATGGACCACCAGTCTAGATGGGAGGAGTACCTGTATCTAGTTGAATTCGCCTACAATAATGGGCATCATAGCTCGTTGGGTATGCCTCCTTTCCAGGCATTATATGGCAGACCATGCAGAACACCTTTGAGTTGGGATCGTATAGAGGACAGAACAGTCATCGGCCCAGAGATAGTTCAGAATATGGAACTGCAAGTTAAACAGATAAGACAGAGGCTTCTGGAAGCACAGGACAGGCAGAAAAAGTATGCCGATGCAAAAAGGACAGACCGAAGCTTCTCTGTGGGGGAAAGAGTATTTTTGAGAGTGCGGCCGCACAAAAGTCCAATCCGTTACGGAAAAGGCTCTAAACTCACACCTCGATTTGTAGGACCTTTCGAAATCTTGGAGCGGATAGGACCAGTAGCCTATCGTCTAGCCTTGCCACCTAGCCTGTCACGTATCCACGATGTATTTCATGTATCAGTTTTACGTCAATATATTTCTGACTTATCTCATGTGTTGGATTGGAGTGCTCTTCAGGTAGAGGCAGACGGACAACTGGCGTTGGAGCCAATTCGCATATTGGCTCGACGGACGCTGGCCCTTCGAGGTCGAGAGCTGGACCAGGTTAGAGTCCAATGGGACTTATACGACGAAGTTACTGCAACATGGGAAGATGCAGAGAGATTGAAGACCCTGTATCCTCACCTTTTTGACGACTTCCAGGAGGAAGTACCGTCTTAGGGGGAGAGGATGTGAGGACCGCCCTTTTTACTACTATTGTTATGACTATTTACAGTACTGTTATTGTTACTTTCATATTTGTGGGATAGCAATTCCCAGAATTTGTCAGACTATTTAACTTTATTATGTTTTCGGAAAAACTAATTGGGTGATGTTTGGATAAGTTACTTTTCAGTAAAATGAATTAGGGATGATGGAAAATTGTAATATGATTTTTTTAATTATGATAAATTGTACTAAGGCATGAGAATGCATGTGTTATTTAAGTTGCTTCGGCTATGATGAATTTATGTGGTTACTGATCTTGTAATTGAGTGTGCAGGGACTACTAATCAAACCACAGATTTCGGAGATCATTCCACACCTTGTTAATTGTTATTCCCTGTTAAGCCGATCTGGTTCCACGAAGAACCAAGATCTCTTTGTGTTTGATGTCTTGATGTAATGTGGTCTTTCGTATGGTCGAGTGGGTTAGGTTACCCTCATGTATCATTATTTTTATAAGTAAGTGTTGTTAAGAGATTGAATTTGAAATTTCTATTTTTCTTTAAATTATGAGGCCCTTTTTCTTGTGCTTTACCTTGACCTGGGGTGTCTTGTATGGGTTAAAATTGACCCTGGGTTCTACCCCATGGGTCCAGGGGCCCATTTGGCATGGGTAACCCTTGAGTAACCTCCATCTAGTCAACTTAACCTTCCCCTGAAGTTAAGTGGCGAAAATTGGAGGTAGGAGGGGACATGATGGGTTGTACCAACACTCAACCCATCCCCTCTACTTTTCCCTAGATAAGAGATGCCATCCATTAGTAAAAGTTACCTCTTCTTTAGTAAGATTCCCCCATGTACTATGGGGACACCCATGTGAAGAAAGGAGAAAGAGGCATGGGTCACCTGTCTTGTTCCCATTTAACTTTTTTTTTATTTTTCCCATGAGAAAGTGGAGTCACATGAAAGGAATAAGGAGTACCCTTGGGAATGGAGAGTGACATAAGCCACCTGGACAGAATAGTGATTTTTGGGAAGGGTGAGGAGGTGACAAGTGTCACTTCCCCATTTCTCAAAATTAGAAAGAAAGAGAATTTTGGGTTATTTATTTTCAAATTTTGGGATGAGAGGGAGTTAGTTGAATTTTGGGGAAAATCTTTCATCTTTGGCCTTACCAAAAAAATAGAGAAGTTAGTTTGGAAGATAGAGAAGGGAGAGGGAGTTGGTGGCTAAGCTTGGAAGTGAACTCTGTGGACTCTGCAACAACTTCATTCCAGGAGGGCTTTGCAAGGTTGGTCTGAATTTTATCTTTGTTTTGGTAGAACTGAAATGTGTATGAAATGTGTGTGAAATATGTGTTTAAATTTGTTTTTCTGTGGGGGTTCTTGTCGGGTGTTTGACAGAGCGTCTCCCACTTGGGAGAAATGCTCATCAAGTTTGGGGTAGGGGAGGAGAGATCCTCCTCGGGTGCATACCTGTTCCATCTTTTGGGATGTTGAAAGCCTTGAGGGCATGTATCTGTGACTGTATTTTTGACTTGAGAGTCATATACAGATTTCTTACAACTTGTGATCACACTTGGTTGAGACCAAGAGAAATTTTATATGAGTTCATTTATCTGTCAGGGTGACACTCTGGAGTCGAGTGTATCCACTCTCCTGCCCCTTGTGAAACTCACTGTAATTGAGTTTCCGTATTGTGTAAAATAGCCACGGGTGTAGGTGTGCTTTGGGATTGTTGTTGTTTCTGTTGTGAAGTGGAGTGTTTGAGTACCCAGGTGTGAGTATGGTCTCCCTAGCTCGGGGGTGACCCTCTTGCGGGTCTACGGTAGGGAGGAGAGCTAGACAAGTGGTATTGTCTTCTTTGTTTGTCTTTGATACGCAGGTTTTTCTCTTGGAGCTTCTGGTTGGCTATTTATGAAGAAACAGATTAGCTTCTTGTCATGGGAATTAGGCCTGGTTCATTTCATAGAGATGAAGAGAGAACACCTCTCTTGTTATTGTTGTAATTTAATGATAATCTGGGAGTGAAGAAAATCACCTCCCTGATCTTGTTATTATTGGGTTTTATTGGTTGTCATAAGTTTTCAGTTGTATACTGTTTGGGAGGAGAAAGTTCATATCTGGGAAGTTGGTATTCATGATTGAGAAACTGTAATATGAATGTGCTTAAATTTTTAAGTTGATGTTTGCAACCTTTGTTCAATAGCAATTTTTGTGTTTCAAGTATTACTGAAAAGAATAAGTTCGTTTTTGCAACTTAATCTGAGTTGTTTACATTTGAAAGTTTGGAATTGCTTCACTAGTTGAAATGCTAATTTTCTTTTCAATGTTAAAATGGAAAAGACAGTTTAAAATATTTGAGTTATTCTCCATATTAATGAGTTCTGTTAATTTAGAAGGATTAGAGGAAATCTAGCATGTAAATATATAATATGTTGTAAAGTTATGAAGTCTTAAATGTTTATGAAAATGGAAAATTATAATTATAATAAGGGGATAGCTAGTTACCATTTCTATCAATTAAGTGAACTTGGGATATATATATATATATATATATAATATATATATATATATATGTATATAGATAATTATATCTACTAGTTATGACAATTTCTTTATAACAGGTTGATTTGGAGAAAATGCATTAAGTAGTGAAATTGAGAAATTTAGGAAATAGTTAAGCACATATAAGAATATTTTTATATATAAATAAATTTAAATATATATATATAGAAATATATATATATATTTCATATTTTGAGTAATTATCATTTTCCAGAATAATAGTGAAATTGAAAATAACTTATCATTTTTATGAAATTGACGGAGAAATATCAATATAAAAATAGATATATATATATATATATATATATATATATATATATATATATATATATTTATATATATCTCTAATTATATACTCTTTTTTGAAATATATATATATATATATATACATATGAATATATATATATATATATATATATATATTTTAATGTTGTGAGAAATGGCGGACCAAATGTAAGCCGCGGTTTTAAAAACAACACAGTCGAATTTTTATATTGGGCGGTGGGGAGTAAACCCCACCGCAGGATTGTTAATACATTTGGAGGTGTGGAGTGGGGGCGGAGCCCCACCCACACCCCCACGTCGTGGGAATGTGGGTGGGGCTCCGCCCCACTCCACATCTCCCCCCCCTCCAAACCCTTATGCCTCCCGCGAAACCTTTCCGCCGCTCTGCGGCCACCGCGAAATCTTGTCTGCCGCTCTGCGGCCACCACGGAATTTCGTCCGCCGCTCTGCGGCCACCCCGACCCTGCTCCTCTGCGGCCACCGCCGCCCATGGCCGCCGCCTGCTGTGAGTCTAAAGCAATACAAAAATGTTAGGGCTTGAGCCCTAACATATGAATGGTGTTTTTGTAATATAAATACAGTTTATTTTTATATAGCTTTATATATATAGGCATATATATATACTATATATGTCTATGTATATAGCTATATAGATATATTATAATAATGATTATATATCTGTATATATCTATATATATATATATATAGGTATATAAGTTGTGGGAAACCAATTTGTCCATTATATAGACATTAAAATAAATATATTATAGATATATATATATATATATATATATATATATATGCATAGGAGTGAATCTTTGAACCAATTTATTGGGCCCTCGTTTAAGATCGTTATAAACTATGTCTCATGGATATAGAAGAACAAAAAAAAAAAATATATATATATATATATATATATATATATATATATCTACATATATATATATATCTAAATATATATATATAGATGTTATTAAGTGTTGAACACAACAACCAAAGAAGATATATTACCATGAACAGAGTTTTATAAAGTGGTGAACCACCTACATCTATTGACAACGTCATACGAATTACAATCAGTGTATGAATCGTAATTAAGAGTAACAGTAACAACAGTAATTCTAAACAAGAGAAAATAAAATTATAATGTAAAGAGAGTTTAGGAATATTCGGTGATACTCAGGAAAGAGTTTCTCGGAAGTTTCAACTGTTAACGTACTAATAATCACCCGGAAAATGAAGAGGAAAATTACACAACTCTTGCTCAAAAGAACACTGGAAATAAACTTATGAAGCCACCACTAACTATCCATGTGGTCATATTAACCTCAACTGTAGCAAACGATCTCATATGTAAACCTGTAAGAGGTTCCGAAGAAGGAAAAACTAACATTGGAAAACACAGAGGAGAAAATGCGCGACCTTTCTCACACGGGATAAGAGAACTAAGTTGACGGACCCTTCTGTCAATTGTGCTTAGGAACAAGTTGACTAAGTATTTACGAAGAGGAGGAACCTAGATCGGGGAAGATTAGGAGACCGAGTCCAGCGAAATAGTAAACCAGCCTTTGTGACCGAGATCATCCTGAAATTAGGTTTAATATCAACAATAGCTGCAGTAATAACCCTGATTGACGTAAATCACGAAGAAAGGACAGGATGCACATAAAGAAAGTATAGAAAATGAAAGAGAGAGAGAGACCGAAATATAAACACACTAAATGAACTAAGAGATAGTTAAGGTAAGGGCGATAAAGATATAATCCAACTTAAGAACTTGTGGAAAGGGAAGAGAGGGCAACCAAACCGCCTTGTTGAAAATGCTAAGTCATAGGAGGGGTATGTTTCAGGAAACAAGAGAGGAGACAGACAACCGTGCCTGGCTGAAAAATGACTAAATAGGGAGATCACTAGCCGGTTTAGTTGGAACAAGGCGTCGTGGGGAGTGGTTCCTCTATCAGCGAACCACGGGCGTAAATGAGTGCAGCGTAATTCCCACTAACACCGTAAGGCATTCTGCTACCGAACATTGCCGAGGATTCGATTGAAGAACTTTGGTAATCTCACTCTTGCAATGACGTTAGCAGCGTTGTATAGACCCTCTTGTTGATCTATATGCTTCTGGTTGCACGCCATTGTACTTGTATTCCGCCGATGAGAATAGTGTTTCGCCATGAGAGAACACCGTTGAGCATGCGTACGCATGCGAAAGGGGTTTTTAGGACAGTGTGAGAAAAGTTTTTCATATCTCGTGTCATAACCACATGACAGATGTGGCTATGACACGTGCGATGTGTGTTGTGACCACAAGGAAAATGTGGGCATGACAATTTTAAACTATAGTTGTTAAATTGTTGTGCATCCCTATCACCCTTTTGAATAGTGACTCTATAGTCAAATTAGAATGAAATGAATCTAATTGACTAGAAATATAGTATGTTTAACATCTCATTGTAAGTGCAAAATTCCTTGTATCATTTAATCAAGTATTTCTTAGAGGGGTTAGAAGTTGATTATTTAATGGTGTGATTGCCATGTATAATATTATAACTATATGTGCTGATGTTTTTTTTTAACTCTTAATGTGATAGTGGCTTCTTACTTCATTTGATGAATCTACTTCCTTGCATTGTGTCTAGAGGCATAGTTTGTAATGGAGCCAACCTCTTGGAAACGTGATCTAATTGACTTTGCTATAGATAGTACACATTAGTTTAGGATGTAAACTAAAATATTTAATGAATACACCTTGATCTCCTGAATTTGAGTCTAGCTATCCTATCCTTGAATCTTTAAATGTTGCCTTAACAAATTTCTCCTTGTGATATTCTAATTGTTTGTGCCCTTAGCAATTCTTTTAATGTTAGTAACATTTTTTTTTCTAATTGATGAGTGGAATTGTTTAGGAAAAAGTTAGGTTAAAGGCATATAAGGCTTGATTCTAAATAAATAGTTCTAGTGAATTATAAGGTAGGAAATATAAATTTGTTTCAACCCATTTCAAATAAATAAACGTTACTCAAGAAATATGTGAAGTCTCAGATTATTGATCATTTATACGACTTAATGCTTTAGGATAGAATAATGACAATAGGTAGAGGATATAGTCAAAATATGTTAAAAGCACATAGAGTGAAGAATATAGAAATGTGTATATTTATGCTCTTTTTGAACCAATTAAGACTGTGAAAGTAGAATTCTTTCTTTTGTTAGTTATTATGTGTGGAAAAGTCTTTGCAAATGACCATTGTGTGAGAACTGGTATTGATTAAGAGTTGAAGCATACTTAGCATATTGTACCTCTTTGTGTGTGTTATTGTGATCTTTAGCCAATAATGGAAAAAAAATGTGAAAGATTGTTGTCATTCACATTAGTTTTTGATTAGAGGTAAAACAGGTTTTGAAGGGACCCAAAACCCTTTACAAACTTCAACCTTAACAGATGTTGACCAACAGCACAACAACAGCCCAGTTGCCAAGAGAACAAGTGTCAAACTAAGATAGAGCATCCAAAACATAGCACTACATAAAACAAACAAAAAACCTAATCTATACCAACAACAGATCTAGCCTTCCGCACACCTTTAATCCAAGTGTGGGAAAGAGAGACAAACTTTGGCAAACCCTTCTTCCTACAATGCACTAATGTCCAATAGACATCAGCATCTAGATCCACCGAGCAAGGGGAAAGGGGAGGAGAATGCTCCACAAAACCCCTACCCATAGGAGAGGCCCGAGAGGGAGACCCAACTGGAGAGGAAGACTATTGAGGAACCAAAAAATGAGCCCAAGCAAAAGATATCATTCTAGCAAGAACAGAGGAAATAGCCAAGCCATCACCACCACCACAAGCCAAACTGTCGTCAGCAGAGGAAGGAACGACACCAACAGCAGTAGCCCAACCACAAGGTGGAGCAGAGCAAACACTGACACCATCTACCAAACAGCCGCCAAAAAGCAGCAAAGCAAGCTCAAGCACAGAACAAGGGACAATGGAAGCTATAGGTTCTAAAATCTTCGCAGCCTCAGAAGAAGACTTGGAAGACTCTAAAGAAGAGTCTTCAACATCTACAGTAAAATGATCAGGAGCAACATCCTTCCACCAAGAAGATGATCTAACAACCTTTAGGTGAGGGCAATTTGATAGTGATGTAGATTACACATAGTGTTACATTATTTATGCATTCATAAAATAATAGAACATGTTAGATGGTAATAGATAGTTTGATACTGTGTTGTTATTGATGCATGTTTGTTTGTCTATTTATCTAACATATATATATAGTGGTCACTCCATCATGATTGCTTGGGTGCTAACATATATCTTAACCTTCTTTGATAGCTAACTTGACTATGTTCCTAAGAGAAAGGGAGAATTAAGACATAATGTAAGAAAAATATCATATTATTGTAGGATTTCCAAAAGAAATAGGTTGAATTAAAGATGAAGTAATGAAATACATGTTTAGTCATCTATGTTTGAGTGTAAAATGAGATAAAAGTTACTATATAGGAATAATCTATGAGGAATTAGATCCCTAAATGAGCTTATTCAAGTACAACACGTAGTAGGTAATTACGACATGTATTTCTTCCTTATGTATTTGGGTGTGTAAGTAACTAAGTTCTTAGAGTTTGAGAGTTGATGGTGAACTATTCTATCAATGTATGAGATCGATTTAGGAAATATCTAAGTAACAATAAATAATAGAGACGGTGGAAATAACTTTTGTGATACGCAGACACTAGTATTTTATGTGATTGTATCTCTAGTCATGATATAGGATATGTAGTACCTCCTTGATTTGTTTTCATATAAATAACTACTTTTGAGGTTAGTAAGCTTGACTTCATGGTATGGGAGATTTGTGTTCCTTCTCATACAAAGGTGTGGGTCTCTTCCTTTAATCTTATGTTTGTGAAGTTCATGTTTACCTCCCTCTTTCTATTCCAGTAGATTGAGGGCTCAAACTTATTGGATGTGCATGAAAAGGGGTGATCATTGGGAGATTATAATAATATTATATGACTGTATCTCTTAATTGACCTTTGCTTTTGTTAAACCATGCCTGTGTGTGCATAGGGAAAGTCTAATTCATGTTATATTGTTGCATTGGGGATGGTCCGTAAAGCACCTTTGTCGAGTGGTACACTCCAAGTTTGTTAAGCTTTTGATAACTACATTAGATATTAGTGTTGGGAAAACTATTTCTAGTATGGGTCCTTGGATTTTTAATGCAATAGTGAATTATGGGTTTGAATAGTATTAGGTGTTACCATAATGATAATTTAGACTATATTATATATTTTTTTAAATCTCTTAGATACTCCTGCACATGCTATACTTTAGCACTAGGATTTACATTGATTATAGTGCATGTTCATTACAGTGAGAGGTATGGGGTTATCCAATGTGATGGTTATAATTATTGAGGTTGAGTCTACCATACTCCTTCTCCCCTTTGGGTGGCTTGTATAGTAACGATGTAGTTTTGTTGGACAATTTTTTATGAGATATTGGTTTGCTTCTTTATTTAATTTATGTATTTATGGATTTATTTGTTTCATTAGTTATGAATCTTTAAATTGTCAACTAGAAGTATGAAATTTTTATTATTATCTTGGGTTGCTTGGCGATTAATTTTGATGTGCTCCCTTACCTCAGGGATTTATTAGGTTGAACTTTTGAATGAATTTGACATATTATTGCATTGGTGGCCACACTTGAATTTTGTTATCTTTATGAGATTTCATTTTGAATTTTAATTAATATTGGTATCATTTTTTTTTACAGTTATTGTTTCCTTTTGAGGCCTTTGCTTAATTATTATTGTTGGAGCTTTTGAAGTTTTCATGTATTTAAGATGTCCTTTTTGAAGGGAGCCCCTAGAAGGTTGAATGAGAGAGAAGGTGGCTTGGGGATTCTTGGAGGATTAAGACCTACTAATAAGATTAGTATAGGAAGGTTGAGTTCTTGTCTTTCCGTAGATTCATAAATTTATATATACCCTCTTCTTACCCTATAACACTAGGATACTATGGTATCAACCCTTCTTAGAGAAATGAGACTTGTTTGGCACCATAGGTATTTGGATGTTAATTCTTCTATTGCAAGCTTGTTAGCTACATAGTCATGAATTAATGGTTATTTGAAAGCATTTGAGCACTAATCATACTTCTAAATTCTCTTTAAGTGAGCCTCATGTTGCAATTGAAAGAAGTCATTATATTGATTCTATATATCTCTAAGACATGTAATTTTAGTAAAATAAGTTCTAGAAGCTACTTGAGTGATAGGAAAACACACTTAACAACTTGATGCATAGGATGGTTCTTAATTTGAATGCTTGATTTAATTATCAATATGCTTGATAAGCTAAGGTTAGAAACCTTGATATGTTACAAGTAATAGTCTAATAATTGTTGTGTTTTAGTATGCACTGATACGAATTTACTTTATGCATGACTCTTGTGGCACTTCATGGGATAAATTAGTGTTTTGGCATCCTTTCCTAATGTATGTCAATGTAGATAGTGATGTATTTCTTGTTCAACATATATGGAGGTATGGTTGTTTTCACAAGGAAGATAGCATCTAGGGTGCTAATTATTTGTTGGTTATCTTGGTTACTTAGTTTTTCACAACCTAGATTTGGAACCTCACTAATGTGATGCTTTGTTACTATGGTGAGTTATTCCACCCTCATCTCTTGAGGGCTTCCAGTAGGTATCCTAATCTTAAGGGGGGAGGATGTGAGACCCCTATTCTATGTACTCCTATTTCATTGAGATCCTTAATGTTCCTAGAGATATTTTGATGATTATGATGCTCAGTACTTATGGATGGCACATTTATTTATTGTGGATGGTATTTGATATACTTATGGATGTTATATATTATGATTCGATTCCATATGATATCCTTTGATGATATTATTTGATGCATACATGTATTTGTGATTGATGACTTTTATATGTTAGTCTATGGTTGTTAATGGATTGGTGATAATATGTTTTTTATATTAATAAGCTGCAAACCCAAGTGTAGATCTCGATAACAAAAAGCCAATATGAAGCAAAATAGACCAAAGCCTCAAACAGCCACAAAATAGAAGACTAACAGTAGATTAACATCATAACCAAAAATTATAGAGTTTGAGAGTTTTAAAACATAAGCTAAAGAAAAATCTAACTAAGCAAGTCCTTCCAGTCTTCATTGAGTAAATTAAACAAGTTTTCCTTGTTGTCCAGCAGAGTATCCTCACCTTTGGCCCGATCTTCATGCAGCACCGAAAACACTACAACAACCATGTGAGAATTCTTCAACATCAGATTGATCAACCCCTTCACTTTGTTCTTCGTAGCAGCAAGATGCGCCTTCACTTTAGTAAACTCCTTTTCTAGCCTCTTGGTGTCTAATTACATTCTAGCACTCATAACCTCTTTGTCTAGGATTTCCTAGATCTCCGTGTCTTCATCATTGGTGTCGTAGTAGGAATTGTTCATTGATTCAAAGTGGCTGGCACCTTCCAGTTCCTACACCAGGGCTGACTTCATTTTCTCAACTTCTGCTTTCTTCCCTAAGACCTCTTGGTCAGAATTGGATGAGTATGGTAGTCATCAATTTTCCACAGTCCATGATGTTGAGTTTGAAATGCTTCTGGATTTGACTGTGTATTATTATTTTCCTCAACGTTTCGAATCACACATAGTGATCCATCATCAGGAGAAAGATAGCAAGCAAGAGAAGAGAGAACATGAATGAGTAGTCAACTATCTTCATAAACTAGGGTTGTCCCTAGCCAGTCTAGAGTATCTTCTTGTACTAGGTCTCCTATCATCACCTTGTTTCCCCATGGCCCTTTCCTTCACCACCTTAACCTCCTCTTCTGCATGTTTCTCCTCTTTATCTGGCACTCCTTGAGCAGTCCTAGCCTCCATACCACCCTTCTCCCCACTTCTACTAGGAGTGTTTCCACCATCCTTATTTGGCTTAGAAATTCCCCTCTTTCGTATCTTACTGCCTTGTTTAGGAGATTTGCCCTTTAAATTACATAGACCCACCGCAACGTCAGCCCTAAAACCCCAAGGGAACTCTCCCCGCTAACTTGACCAGGGGCCTGCGGAGTCTCAAGAAGGGACTTGGACCTGGACTTAGCCTTAGAAACAACAGGACTAGGGGCCGGAGCCGAGGAGCTCAAAGGTATATTAGCGGGGGAAATTAGTGACGAGGGCACAGAGTTTTTTTTTCCTTTTCAGTCATCCAAGTCTCACATTGAGCGGGACTTTCTCCTCAGGATCATCTGTAGAACTATCTTCCACCAGACAGGTAGAAGGGGGTTTGGAGGGGCAAAGGGTGAGATGATACTGGTAGAGGCAAAAAATAAGCCCCTGATACAGAGGCAAATTAGAGACCTCAGGATTACTTTCACCAGATTTTTTAGTTTACATAATAGAAGCTTCCAAGCTAGATAAAAGGTAGGAGGGAAAGTTGACAGCAACTTTGTGGCAGAAGTGGTTCAGGAAGGCAATTAAATGGTAGTGATAGAACACCTTATATCTTCCTTCTAAGGTAGAGTATTTCATAATCAAGAAACAAACCCGATTCCAATGACTTCTTGTTATTTGTGATAATATGTTATTTACGATGGATATATTTTGGCTAGATATACTATACTGACACTTCTTGTTGAGTGTATAGATGGAATTATTATGTCAATGGATGATGGGGGTCATTTAACCATTTTATGTCTTTCAGTGTGATGTGGGACCTACGCATGGAGCCCTAAGGTCTATTGGCCATTATGTTAAGAAATGTGATTTTTAGTGTTATGTGAGAAAACAATTATGTTCTTGTGTGGGTTTTAACCCTGTGACTTCTAAAGTGATTTTTAAGTGTTTTAAGAGGTCTAGGTTTTATTTTATGTTTGGGAAATTGGCTTAGGTCTAAGGTACATAGGTTAGAAGTTTATTTTTGTTATTTATAGTCTTTTAAAAAGGTTTTTAGACCCTCCTTTAAGCCCCACTTACAAAAGTGACGAAAATGGGAAGGTAGTTGGGTGGTTGAGTTAGATATGGTAGGAAGTTACTCCTTCCTTCTCTATAAAAATCTCTTCTTTCATGGAGTGGGGTGTGACTTGCTCATTTTTATGATTTTGATTGAAGGATTCTACCATTAGTGGGATATTGTGATTTGAGGTGGCATGTTTTTCTTTATTGATTAAATGTAAATATTGTATGTCATAATATTATATGTTTTTCTTTATTGATTAAATGTAAACATTGTATGTCCTAAATATTATATGTTTTCTTTATTGATTAAATTTAAATATTATTTTTCTAAGGGTTTTGTTAGGGTTTGTGAATATGTGCTTATTTTGTGTTGTGTGCTATTTCTTTATGTGTTTATAGGGGAGTTGACCCCCTCTTGCGAAGCGGTTGATTTGGTCCTCCATGTGCAAGGGCTTGAGTCAGTATAGCTCCCACAAAAAGGGGAACCTTTATTTCAGGGTATGAGTACCCATGTGTATTCATGGCTATGAGTATCCCATATCTATATACATGTTGGCTTTGTCTTGGAAGGATAAGGGTGCTTTGATGGTACATTGTGGTGTATGGAGGTTTGATGTGAGATTGCTTTATGGGTTAAGGTGATACATATGTATTCCCCTAATAGGTAGAGCCCCTACTCCCCCTATGTGGAATTCCTTTTTGGAAATCAAATGTGTTAGAAATGTACTTTGGGTGTTTTTGTAACTATATGAAGTGTGAAACAAATGTGTACATATCTATTTTGTTTGTGTAAAGTGATCTTGTTGAGTTGTGTTGTGAAGAGGTGCCAAGTGGCTAAATGTTTCCCCATACTCAGGGTGGGTTGTCTCACAACCCTATGGATGGGTGGAGATCCCATTGGCATATTGTTGTTTTTGCTCTCTTGTTCATTTTCAGCTTCTTGGATGGAGGTTGAATATGTTTTGGATTTGTTCAAGTCTCTTGGAAAGAAAAGAAATGTTGTTTTGTTTTCAAGAAACAAATCTTTGTTTCATGATGTACTTTGTGTATCAAATGTTGTAGATCATTTGTAAAAGTGTTAAACCAGCAAACTTGTGTTGTTACATATGCATTTGAGGGAAAAGAAAAAAAATTGTTAAGTTGTAAGTCAAAAATGTATGTGCAAGAAAAGCAAGTTATGTGTTTCTTTTGAAGAAAAGATTGTATCATTGCATTATATAGTTACCGAGAATCCTCATGTTCCATAGATTATCTTGTAATAGTTTCTTATACACTTGATTTGGAAAATGTTAAAGAAAGAAAAAAATATTTAAATGCATAATCATATTGATTTCATTGTATGATTCAACGAAGGAAATCCGTAAGAAGAGAATTAGTTTTGAGCTAAGTATAAGGCAGTTTCTATTTAAGTATCTTTAAATTAAGATTTGGGAAATAAAAATTAAGTTAAATGGAGTTAAAACTTAATTGTAATAAATCTATCAATTTAAAATTTAATGAAGGCGTAAATAAATTTCTTTTTTTAAAACATTGTCAAATTTCACAAGATTGTGATGTTATATTTATATATATATATATATATATATACATGTATTTTAACTTTACTTAGACATTAATCAAACTTAGGACGGATTGTCATTAAATGTTAAACTCTTTCAGTGGAGGTAAATTGTTTGCCAATAAATCATAAAGTTATGATTTAACATTAATAGTAATAAGTTGGAGTTGTAATTAATCTTAAAGTTTATCTCAATGAATGAATCTAGGAGATCTTCTTGAACTTCAAATGAGCAAGGAAACCCCTTAGTTTGATGGGAATTGAAACCAAGTCAACAAAGTAATGGCTAACTTATTTAAACCTTTGATCAAGAATATTAGTATAACCAAGTGGAAATTTTGTTTAGTTTGATCATTAATTCAATGAAATCAAAATTTATACTATGAATTAAAACGTAGTAAGTAGTTACATCTAAATCTAAAACTACTTGAAACAATAAGTAAATGTTGATTACAACTTAGAACTTGAAATTAAGCTAATCTATCTTTTAAGTTTTGATAATGTCAAAATAATTCTTGTGTCATTGATGTTAATAGTAAAGTTAAGAAATAGTTTCATTCACTTTAAAATTTTGTTCCAGGCATGATTATTTGTGCAAGGTTATTTATATCAAACGTAACTCTTCATTTTCAACCTCTTGATAGTCAAGTTATTATTAAGCAATATTTTTCTCTTTATAGCTATATTAGGGAAATGAATGTAGATAGGAAAGGACTAATTGGTAATTGTTAAGTGGTTTGTAAACTAATCAAACTTAGAAGGGTAACCAATTTCTATACTCTAGGATACCTAGGAAAAGTTTTGTACATCTCAATTGGAAACACTTAGTGCAAAATGCAAACTAGGATAGTTTAAGCGGTGAGAGGACTTCGTAAACTTGATGTCACCAATCTTAGATTAACTTTAAAACTTGAATTTACCTTAGTAGTACTAGCAAGTTGAAAAAAAAATTGGTAGTTGTGTTTGGTTTAGGTCGAGTAAAATTTAGGGCATGACAGGTACATTTCATATTCTGTCATTTTGGAAAAAATTTACAGGTCATTTGATTATTTTGCATTCAAAGCTATGCAATTCCTCCTCTAGTCATAAAGATTGTAACCTAGATGGGCCATGGAATGATGTTTTTTTCAACCCATGCATCATAAAATTACTACTAATTTTGTTTAATTGGGAATCTAGCATCTGGTTAGTCAGAGCAAACCATGAGATTAGTTTGCTTAGGTTAGCTTTGAAATCCTTGGCATGTATGTGACGATATATAATGATGGGTAATATTATAATTTGGTAGAGTATTTGTTGGAACATGGAATGTGGTAGGAATAACTCTGCCAGACGATTTGGATTTAGATTAACTTTAACCAATATTCATATGCATATGCATGAGTGATTAGATTTCAGGAAATCCTACCACTAAAGACAGGGAATGTTTTTGGTTCAGAATGGCTAGCTGAATCTAAGAACAAATGGGATGTTTTGATACGCAGAACATTGAACATGACATCTAAACCTCAAAATCCCTCCTAGGTTGTTTTCTGTATAAATAATATGTTATAACAAATTGTTGTATTTTTATCTTATAAAATAATTTACAAATTTTAAGTTCAATGTTTTTAAAAAAGTTAAAACTAAGATGAAATAGTCTTTTAAATCAATATAATTCAATGACTAAAATTAAATTATTTTCTATTTTAAAATAATCTAACAAATTTGTGATGCCTAATGGAATTTTTAGCTAGGCCTTGACTACTTCAAGGCACATAGACCGCGAGTTAAACAACTTGTTGGTTGTTTAAATTCCCAACCTAATCTCAAGGGAACAGATCTATAAAATAGTCATTTCTAATAACTGATTTGCCTCAAGGGATTGGCCAATGAATAGGAAATGGGGTTTTCAATCCCTTTTCCTCTGCACTTTAGGCTCTGTGAAACCAAAGAGGGTGTTCCTTTTTTTGGTGAAATAGTGTTCTTACTCAAATGGATGGGGGTCCCTGAAATACTTGCTCAATAACACTATTTCTATAATAGATATGTTCCTTCTAGATTGCTTAAAGAATTTTTGATAAAGTAAAGTAATGGGGTAGATTCTTAAGCTTCAATCCTATTCTTTGTAGAGGAACATGTAAAATAAACTTAACTTCTAAAAACCTACTGCTGGAAGGGAAAATGTTTTGATCCTTTTAAAATGATGAGGATGATTAAGGGGGTGTAAGTGTAGTATAGTATTCATGAATAGATCAGTGCCTATCCAAGGGTCATAGAGTCAAGAAACTTACATAAACTTAAAGAACTATGATGTAATAGATCTCAGTTTATTGTAAAGATATAATAATGCCTTACATTAAAAGTACTTTACTAGTTTTAGAGTTAACCATACTTAGTTATCCCTATAAACCAATACTATATTCAATATTCTCTTGCAACCATTTATTTTACTACTTGAGTAAATGCCACGAGAAGAATATACAAACATGGGAAAGACTATGATGATGAATAAAAATGATCCTTAATCAAATATATATTCATAAATGTAGAACTCTATACATGAAGTAGGAGATAGTACACTCTAAGACTCAACAAGATTTGTAAAGTAAATTGTTCATTAAATTACAACATAGCCTTTACGGTTTCATCAAGAAATCTTAAAACTCAGAACGAAGACTTGAAAATAGATGACTGATTTTATTGCAAAAAACCAACTATATAAACTCCTCCTTAATCAGATTGATCCCACATTTCAGACTAAGTCTGGAAACATGACCTCGAACCAATAATTTTCACAAGCCCTGAATTCTGTTTTATAGAAACAAGGGAGAAAACAAGCTTCAGGCTTCAAGACAAAAGAAGTTACAAATTTGAATAACCAAAAGATGAAGCTGTGACAAGATACCAGTGTAACCGCCTCACAACTGTATGCCCAATCACTTTTGGCAGGGAAAGGAGCCAGGCTTTTGTTCATGGTTGATACATTTGTCGGATGCCATTGGAGCTAGGCACTCCTCAAATGCCATCAAAATATTTAATGAGAGCATTCACTACTCTATCTATCCAAGCTGCACGCCAAAAAATGAGAAAACCTACAAAGAACAACATCGAAAGGAAACCCAAGAAACCTGAACCTCCTTCACTATTTCCAGACTTCTTTGTAATGGTATGATTCCTCCCTCCTAGTTGAGAGGTTTCCAGCAACTTCAACCAGGTAGAAACTAGGGGAATCCATACATGGCTAACTTGGGCAATGCTAGAAGTCAATCCAAAAGAACAACAACAACAACAACAATTCTTCCTCCATCCCTTATCTGTATCATCCTGGTGGACACTCTCCTTACACCTAGAGTTAATTCTCTATTAGGAAAATTAGATGTAAGGGAGGGGTAGAGGAAGATGAGAAGATTCTCTACCTCAGAACTAAATCTACCTTCTCACAGAAATAAGGAACTTCTGGAGCTAGGAGATCATCTCTTAGGGCCCACTATCAGATGAGATAAGAGGCAGGAGAAGAAATCATAGAGGCTCAATGGATGCTGCTACTATTTCCTAATTTTCCCTGCACCACTCATTCTAAAGAAAGAAACTCCAAGTCTCTTAATTCTGTCTCTTAATTCTGTAAGGACAAATTAATAGCCATGAGAACAAGGAAGAGAATCCGATAGAATAGGGGAGCAAACAAAACATACAGGAGCAGGGGAGAGCCATACTATCAGCATGTTTTAAACAGTGTAAGGGGTAACATCAACAATTGCCTATTTATAGAAATTATGGGATGCAAGCATACATCTGCACATCTTTGGTCTAATAAATTCTAGTCATTTCAAAGCATTTCTTCCATAAATGGAAATCTTTTGAGGATTACCATA
The DNA here is from genome assembly GCA_027924645.1 of Cunninghamia lanceolata. Lineage (NCBI taxonomy): Eukaryota > Viridiplantae > Streptophyta > Pinopsida > Cupressales > Cupressaceae > Cunninghamia > Cunninghamia lanceolata. The sequence continues at coordinate 56,955 of BSBN01001468.1, read as the reverse complement.
ATGAACAGAAAGATTAGATCGCATAATTCTGCTTAACTGAGAACATCACTTCTTGCATTGAAGGTGCCAAGTCAAGTGTCTCAATTTCATCACTTTAGCATTGTCATCATGTCAAAATTCATCACAACAGATGAAATGTCATTCTTGGTAGAAGCATGGATTTCCAAAGGTCAAGCCTGCATAAGCCAAATCTTTCAGCTAGTAAATTCCTTCGTAGTGTTGGTGATGGAGACTCTACACATGCCTAAGAAGTTAATGCCTATAATGTAGTATCATCAGATCTAGTGCCAACACATCCCTCTATCACAATTTTGAATCTGGGCCGTTGATCACAATCCTAGCTAGCTTGACTCAATGGCTTCGATTTGGCCTTTTATGTAGTAGGAGGGTATTGTTTGTTTTTCCCAATAATGACTGACCACCTAGATAGCTTCCCCAGCTATGATCCTGAGAAAATATCCCCTTTGCAGTATAGTTAAGATAGCATCCGCAATTCTACACTCGAAGGATATGGCCAGAGATATGATCTTGGCAGAACGGCAGAGAAGCGTTAGATCAACTACATGCAAACAGGACAACTCCCCAAAAGCGGTCACATCCCATAGGATTGTGACACATCAGGTCCTTGTTATTTAATGCATTAGTCCCATCTTTTAGAAAACCATGTGCCAAGTTTCTGTCATTCTGTGATTACCTAGAAAGACCCTTTGGTGAAGTATGAATGTTAGAAATATAAAAAACTACTTTATATCGCCAGGGACCCACCACCTTTCCTTCCTTTTGATATGAGACAGTCACCGACCAGCTATCACCCTTTTCGTGGTTCTGCAAGTGCCAACTTCATCAACATTTAGTTGCTAGCAGATTGGTGAAAACAAATCCACAATCGCCACCTGTCAAAAATGAATTAGTAGGATTGGACCTTGGCATATATACTTTAAAAACATCTTTTACCTTTTAGGAAAAGGGGACCATTGGGTCAATTTCTTTAAAATGAAGTCTTTTGGACGCGGGTTAGAAACAATGACTGTATGGCGAGGGGCCGGTCAAATAATGTTCTGGGGGACATAAGGAGACAACTTAAAAGCTTGGTAACAGGGGACAAGTGGTCAATGAAGAAATATAACAAATTTGACTTCTACATTTTCTTTTGGGATGAGGGTTTAGGGTTTAATGGATCTTTTACTCAGGACACCTCTTTTGGTATGCAAAAAACCCTAAGCTCGGGGACCTTCTAACCTAATGGCATAATCTTGAGGACAAAAATATTAGAGCTATGAAAATTTTTATATGGTTCCATCACAACCCTCAACAACTTGAACGTTGATTGCTTTAATGCACACAGTTCAAACCCATGAGCACAATGGCTCAGCGTTGACTACTTCAACGCACACAGTTCAAACCCATGAGCATAGTGGTTCAGCACTGACTACTTCAATGCACACAGTTCAAACCTGCAAAGGCATGAGAATTGCAAGCACAATAGCCCTACAAGGGTTTGAACCTTGGTTGAAACAACCACAATGCCATGTTTTAAGCAACACATTATGCCATGAACGGCTTGTGATTGCCTAATATTAACCTCTTACCAATATTCAAATTTGTTGATAGGATGAAGGTGAAATAATATTAAGAGTAGGAAAGTTTTTTTAGATTACATTCACTAAATAGAACTATCATAATTCTACCATTTACCAAAAGAATTTGAACTCAAGAATACAAATGTTTCAAACACATTGTGCCACTTTAAAATGGACAATGGACAAATGATGGTGCTAGAATTTGAAACTCGTAGCATTAAAATACAGTAGTCCAATTGTCATATTAAGGATACATAATATTATTTTTGATATTGATAAAAGTGAACTTTTGAAAGGGCCCAAACCTATTGTTCTAGGTTACAACACACCCCTAATTCTAAAATTTGGGGACCCTTGTTCTTAAAATTTTCAAAGGTTGTGCTTGCGGCCAAAATGAGTTCCACGGGTGAAATTGTACTTTAGTTGCGTGATCTAAGGTGCATTTTGATCAAAAGAAGTCATTTCATTTTAAGGGCTATCTTGCTAGGAAATGAATGCTTTGATTTTGATTTATTCCTATGTCCTAAAGTCTTTTATTAAAGTTACAAATCTTGTCAACTTTTTGGAGCCCCTCTTTCTTTTGTTTTGTGTAGAGGGTTTGAAGTAGTCACAATTGTAATTTTCCATGGAACTTTCAACTCTAGAGTTGCTTTTTGCAAACCTTGTCTAGACCCCAAGTTTGTGTAGGTGAACATTAACTCCACACATGTGGGGGTCTCCAAAATCTGAAACACTCATGCCTTGCCCACCTTTTTGTATTTTCCTCTATTATTTTCGATGCTCCGTCTCCTCAATGGTGTGTGATGACTCCTCTTTTTTGGATCTCTTGCTATTTTAGGCAAATTCATAATCGAAACTAAGTTCTTTTCATTTACCATTTTTTAGTTTTGAAAACATCTTTCGTTTTGGGGGAATGCTTTGTTCTTCTCTTGAATTGCAAAAATTGATATTTAAAAGTTGTATTTTCCTTTGATTCTACATTCAATTATAAATTTAATGGTGAAATTTTTCTATATTTTAAAATATTTTATAGGTATAACTCTGGTATTTCTTGGCCTTTGGCTCTAGGGTTTCCAAACCCTAGTATTTTTAGGCATTTGATGAAATTTCTTGTTTCATCCTCATCAAACACTTAGAAGACCTTCCCTAGGTTCTAAAACTTCATCATTCCTATTTCTGAACCTTTTGCAAATGGTTCAAATCTAGTTTAATTAGTTTTAGGTTTCATTTTTAGACTTTTGCTTCACTTTGTAGTTTTTGGATTTTTCGTTTCACTTTGTAGTTAACTACAAAATGCGCTCGACTTCTGAACCCCAACTAGAGCTATAGATCTTTTTTCAATTTGCAATTTTCTACAAACTACTCTCAGAGTCTTAATCTTGGTCACTATCTAGAGTTCAAAACTTTTTGTTGTTTGTAATCTCTTATAAATTCGCAACCAGACCCCAAACCTTGACCAACCTTCATATTTTGTTTGTAATTTGCAGTTTGCTCATAGCACTCTAAAACATTAGGCTGACACTATTTATGAATGGCATAAGCATATTGGTGAGCTCATAAACCAAACACACCCTATAGTGCCTTCCCTCTTATCCCCACCTAGGTGTCAATCCATCTTCTCTTTAAAGCTTGGTGGTTGGTATCAATTACATAGCTATCAATATTCTTTCTACAACAAATCATCTCTAGGTTCTAGATCATTCTTAAATACTTGTAGCCCTTTTTTAGTTAATAGTTAAGTCTATCATCTAGCTATCAAATCCAAAAGTTTTGAAGCAAATTTATCTCAATCCTACCACAATTTGCCAATTTTGATGTAAAATTTAGTCCAAAGGGTAAATAAATAGTATAAAAAAGTTTGGACTAGCTTTTACCTTCTAGTGGATTGTCTTATTATACTCATATTTTTTAGATGATCAATTTAATATATCACTCTAGATAACCCTTTTTGGCCCAAGCTTGAATATTTTCCTTATTCAGGCACCTACAAAATTGTGATTATATCTACCTTATGATTATTTTCCCATAAACTTCAATCATGTTTTCCGGTACCTCTAAATTATCACTATGGCAATAGGTCATCATTAGGGATAACTTTAAGGAACTCCCCCTAAAAACACCTATAAAATCCTGGTGAATCCTAGCTAAGTGCTATAATTTTCCTCGTAAATCTTTCTTTTTTTTGAAAAAAATATTAATTTTTCTCACAAATTTATCTCTATTATTAGAAATTTTTATAAAATTGTAGTGAATCCTAATGAATAATTGGTAAAAAAAAAATTCTATTGGCGAATTATACTTGTATTCAAACAAAAAAAAATAAGTTTGTTGACGAATTATATAAATATTCAAAAATATAAAATAAATTATTTGGCGAATGTGCTGACAAGTTTTTGAAAAATCATAATGTGGCTAGCAAAAATATCAAATGCTAAATTATAATGATTAATTTACTTGGCAAATTTACATATGAAAAAAAATTTACATTTAGATCGACGAATAAGATTCAGTATCACAGATGAGATCAATGACATCAGTTCTATTTTGGGTTGCAATTCTAACACACCAAGATTTGTACATAGTCTCTAGAAATAAAGACAATTGTCAATGAAGGAACGATTCAAATTAACAAAAATTAATAGATAATAATTTAATAAAACAAAATTTAGAAGGATGACTAGACTTACAATTTACATCAATGTACTTATAATATTCTAATAATTTTTCATTGTCAGATGATCGTAGATCGACAACATAAGTTCTATTTCAGGCCAAAGTTTTGGCAAACCCAAATTTCTACATAAAGTCTCTAGAATAGAGATAAGTGTCAACACCTGAACGACAAACACTTCAAGTTCAAATTAACAAAAAAAATACATAATAAAACAAAAATTTAGAATAATTACTACTATTAGAATTTACATCGATGTAATTATAATATTATAATAGATTTCATTCGTCAGATGTTAGAAAATCAATGGCATAAGTTCTATTCTAGGACACAGTTCTGAATCACCCAGATTTGTACAAAAAATCTCCATAATAGAGACAAGTGTCAATGAAGGAATGATTTAGATTAAACTTATCTTCTACATATATTCTGAATTATATAATACTTCCAAAATCAACCAATGGATCTAACCATAAATAATAAAAGTTCCAAAATTATGCTATTAATGAAAAATAATAGATAATAAGACAAAAAATTAAAATGTTGACAACAATTGTAATCTACATCAATAACCCATATTATATTTTATATTAAACAAAATATATTAGTCTACAGATGATTTTTTCATATCCCTAATTCTAGGTGCCCTAATATGAACCTTAGGTAAAGGTGTACGTAGAAAACAGAAAATTCAAAATAGTTTAAATTTTCAAAAATTGAAAAAATAAAGTTATTAGAGGCCATCGTTGATTTGTCTTCTAACAACCACCACATGAAGAAGAAAATTTGTAGCATAGACAATAGACCTTTCCCTTCTTAAGTAACAATTAGATAAATCATTATGTATAATAAGGGCCATGTTAAAGCACTCCAACAAGCCTCTAACAATTTTCCTCCTTGCCTCCTTAAGAATATGATTAGCTGCAGCCAAGCGTTCTAACAAATGTAAAGGGAAAATTTGGTGCAGAAGCACCTCGAAGACATTAAGAATCTGAGGATTCTATACATTTTATGTTATGTCCAAAATGTTATGTTGTAAGGCCTTAGGCCACTTTGAGTCTTAGTTGGCCGAATAATGACATGTATGTCAAGAAACAGTTTAAAAGCTTGTAACTGAACTAGAAGTGTAACCGATTGGCAGTGGTGGTTCATTTTCCACCATGTGTAACTGTCAATTGAGAGTCTTTTTATAGTTGGTCTCTGTTCGTGTAGAAGAGAAGTGAACGAACAGAAAGAGAAAAGAAAACAATTTTTGTATGTATAATCTCTGGAAGGAATAAAATAGTTTTGTTCTTGGTCTAATTACTAGAACATCGATTTGGAGTCATTCCACTGGTGGGTTTCTTCGAAACCAGTGGAATGACCTCCGTGATAGTTAGATCTATTTATGTCCTGTTAAGTTTTTAGTTATTCTCGTGTGTTCTATTCGGTTACAATGTGCAGAGAAGGAATTAGCACTTCATGTGTATACAAATGTATGCGAGATCAATCGGTGTGTATACGTCAGTCGTATGACAGAATAGTTTGTGTGTATCTATCCTTTTAGACATACAACCGGTTGGGTCAAAGACTGTGGACCCCACAGATTGCATAACAAATTCTAGGTATGCATCAGTGAAAGAATCTAAAGCTGGGCCGACAGTAGGCATGTCTTGCCGAAGGTGACGTTAAATGCAATGCATATCGGCATAAGAATTACGATCGGGGTGAGAACTAAGAAGTCTCGCCGATGGAAGGCTCATCGGTGAGAGATGTGTTGTCGGGGGATGCGGGAAATGTATTGCCGATGGCCCAAGTCTTACCAACAGCTATGTGCTAGGCTCATCGGAGTGAAAGAGACGTTGGTGTGAAATTTCTTGAAGTGGCCGATAACCATTGTCAGCCCGATAAGGGCATGTCGGCGAGACATTTTGTATTATCATGCCGATAGGCACATAATCGAAGCCACTCATCGGTGAGAGATATGTATCGGCGAAGGACTCTTTAGTTTGATCGACGGTGTATAATCTTGCCGATAGGCAAGAATAGGTATATTTCGGTGTGACATTTAAATTGTCTTGCCGATATACACTGTAAAGGCTATTTTGTGGGCCTTCCAAGGATTCCACAACCTGTGTTAATGTTAACTGGTTTTCTACTCTGCATCAAATTGGTATCAGAGCTTAGAAGATTCTGAGCGTGTAGATAGAGCGCCGAAGGAGGCAATCTACACTAGGAGTTGGGATGAGCATTGGTTTTTGCTTTCTGATTCTGTTGAGAAGTTTTATGGTTGCAGGTACAAGTTCACTCACTGCTGTAGGCAGACATGAAGGTCTGTCAAGAGGGCCAGAGAAGATGGTCCATTGGTTGTCGCCAACAGTCTTGGGGAGAGAGGCAAGAGAGGACTCCCAGGTGAGGGACAAAAGTGTTGTTGTAGCAGGAAGGAGTGAACTTCTGATGCACCTTGGAGGCAGCCAGTCAAACTCCATTAATAGGAGTCACAGTTAGAAGGTAAAGAGGAAGCAGCAGAGGCATCCAGTTAGTATTGAAGACATCGAGAAAGCCAAAAGATATTGCAGGCTTTTCACTGAGCATTTCCATGGGACATGGAAAATTTTCAAGTCTGGGAGTATGGTGCAGAAGCACCTCGAAGACATTAAGAATCTGAGGATTCTATACATTTTATGTTATGTCCAAAATGTTATGTTGTAAGGCCTTAGGCCACTTTGAGTCTTAGTTGGCCGAATAATGACATGTATGTCAAGAAACAGTTTAAAAGCTTGTAACCGAACTAGAAGTGTAACCGATTGGCAATGGTGGTTCGTTTTCCACCATGTGTAACTGTCAATTGAGAGTCTTTTTATAGTTGGTCTCTGTTCGTGTAGAAGAGAAGTGAACGAATAGAAAGAGAAAAGAAAACAATTTTTGTATGTATAATCTCTGGAAGGAATAGAAAAGGTTTAGTTCCTGGTCTAAAAAAAAATTATTCTATACATTTTATGTTATGTCCAAAATGTTATGTTGTAAGGCCTTAGGCCACTTTGAGTCTTAGTTGGCCGAATAATGACATGTATGTCAAGAAACAGTTTAAAAGCTTGTAACCGAACTAGAAGTGTAACCGATTGGCAGTGGTGGTTCGTTTTCCACCATGTGTAACTGTCAATTGAGAGTCTTTTTATAGTTGGTCTCTGTTCGTGTAGAAGAGAAGTGAACGAACAGAAAGAGAAAAGAAAACAATTTTTGTATGTATAATCTCTGGAAGGAATAGAAAAGGTTTAGTTCCTGGTCTAAAAATATATATATATATATATATATATATATTTTTAGACCAGGAACTAAACCTTTTCTATTCCTTCCAGAGATTATACATACAAAAATTGTTTTCTTTTCTCTTTCTGTTCGTTCACTTCTCTTCTACACGAACAGAGACCAACTATAAAAAGACTCTCAATTGACAGTTACACATGGTGGAAAACGAACCACCACTGCCAATCGGTTACACTTCTAGTTCGGTTACAAGCTTTTAAACTGTTTCTTGACATACATGTCATTATTCGGCCAACTAAGACTCAAAGTGGCCTAAGGCCTTACAACATAACATTTTGGACATAACATAAAATGTATAGAATCCTCAGATTCTTAATGTCTTCGAGGTGCTTCTGCACCAAAATTTCAGCCTTATCTCATGGCCCAACATCACAATCGTAATCATTTAAAGCTAAATCAAGCTTATCCCCAGGGATAAGTGATTCTTGAATCATTGCCTTCCCAATCATCTTTACTAGACATGGGTCATCGAGCAAGTCCCTTAAATCTGACAGAAATGCACAGACGATGTTGTTGAATAGACTTTTTTTAGGATATTCTGAAAGAATATCATGGTCAATAATGTCCCAGACAACATCGTCAACCAAGGGGGAGTCAATTAGAAACACCTTCCTTAGTTTTTGCTCATCAAATCTATCCAAATCGATCATTTCCCACTTGCAAGGCAAGAGAGAAACATGGCAAGAGATCAAATGACTCATCTTGAATTTCAATGATAGCAATTCGCTAGGAATGAATACAAAAATAACCAAAAAAGAAGGAAAATGCCTAATAAACTTATAGAAGAGGCTTAGGGCTATATTTATTGTTTTGCACATGAGAATGTACAATAACCACGTGACACGCCACCTCACAGTCACACCTATCACCAACATTTATTTCCATCATACGGTGGGTTAATTGTAATCTCAATTGGGATTGATTTGAAATAGTCACATGATTGATAGGACTAACTGCAGTTGCAGTACCTTTATCATTAATTAGAGTTGTACGATTGATAGGACTAAATGTGCTTACTTTGAAGGCCAAGTGGCAAACTGGCTAGATTAGCCAATGTCAATTGAGTTCATTAATGGTAAGTGATAAACCACCTAGATTAGACAATGTGAATTTAATTTATTAATTATTACATTCCAGGTGATGGTAGAGTCAATTAAATGGAGTTTCTTGTCATTACTAATTAGCCATTTTTCTCGGTAAACTATAAAAGTTAAAGTTAATGGCCTGTATTACAACAACTATGCAAAGAAAGTAAGTTATCAAGTACTTTTTTCTAGTCATTCATGATTTTGAATGTAACTGTGTGATAGAGTTCACAAATGTAGAATAGTGTGATAGAAAATTTTATTTGTGTGTGGCTATGTAGGATGTTATTGTTTTGCAATTCTCAAGATGAAGAAATAGAAGCCTACGTCAAGTGGAACAAATCATGTCAAGAATCGACACTTTTAACATTTGCAAATGATGCATTCTATTCTGGGTGGTGGGTTGAATCTCCCACACATGCATGCATGTATGAGAAATTAGAAGTTATAATGGATGCGTGGAATTGGTATTGCAACTCAATTGATAGTGACTTGGAGAAAATCAATTTAATTCTCCTTTACTGGCCTTATTGTTACCCATACCTAGTGGTTTCTTGTACATATAATGCAAGGTTCGATGGAAAATCATTTATTGACATTGTGAATGACTACATAATTGAATTTGTAATGCATACATTACATGTTAATAGGATAGTTATGGACTATAGTGGAATATTCATTAAGCATCATCAGAAAGAGGAACCAAAAAGATTTTGGAGGACCAAAGCAAGGATTCAAGGTCGAAGGATAAAAGTTTTATATGTAACTAGATAGTAGAGTATGATGTTATTCGAATGTCTTGACTCTTGGTCTCTTCTCTATTTTTAGTGCTCACTGTTGTTTGGAACTTTGAGTTTGGTTACATTTTCATGTACGATGTAATTTCCCAATTTTTTTGACGGTAATGTTAATAAAAATATAGAAGTAATTACAGTTTGATATGAGTTCAATGGCAATGTATACAGATGATTTAAATTTTCAATATTAAATAACATTCATCACAGGGAAAAGATAAATGAGTTCAATGGCAATATATAACAATGTATAAAAAAGGCAAAGACAAATGGATGTGTTAGGTAAATTCAAAATTTTAGGGTTTTAATGTTATCATGATTCACTTTGCAAAATCCCTAAGTTAAAATACTATGGTTGGTTTTGTCCAAGGGGTTTAGGGTTTATCCTTTTAATTGATCGCTGACTTATGTAGCTAGTTTCCCTAGCTTAAGTCATCCTTTTATCCCCTTGGTGATCATCAAGTTACCAGCCCCTTTGTTCTAAGTTACCGGCCTCGAACCCCTTTATTTTATTCACTTGACTAATACATTGACATTTATTTTTGAATATTTTATAAATAATGTTTGTTTACTTGTTGGGCTGCTGGCCGGATGTTATTTTCTAATTTTTCGTCATGGGCCTCATAGCCTCCATTTAAGCCTATTTTTCTGAAGCTACAACGGTGCGTGAAGAAACCGCATGTCCCCTGTGGGTTATTGGTTTTAATTTCCCTAATCTATTTTAATATTATTTTGATATATGTTTATTAGGCGTATCCCCTCTTGACATGTGGCAGTCATCTATTGTCTTGTCATGAGGATTTGCCTCATCTCAGCCTTGCTTTAAGCCAAAAACTTAAAGTTGTGATGGTGCAATAAGATGCCATGTGTGACATGTCCCTTTGGTCGTAATAGGAATTCCATGGTCCCGCCAAAGGTATTTTCCTGACATGTGGCATTTTATCATTTGTTGTTAATATTCTGATGACATCATCAAGGGTGGTCCCGTCCGATGATGCTACGTGTCAAGATCTTGTTGTGTCATAAATAGTATTATCAATTTATTGGAAGAAAGAATAAATCTAACATGAATATTTGTTTAAAACAAAAGCATATATGTTCCTTATGAATTATGAAATTTATAATTGGCAACGTAATATTTGAGTTGCTTTGGATCAACACAAGAACAAAATGTGTATAAGCAAAAAGTATATTTATAGATAAATATGCTAACCAAGTTACACTAATTTAAATTGTGACTATAACCCTAACCTACATAGAATTGTAACCATAAGTATAAGCATAATTTGGTACATAAATAAAACATTAAATGTAATATGATTTATAAAGTATAAACATAACTGGATAAACCTAATTATATTAAAACCTTATTCTAATCAAGACCGAACCGTGGTCCTTGAATCAACGGTCATTGCATGCAAGGGCCATATTGCAACCTCAAACAAAGGACCAACACTTTGAAGCTACGTGGTGCACTGGATTGTCGAATATTTATTAGTCGAGTAGCTTAAAACACCACCATCAATCTTACTACCTTGGAATGGAAAAGTGTCACTTTATCACATCGTCATAGCCTCAGCACTTGCCGCTATTTGGAAGCATGTGTGATGCACTCACCATTGGATCACTCTTGGTATAACAAATTAGAACACCGCCATTGATTTTACTATTATATGAGTCATTAAAGTGAGCCTGACTTATATATAGGGAGCTTTAGACTTTAGTGTGATGTTTCATCATTCAATAAATATTTCAATGGACGGTTGTAGTTGAATTTTGGAACGAAATGTTCAGAGTGCTAGACTTGCAAACTCAAACCTTTGAAATCAACCCAAAGCCATTAGATTTATAAAAGATCAGCAGTTGAATAATTATTATATATCAAAATATATAATATAATACATATAATATAATTATTAAATATATTATAATATAATATAATTATTATATATATTATAATATAATTATTAAATATATTATAATATAATATAACTATTATATATATTATAATATAATATAATTATTATATAATAATATATCTAACCTATTATTATTACAACCCTACCCTAGTTCCAGGGCTGCGACAGTGCGATGTGGTGAAATCTGTCTGATTGAAGAGGTTAAGTCAATGGTGATGTTTTAATTTGGTTGGCCGAAGAAGATACAATGGTGTATTGCATCACATAGCCTCAAAGAGTTTTATGTTGGGGAAAGCCTGCGATGGAGTCTTAGCATGCGATATCCATTGATCTGAAGCCATGAGTTGATCGCCGGTCAACATTCAGAGGAAGTGATCATTCGCAGGCACCGGCAAGAGAGTGTTGTGCTCTATACTTGTAGTAGCACTAGCACATTTGAACAATTAATGAGGAGCCATGAAAGGATTAAATGGGATTTTCTGATGCAAGCGAAGACCATTTTACATTTTTGAGAGAAGAGCTTGTGTTTTCAAGACTGATAGAAGAACTCGTGATGCTGAGGCAAGCAACGATAGTGTACTTGGTAAATTCACCGCCTTATTTTCAACCTACAATTTGCTACAGCCTGGATATGCACTATGTAATAATTTTCCCTCTCTATAATGGTATGAATTCTTAGGGTTTTTAGGACTTGGAGTGTTAGTGTGTATCATATTGTCCCCTAACTGAGATAAACCTATTTAGTGACCAGTTAAACACTAGTTTTGTGTGAATTGTCCTCCTGTCTACAAACATGAGTCATAGGTCATCCCGTGGTGGAAAAATTAAGCAAGATTTGTCCCAAGACATCATTAATCAACTCTCGAGTTCATCCAAAAAATATAAGCATGCCTAGGGCACGGGGGAATTGACTGATAGGTTTTTTTATTTCCATGGATACATCAAGGATACGATTTTGCCAGTAGGGGGTGGGAATTGTTTGAATTTGGTTATTACTATTGCTCCCAAGCTAAGCCTATTCCAAACATCTGGTGGTTGGATTTAGGCAACCTGGTCGTCCCCAATATTTTTGTCAATGTTGACCTAGTCCAAGTGGTATGTAGAAATTATGACCCCAATACTCAAATCCTATAAAACCATGAGGGGAAAAAACTATTTTACTTGTGCAAAGCATTGATTACAAAGGTATTTAATCTAGATCCCTCAGCAAATTATGAAATTAAGTTTGAAGAATTGAAGAAATAATAAGACAGAAATAGGTATGGGTACATGATATATTCTACCCCTTCACAAGTCAAGGAGCTTGGGGAAACATGTGAAGCTTGGTGACCATGAGATAGAAACTTATAGAGCTTACATGTTTTAGGATTATTTTGTAAATATATACTATGCCCTATGTCAGGTGTTTGGGTTGGATTTTAGCCCTCTGATACCAATTCCCTTATTACTAATGATCATGGACATCCAAGATAAGTTTTAGAATAGGAAGATTGACTATGCCACCTATTTGGCTAAGGAAATTCATAAGAATTTAGTGGCATACAGACAATCCAATGAAGCCCCTACATTTAAGGGATATTCCCTATTGTGTCACATATTGTGGCATTGTGGTAGGAAATATTGGGGTGGATAATTGCAAGTTCAACATTAAAAAAGGATAATGATCCCATGCATGTTCAGGGAAGAGTTCATCTGTGGGACTCATATTGTAACAATGCAAATTATTTCATTTTTGAAGAACATTTTGTGCAGAGGGTCTTTGGATTGCTAGGGCATGAGAAGCCAAGACTTTCAAAGGAAATCATGGATTTCCTAAGGCCACTTGAGAGAAAGCTTGATGGTATTATTGATCATGAAATTGGGGTGATTGGTTTTTATATCCAGAGGGGACTTTGATCAAGGTATATGGAGAAAATGTTAAGCCTCATCTCTTGCCCAAGAAAGTACCTAACAGAATTGCATTTCTAGAAACTATGTGGCAAATGAATGAGTCAGGAAAAACTCATATGAGGCTGAGTAAGAAGAGATCTTTCCTTCCTGCAAAGATTACATTTCATGGTTTTTTGGTTACTACCAAGGAAGGCTTAGATGTATGTTTTCCAAAGCTATAGGAATATGGACTGAAAGTTGCGAACCAAAGAAATTATGACCCCAAGCATTTCATTTCCAGAACAAGGAAGGAAAGGCAAAGATCAAGGCTTGAACATTGTTTCTATAATAAAGAGGATTTGATCAAAATTATCTTTTTGACAATTAAGTGAAGTAGAGAAGAGATGATTGGCTTCTTATTATCTTGGGAGAAAGACAAAGGAAGCTTAAAAACTTTGAGTACCCTAGAGCTTTCAAGAAAATGTATGATCCTATCCTTAGGATGCATAAAATGCTTGAGCATGCAGAAGAGCTCAAACTTGTAGTCAAGAAGAAATCTTTCAAACCACAGTCACCTGAGAAATAGCAATCACAAGAGGAAGTTGAAGAGTCATCTTGTCCACAATTCAAGGAAGTAGTAGAAGAAGCATGGAGGGAGTTGTTTTCCCCTGAACAACTTATTGTAGATCAACCTTTGTTTGATTATTATTTAATTGAAGAGGTTGGGGATAGTAGGGAGAACCATATTGATGTTGATGAGGCTCAATAGATTTTTAAGCTCCCCTACAAAAATGAAATCCAAATGCCTCATCCAACTAGGACTCTGCTAAGTCTAGCAGAGAGTAATGCAGTGGTGTCAGATGTTAGAGCTCTAGATTGTAGAGAATTCCTATCTGATAATGAATTTGTTAAATCAAAGGAATTCAAACCTCTGCTAATAAAGAGGAAGTCAGATATGAATTTGCAAAAGCTAAATTAAAAGTTGGGCAAGGTTGGGTAGGAAGAAAAGATGGAAGTAGCCCAAAGAGTCTTGAAGGAGATAGACATGGATGTATGTGCTATCACCCTTGAAGAAGGAAGGAGATTGGTCAAAGAAAGTGTATTTCTACTTCTACTAGGATGGGACATTTCATTGGTAATTTCTATGGATACTATCAGAAGGCAGGACCACTTTGTTGATGAGGTGATGACAGAGGAGCAAGATGAAGAACTATTCGGGTGAGGTTTTGATGCCAATAAGGAACCCTTAGCAATTTGGACAATGGCTCCAAATGACAATAAGCCTCATGTGCCAAATAATTTAAGTGAGATCACTAGGCAATTAATTGTGATAAGGTTGTTTGATACTTCTGCCCCCAGGCTGCATCTTTGGTGGCAAATACAGCTAAATTCAGTGAGGCTGCAACAATAAAATGTTTGAAGCTTGTTGGTGTTGTCATTGATGTCAGCCCCTAGCATTGGAGTTGTTGGAAGCTGGTGTTGTCATTAGTGTTGTCATTAATATCAACCCTTTGTATGCAGAGATTGTTGGAAGATTGAGTATAGTTGGAGCTTAATGATAATGTTGGATGTGTTATTGTTTGTTGTCATATTGATGTCAACCCTAGTGTGGAGAGTGTTGGTGATGTTGAAGAGTGTTGCACTATGTTGTCATCTATATCATGGTTTGATGTCAACCTCTAGTGTATTCATGATGAGAAGTGTTTGAGGATGCTAAGAAGGTGTTTTTATTATTACTGATGCAAATGATTCACTTGGTTTCCAAGTGCTTTTGAGAAAATTTGAATAAAAGAGTGTGTAGTGTGACAGAGGTGTGTTCAGTATTGTGCTCTGCATTTCTTCATGGTTGAAGATATGCTTATGTGGTTTGGACATGATGATCAAAGGTGTTCAAAGGTTTTATATCCAGAGTTTCAAGTTATGGATCATGCGGTAGTGGAAGATCTGTTTGATAGTGTGTTTACCTGTGAAGAAGGTTGTCTAGGAGAAATGAGATTGCTCTACATTTCTCTGTGTTGAGGTTTCTTGTCTTGTGGATCTGGGAATCTGTTTATATTGTTTGTATCTACTTTCCCTTGGAGTTTCTAGTGTTGGGTTGCTCCGCAAGTTCAATTCTTGTGTTGGAGTTTAGTGGTAGTGCATCCTAATGCATAGGATGAAGGCATTCTTTGTTTCAGGTGGTTGTGGTAGTGTTGCAAAAGATTTTGATGATGATGGAATATTCTAGGAAGTTGTGTGGATGTTGTGGAGTGTTTCTTTGTGGTCTGCATGTCATTTTCAGACCTAGAGAGGTATGTATGTGGTCACTTGTAGTTTTAGTTTAGGTTTGTCTGACTTGGCATGATAGCACTATTTGCAAAGGTACCTCGTGGATTGTGAATGTGATGAGTGACATGGTAATATAAATTGGGGTCCTAGTTAACCCTTGGCATGGTCTACCTTCACTTCTTTCCACCATGGTTCAAGTGTTTGGTACTAACCTATTTTGGTGTTGCATGTTCGAGGTGCATAAATTTCATTAAGGCCAACCTAATTGAGATTGTTTTAGGTCGAGGATGGTATAAATGCAAGGTGAAGTTTGAGTAGAGTGTGTGTGGTGTGAAAGATGTGAATGTGATCAAGTGTGGTGATTTGAGTGTGAGATTAAATGCTTATGACTTCTGGATGCAGTGAGCAGAAGGTGTCTACATTTCAGTATGCTTGAAGTTATTGGAGGCAATGAGCCAAAGGTTGCGGATGACATAAAGTTACAGTAGTGGATTTCTCTTGTTGCCTTGAGATAGTGAATCTCTTTGTAATAGTCTTCTTGCATTCTTCTTTCTTCTAGACAATGAGTCCTTCTGGTAGTGAGCCTTTCTTCTTTTTCTGGGTAGTGAGCCTACTTGTAGTCAGTGTTGCTATTCATATATATGTGAGCTAATCCTCGCTGTGGTTTTTCCCTTCTTGGGTTTTCCATATAAATCTAGTTTTCTTATGTGTTTGGATGTGTTTCCATTGTTGTTTCATATGTTTACATTTTGCTAATGCATAATAAGGGTTTAAATATTAACAAGGTTTTGAAAGTCAATGACAGATTGAATGTTTTAATGTACAATTGATTCCCCCCTCTCAGTTGTCCTATGCATCTAACAATTGGTATCAGAGTTGTGGTTCCTTGGAAGAATCTTAACTATTTGAGGTAGATCCAGATGGCGCATAGGAAGGGTGTTAAAGATCCTATGTTCAATGGAATGAATTATGCTTATTGGAAAGCCAGGATGGAAGCCTTTCTTGTCTCCCTAGGGTTTGGAGTCTGGAAGTTAGTTGAAACTAGATATATTATGCTTGCTAATGGTTTGACAAGTGATGATGAGGCCAAGGATTATGAGAATAATGGAAAAGAAAGGAATTCTATCCTAAGTGGTCTTTCTAATTCAGAACTTGGGAAAGTGATAAGTCTTAAAACTTCTAAGCAGGTCTGGGTAAAGTTGTAGAGCATTTATGAAGGAGATGACAGGGTCAAACAAGCAAATATGTAGAACTACGAAGCCAAATTTGAAACCCTAAGGATGTCTGAAGATGAAGATATTATTGTCTACATGCTCAGAGTGGATGAAGTTTTTAATGCCATCAATGGTCTTGGTGGTAAGCTAGAAGAAAGTGAAGTTGTGAAAAAGGTATTAATAACTCTTCCTAAATCTTATAGCTCTAAAGTTTATGCTATTGAGGAAGCTTAGAATTTAGATCAGTATTCTAGAGATCAGATGTTTGGTGCTTTAATTTATTTTAAATTAAGAGAGTTTGGCAAGATCCTACAAAGAAATAAATTGCCTTTAAATTCTACAAGGCAAAGAAAGATGATGAATCAAATTCAGATGATCTTGATGAGGTGGAAGAAAATTTTGTAAGACTAAAAAAGGGCACTGGCAAATACAGAGGTAAGTTACCCTTTAAATGTTTCAACTATGGAAAGATAGGTCATTATGCTTCTCAATGTCCAATCAAAGTTGCAAATGACAAACATAAGGATCATAAAGGAAATTTTGTTAAGAAGAGTTATTATGTCAAAAAGGCTAATGGTATATCTGATGATGAAGAATTTGACTATCCTAATGAATCTGGTGATGAATACTTGTTCATGGTTTTAAATGTTAGAACTAATTCTACCAATCCTAAAAGATGTTTGAAGGAAAGTGCTCCGGAAATAGGTCACAAGATTGAAGGAAAGTTATGGTGACTGCCTTTCATGCAAGAGTGGAGAGGAATTACTAGATAGTTGATAGTGGATGCTCAAATCATATGATAGGTGATATGAGTAAGTTTGTTAAACTTTAGAAATATGATGGTGGTCTGGTTAATTTTGGTGATGATACATCTACTAAGATTTATGGAAAAGGTTCAATTAGTTTTGATGGCAAGCATGAAACAGATGATGTTCTTTATGTCAAAGGTCTCCAGCATAATCTTCGAAGTGTAGGACAAATGTGTAGCTAAGGATATAATCTTGTGTTTCAAGATGATGGTTGTGAAATTAGAAAAGGAAGATCTAAAACTTTGGTTCCTATTGGAACAAGGATAGAAGGTAATGTTTATCAGCTCAAGGGTGGTGGTGTTAAGTACTTTATGTCTCAAATCAATGAAAGTTGGCTATGGCATAGAAGGATGGGTCACATCAAGATTAGTTCTACTGATGTTGTGAGAGATCTGCCAAGGATTGCAAAGCTTATCGATGCAACATGCAAAGAATGTCATCTTGGAAAGTAAACAAAGAAGAGGTTCAAGACTAAAGAATATTCTACTATAGGTCCTTTGGAGTTGGTGCATACAAATCTGTGTGGACCTACTAGAATAAGAAGTTCACATGGTGATAGGTATTTCATGTTATTAATTGATGATTATTCTAAAATGACTTGGGTAACATTTCTCAAAGAAAAATCAAAAGCTCTAGATAAGTTTAAAGCATTTACATATATGGTTGAGAATGAAATGTATGTAAAAATCAAGTGCTTGAGGTTTGACAAAGGTGGTGAGTTCACCTCCAATAAGTTTAATAGTTTTTGTGAAGATCATGGAATTAAGAGATAGTTATCAACCCCCAAGACTCCTCAACAGAATGGATTTGTGGGAAGAAAGAATAGAATGGTTCAATAAGAAGCTACGACAATGATGAAGGAAGCAAATCTACCAAATGGCTATTGGAGAGAAGCAATTCATACTACAGTCTACATTCTTAATAGAGGTCAAGCAAGAGTGAATAGTTAAAAGACTCCCTATAAATTACAATATGGTAAACCTCCTATTGTGAAATATTTCAAAGTTTTTGGAAGCAAATGCTATATCAGAAGAGATGAAGAAAACTTATGAAAAGTTGATGCAAGATCTGATGAAGGAATCTTCCTTGGATACTCTACAAGAATTAAGGCCTATCGGTGCTATAACAGAAGATTGAAGAAGATAGTTGAAAGTGCAAGTGTCAAAGTGGATGAAGAACCACATCAAAGTTTTGTGCTGATAGAAAGATATGAATCTAATGAATCCCCTTGCAGTGAAGAAGAAAAGGATGAAGAGAAAGAAAATGAGATGGCAGAAAAAGAGGAAGAAGCTCTGAAAAAGATCCCTATGACTCCTAAGTATGTGCAGAAGAATCATTCTGAATATCAAATCATTGGAGATAAGAGCAAAGGTGTGTTGACAAGAAGAAAAGTTGCTATGACAAAGGAACAGATAAATTATTATCTACTTTCTAAAGTAGAACCTAAAAAAATGAATGAGGCATGCAAAGATGAGAATTGGATCAAAGCTATGAAAGAAGAGTTAGAAATGATTGAGAAGAATCAAACTTGGGAGTTGGTCCCAAGACCTGCAAACAAGAATGTGATAGGAACTAAATGGGTTTTCAGGAATAAGTTGATAGAAATAAGGCTAGACTTGTGTATAAAGGCTACTCACAAGTGGAAGGAATATATTTTGAGGAGACTTTTACTCTGGTGGCAAAGATGGAAGCTATCAAAATGTTTTCAGATTTTGCAGCACATAAAGATTTAAAGGTATATCAAATGGATGTGAAGTCTGCATTCCTGAATGGTGAGTTGGAAGAAGAGGTGTACATTGAACAACTGGAAGTTTTTTAGTTATCAGATGATGTTGATAATGTTTGCAAATTGAAGATAGCATTGTATGGACTCAAACAAGATCCTAGAGCTTGGTATGCAAGATTGGATAGATACTTGTTACAACAAGGATTCAAAAAAGGTACTGCAAATAGCAATATGTACTTCAAAGTTGAAGGAGATCAAATCCTTTTTGTGGTGGTAGATGTTGATGACATAATCTTTGGAGGAAATGAATGTATGTGCAAGATATTTGTAGAGATGCAGAAAGAGTTTGAGATGTCAATGTGTGGCGAGATGAATTTCTTCCTTGGGTTGCAAATTAGTCAATCAAAAAAAGGTATTTTCATTTCATAGTCAAAGTATGTTAAGGAAATGTTCAAGAAGTTTGGGATGGAGGATTCTAAACCAGTATGTACTCCTATGGTTACTGGTTGCAAGTTGAGCAAGAATGATGAATCTCCTAAGACATATTAGAGAAATTATAGATCAATGATTGGTGGACTATTATACCTAACTACTACTAGACTAGATATCATGCATTCAATGTGTCTTGTGGCTAGATTTCAAGATCCTAGAGAATCACATGTTACAACATTGTTAAGGATGAAAAAGAAGATAGATGTTTACGGTTTGGTTTTAATGGTTTGTGTTGATCCTCCTTTCACCACTAAATGTTCAAGGACATTAAATTGAGTAGAGAACTCTACTATAGATCTCTTGTCTCTTGGAACATAAGGGAAGATTGAAATTGTGTGATGTTTTTGTTCAATTAAGCCCAATTATGCTCAAAACCCTAATTTCATGAAATCGTGAACAAATGGACAAATTACGAAAAATGATCGCACACAGGGATATCAAATGACAATCAAATGTGTTCCAAATTTCAAAGTTTGATGTCTGAAAAAGTCAGGGACTAATGAGTGGGTGCCCTAGTCCAATGCCACAGTTTTCTTCAAGATCTAGGAATCTTGTTTGTAACCTATTCCTATTGTTCTGGAGATTTTCTAGTTGTGGGATCCAGAGGACTAATAAGCAGGTGGCTGAGTTCAAGTCCATGTTTATTTCTCTAATCTACAACTCCACTTTTTTTTCTTTTGCAACCTGTAACCTGCAATCACAAAAAAATGGGTTGGGGGTTGTGGTGTTCAGAGTCTTGCCTCAGTCAAGCCCTAGAGAGACATTCAAGTCTTTCAAACACCGTTGTCAGATAAAGAGTGCATATCCCTATAGAATAGAGACAAAATCCAAATGATAAATGATAGAAAACATAATTGATGTCACCTTGTAGTGAAGATCTCATGGAAGGAAGATGGTCTTCATGCCATGAGGAGATGGATGCCAAATCTACAAATACAAACACAAGAACAACACAAGTTCTGCTCTACCACATAATGAATGCCTTGAATCACCTTAACATAAGCTTGTCAATCAAAATGTCCATCTAATTTCCATCTAGTTTACAAATGATAACCTAATCATGCTTATATATGCAACTACAAGCATTCGTGCTAAGAATTTCATAATTCAAAACTTACCATGTTGGCATAGGACCTAAATAATAGTCATAAACTAACACTTTAAAATTAGTCCTAACCTAAAATAGGGCAGGTCTAGGGTGTGGGCACCCAAGTCCTCCCCCCTATTTCAGGCAGGATTTATGTCAAGTGCATCCCCTGAGTCCCATTTACCATGAAACTTCAGGGTTTTCTCATCGAGAGTCATCAAAATCATGCAAGATTCTCTAAATGCATTCTAAAGGACTTGAGAGCTAAACCTTAAGAGGAAAAAGCCCCCAAGGTTACTTTTTCTGACATGACATTTAGCCCCCACTTTAATGTATGTATAAATGCAAGGGCAATACATGCATTAAAGTATGGTTAACAAGCACAGCAAACATGCCAAGCATGAAGAAGACACGCCAATCACATAGAAGATAGTAACAGGCACACAAAACACAAAGAACATAGTTACAGTCATGCAAGACAGAGAATACAGCATTAAAGACACGCAAAACACAGTGAATGCAGTGAACGTAGTGATGATTTTCTTTTTTCTTTTTCTCATATATAAAATGCAGATGCAAGTACAAGGAAAGTAAACACACCACCCATAATGCAGGAGGGACTCATCACCACCAGTCTTTAAACTGTATATGTGGCAACACACATGGAAAACAAATCTCAAAGTGCAGGAGGGACTCATCGCCACCAGTCTTTAAGACTGCACTTGAAAATAAACCACTAGTAGAAATATGGCAAATAAATGACCAGGTGACTAAAACTTTTGGTCACGTGACCAAACTTTTAATCATGTGACTAAAACTTTTTGCAACACAGCTATAAATGACTAAATAAATGACTAATTTGGTCATCGGTTGAAATGACTATTGAAATGACTAATTTGGTCATCGGGAAAAAAACCCAACTACAAATAAAATTGACTAAATAAAGGAATAAATAAATTCCTCTATTCTTTTTTCTTTCACTTTAGTTTTGGAGGGAAATAATGGAGGGATTGTGCGTTTATGAATTTTGAACAAAAGGTGAAACCTATGAAGAAGCAAAGATTGTGCGGTTAGCAGGAGAAGATTGTTCATGGCCGCTGAGAATAGGGTATGCAGAGTAGTTGAATAGGAGAAGATTATTCATGGCTACCAAGAATAGGGTATGAATAGTTAAACAGGAGAAGATTGTTCATGGCCTCCAAGAATAGGGTATAAGTAGTCGAACAGGAGAAGATTGTTCATGGCCACAGTTCTTTGAGTTTGGAAATAGGTTTGAGATCATCGTGTGAATGAAGAAAGGAGGGAATTTTAGGATTTCCAACTATAGATGGCAGATATCAAAGCAGCAGATAGATGGTAGATAACAAATGGTTTTATGAAGCAGAGGTAGGGTTTTCCACGTACCTCTATTCTTCTCTTAGCCTTCTCTAAAGTTTTGTATCTTTGAAAGCTTGGTGCTCTGTCATTAGTGACTATTCTATCTCTTTCAATGACTATATGAAGAGGTCTCATGGTTCTTTATTGATAAAGTTCTACTTTTTCCATTCATGATTTATACTTAGAATACCTTGGCATGAAGGAATTTAATGGTCTTCAACCTATGACTTAGACACTGCCCCTGTGTGTGTGATTCAACCTTTGAAAGATTATTGTATTTTCAAAATGACTATCACAAAACAGAGAATGAAAGCTTGTTGTTGAGAATGCAAGACTATTCCATGATTTGTTTCATTCCTTAAATTTTCTCTTCAATGTCTTTACTGTCTCTTACTACTATCTTGACAGTAACCTTTGTCATGAAAACCTTGTTCATTGCTTCATACATGAACTGATCTTTGTTGTCCTATCACGAACTTGCCTACAAATTCCTTAATACAAAGATATCATTGATGATGACTGTCCTTTGTATGCAAAAATCTATCACAGTCACATTCCCTTTGTCCATCTGTTGTTATTGCTATCATATAGCTTATTAGATTGATTTTGATAAACTTGAAGATTCTATTCATAGACTTTTGACTGTAAAAAATCCTCTTTGTTACTTTTGTTATTGATATATGACATAGTTTTCACATAATTCACATTTGGATGCAAAAAGACTGTCAATATTCCACTATCTTTTCTCTACTATTGTAGCCCACTTTGGTGACTAGGATTAAGGTATCTCTTTGAATGGATAGTGATCTCCTCTTTTCTTCTGTGGTGTTGTGCATTACTCTTTTTGATGACTAATTTCACTGTCAATTTGATGACATGATTGTCAACACTTTCAAAGGCACTTGTGTCACTATTTTAGCATCTATATAATGACTATCTTTGCCTGATAAAATCTTCAAGGATCAGTTAACTAATTAGGTAAGGGTTTGTATTTTGACAAAAGTGTTTGGCTTCATGGATTTTGTATTTTCATCTTTTCAATGCTGCTATAGACAGTAATATTTGCCCCCTCCTTTGCAATCAAAGGCATGACTATATTCTCTATGTTGTTTTTCCTATTGTCATGATTGTCATTTGAAATGGTTGACATCTTGAGTCCTTTATTTGGTGACTTTGCATATGATTTTGGCAAGTGATTTGCTGCTATGATTACTTCATCACAATAGTTATTTAATTGGGGTTTTAAAGTGTAATCTTGATAAATTGTTTAGTATTTCTTCTAAATGCTATTTATCTATTGGTTTACATAGCTTGTCTATATTTCTAAGTCAGACAACTTGTAAAATGTATAATTGTTGGCATGGGAATGAAATTGAATTGATGTTGATGTTTGTTATTCTCATGGACACGTATTGAAGCACTTAATCTATCTGATGCATGTACCTAAAAAAATGTTTTAGGTGCATATAAGTGTAGCAGCTACTTGTATGGGTGATAAATCTTGTTTGGAGAGGACTTGGAGACTTTTGAAAAGGTGGGCAAGGAATTCAGAGTTTGTTGTCATGAATTTGAAGTCGGCAAGGCCCTCTGTAGCAAAGTCAAATTTGGGGATGCACTCTGCAGCAAATTTAAAGGTAATTCAAAACCCTCATTGCCAAAAGTGAACTGATGTTTTCATGATATTTGGGGAAGTTGCTTGTGGGTGCCTCCCAGGAGATATTTTCATGATTGAAGCTTGAAAACTCAAAAGAAAATGTTATCTTCAGTATTTTTGAAGTCGATCCTTAACTGATCCTTGAACTCAAATAAAACCACACCTCTACTCTACATGATCTCCCTGCATGATGACTAGCCCAAACTGAAGGAAAGGTTATCCTAGCTTGACCATATGCATGATTGAAGGTTACCTTTTAAGATTTTATATTTAAATGTCGTCTAGGCGTAGGATAGCTTATTATACTAAATTAATACTGAAATGCACAATATTACAGATGGATCAGCATTGAAGGTTGACTACGGATCAATATCATGCATATGATGAGAGAGTAGCCAAAGAGAGGGAAATGGAAAAATATCCATGTCCACGTAACGATTGTCTTGGTGGAAGGGTGAGAAAAAGAAATGGGATTTATCGACATATGATAAGATATAGGCATAGTGGTATAAGCCCTTGGGCTTACAATTATTATGAAGATATGATAGAATTGCAGATTGTGAGAGATGAAGAGCTAACAAACATAGATGAAGTGGCACCGAACATAGATGAAGAGGTAGAAATATTAGACGAAGGGTTTGAAGTTGAAAGAATATTGAATGAGGGTCTAAATGATGATTGGGCCAAGTCAATGGAGGATGCTTCAAAGCCTGTGTATGCTAATTGCAAGTTAAGTCATTTAACAACAATCCTTCAAATTCTTAACTTGCAAGTGGTGCATGGTTGGACAAATGAGAGTGTAGATCAGTTATTGGCATTATTAAGTTCATTGTTACCAGTCGACTCCACATTGCCAACAAAATGAAGTCAATGTAAAAAGAAGATTAGTAAGCTTGGCTTGGGGTATGAAAACATCCACACATGTGTTAATGGTTGTGTATTATTTCACAAAAATCTTGCAAGTGAGAGTGAATGTCTGAAATGTCATGAAGCAAGGTATAGACAAGGGTTGAAATCAGTTGTGGTTCCTAGAAAGGTTCTTCGCCACTTTCTGATAATCTCATGATTACTTTGAATGTATAGGTGTAGAGACATTGCTAAACTTATGCAATGGCATGCCCAAAATAAGAGCATTGATGGAAAACAATGACATGTGCCTGATTCTAAGATGTGGATGGAATTTGATAACAGATGGCCTAATTTTTCTCAAGATCCTCATAATATAAGGTTGGGTTTGGCTCTAGATGGGGTGAACCCATTCTCAAATCAAAGTACTAAATGGTCAACTTGGCCAGTGTTTTCAATAAATTATAACTTGCCTCCATGGTTAGCAACTAAACCATTTTTCTTAATGCTATCATTGATTATACCAGGAAAGAAAAGTGTGACTTCAGATACAATAGATGCCTATCTAGAGCCATTATATGATGAGCTAATGGAATTGTGGAAAGGAATTAAAGCAATTCAATCTTTAAGTGATGGTCATTTAATCAAATTCACTTTAAGAGCTTCCTTATTGGTTACGATTCATGATCTTCCTGCATCTGGTACATTGTCTAGTCTCACTGTTCATGGATACCATGGTTGTCTTTCTTGCAACTTTAAGGATTTTGCGAGGCACTCAAGAAGTTTCTATAAGTGTATTTATTATGGACATCATGCTTACCTTAAAGTGGGTCATCCATATCGTCGACAAAAAACGTGTTTCAATGGTCAAGAAGAGAATCGTGAAGCACCTTTGCTAATAACGGGTGATTACATTATTGAGAATGGACAAAAAAGAATGTCATTTATTGAAAATGGTGGGATTGATGGTAGTAGATATGATCCATGTAATGAAAGTGGTGTAAAATGGTTGTGCATATTCTATAAGTTGCCATACTTTAAGGATATAGCCATTAGGCATATTGTTGACTTTATGCATACTGAGAAAAATATAGCCTATGCTATTATAGAAACTCTTTTTGGTGCTTTTGATACTATTTCATCACGTGAAGACTTTCGAGAACTAACAATTCATCAAAATCTTTGGGTTGAAAAATATGATGATGCAAAATATAGAAAACCCAATGATCCTTATGTCTAGACAAAGGAACAATGTGCACAATTCTTACAGTTGATGTCTCAGACTCTCTTTCCCACTGGATATGTAAGTAGTACTATCAGAAGCCAAACTGACATTAATAGCTTAAGAGGCCTAAAGACCCATGACTATCATGTTATAATCAAAAATATTTTACCTATTGTGGTAAATATATCAGGTTTGGCAAAGGGGCCAAGATTGGCAATTATAAGGTTGGGCCTAATATTATAGAGAATGAGTTCACATGTATTAGATCCTTCAAACTTTGATAGTTTGAGGGAGTAGGTTGTTGAAGTCCTTTGTCTATTGGAACAAGAATTTCTAGCAACAATCTTTAACATTTCTATGCATCTTTTGATACATCTAGAATATGAACTAGAGCATTGTGGTCCAGTAAGAACGAGATGGATGTATCCTATAGAACGATATATGAAGGTTTTGAAAAAATTTGTTCGTACTAGGGAAAAACCAGAAGGCAGCATGTCTGAGGGATATTAAATGCAAGAGGCCATTGGATTTTGCACAAAATATATGAAGGATTTTAAAAATGTCAATCAACATGTATGGGATGATGATGAAGATGAGAGAGTTATAGGTGAAGTATTAGAAGGCAATGGATGTCACTTCAAGCTATCACATCAAGAGAGAAGTGTGATACATGCCTTTATTCTTCAAAACACATCTTTGTTTGATAAGTGGCACAAATTAAAAAAAATTACACAATTATTTATTTACACATTTATATTATTAACCTTACTCAATTGCATTTACACATTTATATTATTAATCTTACTATTTGAACATTAATATTCTATGTAGAAAATATGAAGAAGAGATTCAAAGTTGGATGCAACATCGACCTCAAAAGCGCAAACGTCATGATTTGGTTGGAGGTGATTCTTTTCCAAAATTTGAAGAATGGATTGCTAATGCAGTTAGTGATGCAAAGGAAGAAGGTCAAGATATAACAATGGAGGAAAGTGAGCTTTCACAATGTCCACATTAATGGGCTATGTGTTTTAGTGGAATGTGGGCCTATGGTAGCCATTTAAGAGTGGAGGAAAAAGACAAAGGAAAGACAAATTGTGATTGTGTTGTAAGTGTTGAATTTCTTCATGAAACTGAGAAGAAATTATATGTTGGATTCATCCAAGAAATTATTCAAGTGGATTTTAGTGAAAAAATCCTATATTATTAAAATGTAAGTGGATCCTACCATCCGCAGTACATGTTGATGAGTATGGATTTGTACATGAAAATATAGGACAATTTTTTATCTGAGAGGGATGAACCCTATGTTTTCCCTTTTCAAATTAATCAATCATTTCTAATTGATGATGTAAGAAGCCCAGGATGGTCATATGTCATTCAAACAAAGTCTCGTTCGAAACAAAAATTCATGGAAGCTATTGATATAATGCCTGATGGGCAATATGTTAATTCACAAGAAACATTCAAAGTAGTCGATGACGGAGTGTTTGGAGAAGATATTTTGATTACCAAGGAAGAGATTGGGAGAGAGAATGTATTGCATGACACAGATGAGGAAGAGGAAAAAAATCAAGCAGATGCAAACATGAGCGATCAGGATTCTGATCTTGCTGGCAATGCAGATGATTAGTGAAGGCATCAAGAAAACAGTGAGCTTGTAAAATATAGTAGAGAAGCAGTAAGATAAGAAAGGGTATTAGTGTACAGGAATTTCTTCCACTTTGGGTTTTTCAGGGTAATCTCTTGTGTTGAGCTCTACTTTTTGTTGTTTTTCTAGTTCTTGTCTTGTTACAGGTCATGCATATAACTAGCTATATTTGTTCCAAAAATAAATTACTCATTTTTAAAGCACATATTGACTGTTTTTGTTTACTTACATTTGTGTGTTCAGAATTTTTGTAGAATTATATAAGTAGAAATAATGAGGATTTTATAAGTAGAAATAATGAGGATTATATAAGTAGAAATAATGATGATTCACACTATCAGAAAGGCAATTAGTTTCTTCTCAAATAGAAGGATAAACAAATAGAGTTTCCTTTGGGTTTCAATCTGTGTGCCACATTTACTTACTAAATTTTTGCTCCTCCATATAATGCATCTTATATGCTATCATCCTATGTCATGTCACTTGTCATAGACTGTCTCCTCTAATTTATAAGAATGCATCTTATATGCTCTATGAATGTATTTCATATGGGGACTATCCTTATATACTGTATCATTCAAATGGAAATGAAATCCTTATATACTATGACTGCATTTGTTTATATGCTCTAGTTGACTGAAAATAATGGCTTTGTTTATATTCCACTCTTGTTCTACTGATTCAAGTTGTGATTTATATATTATTGTTTATTTGGACTTCAGGAAATGAGGAAAAAGACTATGAGACACAATTTAGATGATAGTGATCATGTTGCTAAAGTTCCACTGACACATTATGAGTGCTTTCATAAAGAACATGTGGCAAAGAATAGTGAATATTTATCACATCTTGGTTTGACAAACAGGCAAGTTGTAAATCCACTAAGTAGTATATTATTTGTTTAATTGTGTTTATGAAATGTTATAGGCAAGAGGTTTATGTATATAAGACATAATATAATATTTTTTTTGTTTTATAGGAAAGAAAAAGAGTGGAAAGAAAATGCAGAGAGAAAACAAAAGGAAAGTAAAGATACAGTGTTGCCAACTCGTAGAATCCAACGCATTTGGGATTCAAGTATGAAGGCAGTTGGTGAAAAGAATAGTTGTGATGATGTGTAGCTTGATATAACACATAGTGATGTGCAACTTGATATAGCACATGGTGATGTGAAGCCTGATATAGAACATGGTGATGTGCAATGTTGTAATGATCTCTTAGCACATAGTCTAAGAGAGATTATTGAAAACAATGAGAGGAAAGGAACAGTAAGTGAGCTGCAGATGATTTATTCAAGATTAAAGGATGTGCTTGAAGTGAAATCTATAGTGACCGGTACTGATCTACCTACTCATGACACACCTGATGTGGCCAAGGACAATGAAGTTTCGGTTAATGAAAGTCATGAAGAGAGATCACTTGCATCTGATGTGCCTGCTACAACTTTTGATGGAGCTAGTGGATCAGCCAAAAATATTGCTAGTGGCTTAATAGAAGATGTGCCTACTTTTTTCAAAAGAAAAAGATTGAGACAATATTTATACAGATCTACAGAGAGGAATGCAAAACAAAGAAGATTAGAAGGCAAGAAGCCATTCTTGGTTGAGGTATTGAGATATGGTGAGCCCATTGGAAAAAATGCTACAAGGTGGGCCTCTAAGTTGGGTGTGAGATATAGGGCCCATTTGGATATTTGCAAATCAAATTTTCAGAGCAAGATCCATGAAGTGTGGAAAATGTTATACAAAAAATGGAAAATGCTTTTGAGACTACTGGTGGACAAATCTCTAGAAGATATTATAGGTAAAAGATGAGACTTTTGATGAACAATTATAGATACAATTGTAGAAAAACAATCTTGGAGGGAAAAGAGAGGTTAGAATCCCCTCTATCTCCCAAACAGTGGGAGGCATTGAAAGAAAATATGTGTTCTAAAGAATATTT
The DNA here is from genome assembly GCA_027924645.1 of Cunninghamia lanceolata. Taxonomy (NCBI): domain Eukaryota; kingdom Viridiplantae; phylum Streptophyta; class Pinopsida; order Cupressales; family Cupressaceae; genus Cunninghamia; species Cunninghamia lanceolata. Next base: position 27,438 of record BSBN01001468.1, on the reverse strand, counting down.
GACAAAGCGTTATAAAGGAAAGAAGGCAAGAGATAATGTGGCAACTGGATATACATTTGGCTGAGGCAGGTTGCAGGCCAAAATGGACAAACTTGAAGTAAGGGTATGTCTTTTTGGTTCAATTTACATTGGTTATTTATTTCATTTTTTTATTGAACTGACTATATGTTGATATTGACATTGTATTTTAGGTGGAAAACAAAAATAGAGAAGCAGGTGTGGAAGATATGCTTGATTATATGGCAACACTAGATCCTAGTAAATCTAAGGGTAGTATGAAGTGGAAATCTAGTTCGTCAATAGAGATTTCAAAGCCATCTGTTAGACACCCAGTAAGAGCCTCTGTAGATCATGTCAACTCAAATGAAGGGTACCAACATATAATGAGTTGCTTACACAATCTCACTAAGAAATTATCGCAGTTGGCTTCCTCTGTTAAGCCTATAGTTTATGCATGGAATGAGCATAATATTATGAATGCAGATGAGGTAAGAGGCTCTATTACACTATCCTTTTATTTTCTGTGCTTGTTATTGGGTAAACGTGTACCATGTTTTTGTTATACTTCCTTGTAATTGCATTTTTTGGATACTTCAATAGTTATCATAGCTCTTGGATACTGTAAGCAAAGAATGAACCTACCCTCAACGTGCAATACTGCAATTCTATCCATTAGAACCTTAGCATTGATGCTTTACATAAATGCGTTATCACGAATTGTCTCACTTTTCTACTTATAGAACCAAAAGAAACATGCAATACTGCAATTTACCAGGTTCTACTTCAAACCATTTTGCTTGAGTATTCAATTCATTATTGTTGTCCTTGTCATGTTTATGACATACTCCTATGCTGCATTATGACATTTAACTCTATCATTCTAGATAGTCACTTTGAGTATGTTTTAGTAAAGCTCTTAATCACTGATCCTAAAGTCAAGGCTGTCATATCTACTTTGTTGCTGTCATTCCAAGGGTTCTTGGTCAATGTCTAATGGTTTTGACAGTGCCTTTATCTCTTCTCTTTGTTTGGTGAAACCCTACTAGTTGTTGCATCTCTTTATCTTCTCCTATACCTTCCATGCTATGGACTGTCCTAAGACGGAGATATGGACTGCCATCTTACAACTTTTACTATCTTCCTTATCATATGAAGGACTAGGACTATGCCTTCTTGTTGAAAATCTTATGCTCATGACTATAAGAATCCTCCTATAAACTAGAATCTATTGCTTACAATAAAGGAAAAATCTCACAACATACCTTGATTTAGTCATTTAAGAGTGGAAGAAAAATGTTATTTTGAACAAAAAATTATAGTTTTTGTATTCTTTACTTGACTTATATTAATTTTTGCATGATGATTAAACCACATGCAAAGAAATTATATGAGAGAAGAAAGAAAAGAAAAAGGCCCTGTCAATAGAGCTCTCTACAAAGCTGCACAACTTGAGGACAATGATGATAGTGATTATGTTGAACATCTTGATGAGAATCTGCATGATATTCAGAGTAGTAGTGGTGGTGCTGGAATTGAGGTGAGTGTTATTTATTGTTTTTATGTCTTCCATGGTAGTCATTGTTGTTTTAACACACACATGCAAGTAAGTACTATTCAATTAAGTTGTTTTAATTCTATTTAAAGGAAAATGCACCAGTATGATTTACTTTAAAGGATTTAACTCTAGAGAGACACCAATAAATGTAAGTCACTTAAAGGGAGTTACATCAACTTCTAATAGAAACCAATTAAAAGCATCCACACAATGACAACAAATGTGCCTTGATAAATCTATTGATTTGAATAGCTGGAAATAGCCAATATGGAGACAATCAAACAACTTATGAACTTGAATATTAACAAAAAATTAGAACACCATACATATCCACAAAGTTAATCATCCTTGCCCATTATAATATTAAATTATCATATAAGTGTAATGTCTTGAATCTGAAATATGATTGGATAGATAACATTGGAATATATAAATTGTCTTGCATAAAGATGATGATTGTCTAGGCCTTGGTTTTCCTTATAAATATGGGAAGTAACAAGATTTGGGCCTCTTGTAACTAAACATGTCTAATAAAGAGAAATTAATGGCATAAGCAAGTTAACCAAGATCTAAATCTTTTAATCATCATAGAGCACCCATGACCTCAAGCCTGGTAAGGTACTCATCTCCATGTTGCAGTATCTATTAACTGTGTTGTGCCCCTGTCTATTATCGCAAAAAAGTGTCAAAATTTTGTCCTTGTTCTCCATGTTGACACCAGCAAAACTACTTGTTGCTCCTTTTACACCTAAACCTATAGCTGCACATCAACCTTTCAAGTATGTCCATTCCCACGTATCGAATGTAAGGTCACTGGGCCATTTGAATTCCTGAATTTGGAGCAGATTGGTCTGATGGTCCTTCCATCTTTTATCCAACATAGCCTTAACATCAATTACAAATTTTTCATATCCTGCATCTAGGGCTATGACCCTATCCAAAATCATGATAAAGCTCAAAGTATCTATATCCTACTCCTTTTTCAAGAGTTCCATAACCACATACATTGTTGTTCTAAATTCTTCCTTCCAAGTATCAAGGCCTTTAACTTGTTTGTTTTCCTCTGTCAGAATAGGGGAGATAAATTGATGCTTGAAAGTAGAAAAAGATTCAAGTCTGCCCTACATCCTTTTGTCTTCACTACTAGCAAATTGATGCTCTTCAATGATCATAGTCACCGTCTGCTCTGTGGGCTTCAATTTAGCAAGAGCATCAAGATTTCTTTGAAGTATCCTACAAAGCAGGCCTAAATTATGTAAGAAAGGTTGCCCTTTCTTGTACAGTGGCTCCAAAACAGAAAAGTTTGCTTACAATTGTTTAATGGCCTGAGATAACAAGGAGTAGCAATCATGCACATCCCCAAGTTTATCCACAACTAGTTTTATCCTGTATTCCATAATTTTCTCAAAGACTTCAAGGACCTTGATCCTTGTCTCATTTTTTGTTTCCTCATTTTGCTTCTTGAGGTCCTCAACTTCTTTTTCAAATTTTGTTCTCAAAGCATTAAACTCTTGCATTGTCACTGTGACATCACTAGTTGTTGGTGGCACAAAAGGTTGATATGGAGCTATTGACAGACTCTGGGAAGAACCCACATCTTATAGTTGCTTTTTCAATTGCCTATTTTCAATGAACAACCTATTCACTTCATCATTCATGTCTTGTTGTGTTTTCTCATAATCCTGCAATGTTTTTTCCAACTTTTTTACAACTGCATGGGTGAACATGGCAGAATGGACTGTAAGAGCAGAGGCCTCAGTTCTTGAAGTATCTCTTAAGGTTTTCACCACAGCATATCCCCTCATTTCCTGAACAACATCTAGCAACCTTGGTTTACTAGTGTTCTTCTGTTTTGTCCATATGGCAAGAGTCTCTATCTTTGGGTTGAAACCACATCCACTCATTCCCTCCTCATAATCAAATTCAAACACAAGATTAGGGTCATCTTGACTCCTAAATACCTTTTTCAATTCAAGGCCTGGAATGATCAAGATGTTACTCTTCAAGACCATTTGTCTTGCTTCCTTAGGAATCACATTGATTTCATCAACTTTTAGTTCTTGGATTGTTCAGGTGGCTATTTGATCATATTGAGACTCATCAGCACCCATCTTATTGATTTCCACCTTTTCATCAAATTCCTTCATCTTCATTTTTAACTAGAAATCTCAAAACTCTGGAGTCTTGATGAAATCATCATCTTGAATAAATCTCAATGATGCCACCACCCTTTCATCTTCCTGTAGCTCTAGATCAATTTGGGCTTGTTCTTCTATCCTAGCCTCAAGCTTGTGTACATCAGTTTCTTAACCAACCAATGGTTGATCAACTTCCTCTCCATCATGCAAATGTGTCAAAATATTGGCAACTTCATCAGTATCCCCCACACCCTCAGACATCTCATATGGGACCAGAGGAGACATGCCTTCAATTCTCTACCTTTTATGTGGTGGTGGTTTAGGGATCTATGGATCTTGAACTGATATGACATTAGGGGCATGCTCATGAATCTCAATTCCTGCAGTCCTCTTCACTGGAAGTTTGGTAGCCTTGGTAGGCTATACTTCAAATTTAGCATAAATACTTTCAAAATTTTCAATCATTGTATTAATCCTCCTCAGAGGATCTTTCTCTTCAGTAAAAAATCCTTCAAAAATTGGATTCTTTTCCTTTTTGTCATCTTCAATTTTCTTGAGGATCTCCCATTTCCTCTTCCTATCATACACTTCATTAAAAGTAACCAGGTTCCTTATCACATCCTCATCATAAATAAATTTATGGGAGATGCCCATCTTAGTCAAGATCACTTGTCTCACCAAGTTCATATGACCTTCAGGGTCACAAACTCATTCAACACTAGATTCCCAAGAGTACTTGGCCTTCAAATAGGCATGCAGCTCCTCAAGAGTGTCCAAACCAATTTACCAATCTCCAAAGATAGTGATATCAGGCAAAAAGGTGCCTTTCTTCGCCTTTTTCATCACTTCCTTTTCCCTCCACATCATTTCCCACATGAATTCCAAGAATGCAATTTTGTCAAAAACAAACTTTAGCAATTTGTGAGGTGGTTGGGGGCAATCATATACCCTGATTATTGTGTGCTCTGCTAGGAAGAACCAATCAGCATAATTGAAAGTATGACCTTGCTCTGGTTTATGTGCAAGAGGTCTCAGAATTACCCTCATTTCTGGTGACAATCTAGAGATCCCAATACCAAAAGAATTCATTATTCTCACAAAAAAATTATTATGAAATACATTATAGCTACCAGTCTAGCAGTGAGAATCCCACATGTAACACCAACATTGAGTAGGCATTCTTTGCCTTGTCCTATCAATCATACTGATGTGCATTTTACTTGACCATTTACTCCTATTTTGATATAGGATCAGATGGCAAACCAAAGAATAAAACTTGAAGTTCATGGGTTTCTTATCATCCTTCACATTGATGAATCCATCATGTATTTTCTTTTCCAGATATGAGGCAAAATCATACTCAATGTTCACCTCTAAATTTTGTATCTTTATAGCCATCATCATCAAACTAACTAGTATCCTCTGATCAGCATCAATTTGAAGTACTAGGCACAATGCATAATAGGTCCATTTGAAATAGATTGCAAAATCTTTTACAGGGAATAGTTCAATTGCATTGGAAGGAATATAAACCATCATGTTGTTTGCACCTCTTCTCATAAATATCGGTAGCTCATCACTTCTGAGTGTTCTTCTCAAACTTTTGTATTCTTGTTCAATGTTTTGTAGGTCAATTTCGGTGAGAGCTTGTTTGCTCAACATAAAATAGTCAATTATAGCACTTCTATCAATTCTCAACAGAGAAGATCCATTTGGCAACGTTACTGTTTTAGTAGTCGGGTGATAGTACAGTGCCAGAGTACGAATCAGTTCCACATCCATGAATACATTTGAAACAATTAGCTTGGCTAAATCTAGCTTCCATGGATTGCCCACTGGTCCCTAACCATCCTTCTTCTGACAGAAGTACCAAAATAGTTTCCAGCCAGAAATGGTAATTAAGGCATCCCTACAACCCTCGGCAACATCCCTAAATACTTTCTTTCAACCTTTGTCAATTGAATTGGGTAAAACATCTAGCAAAGATTGTTGCAGTGATCTTTTCTTAGAGGCAGGATCAAGCTTACTGGTCTTACTTGTGGATTCAGACTTCTTGGGTACCATTATACAAACTAGGGTTTCAAAATTCAAGAAAATGCATGGAGAATTGAAACAAAGCAAAGATTCTTCAAACTTTCTTGTAGAGAATGTAGAGATGGACTTACTTGAATAATTCGAAGCTTGCTAAGAATAGACCAAACTTGGCACCTTCTCTGAGCCAATTTGCAATCTCTGAACTAAGCAAATGCCGAGAGATTTCTAGATTTTATCAAGCCACAATGTTCAGCATTCAACCATTATTTTTAGTTCGTGCCACAAAATTATAAAATCTCCACATTCAATTCATTTCAAATATAAGCCTTTGATCAAATTTAATCCAACGATCAGATGAAATGACAAGATCTTTCAAATTTCTCAGTAATTACACACCTGCACTAAGTATGTTTACTCATTTATTATCATTACCGTACTACCGCGGAGCTTGTTTAAACCGGTCATGGGATGGCGATAAGATTCAATGCCTTCATTTATTATCATTACCGCACTACCGCAGAGCTTGTTTAAACCGGTCATGGGATGGTGATAAACTTCAATGCCTTCATTTATTATCATTACTGCACTACCGCGAAGCTTGTCTAAACTAGTCACAGGACAGCGATAAGCTTCAATGCCTTCATTTACTATCATTACCGCACTACTGTGGAGCTTGTTTAAACCAGTCACGGGATGGCAATAAGCTTCAATGCCTTCATTTATTATCATTACCGCACTACCATGGAGTTTGTTTAAACCGATCACGGGATGGTGATAAGCTTCAATGCCTTTTGTTCACTTTTCTTGATTACTGCCAACCCTCAGCCCTTATGCTCAAACAAAGTGGGATCACAGGGCTTACAGCCCCCTTTATTCTATTTTCTTCCATTACCATCAACCCGTAAGTGGCTGTTGTCATTATCGCGGTGAGATTATGTTGCCAACTTTTATTGCTTACCGCCTTGCCACAAACGTTCTTTGAAAGCCATCGCGGGAGCCCGGTAACTTGGACACTTACTACCGCCAAGCTACAACCAAGTGGTGAGACCTCCGAGGGACCACGGTATACATGGTTGATCGAGCCCTTCCTACCACCATGTCGCAAACAACTTGTATGTTTCTAGCGAGAGTGCGGTATACATGATTCTTGTTGCTCTAGTTCCCGCACTACCGCCAAGACAATGAGGATGACCTGCAAGATTATGGTAACATGGTTGATCGAGCCCATCCTACCACCATGCTATGAACAACTTGTATGTTTCTAGCAGGAGTGTGGTATACATGATTCTTGTTGCTCTAGTTCCCGCACTACCACCAAGACAATGAGGATGACCTACAAGATTGCGGTAAACTACAAAAACACAAAAATGATTAAGAATAACTGTGTACTCCTCAAAATGACCATGTTATGTGACCCTAGGAAATAAATGGCATAAAATTTTGGCATGAATGTCCATTAAGAAATGGTCATATACAAGTGAAAAGATCAAGTAGGATGGAAATTTGCAAAAAAATTTAGAGGTCCTAACAAGTGAGATATTAGAATAGTTTATTTGGAATAATGGCAGGAATTAACAAAATTTTAAGGTTTTAAAATTTTGTTCCAACATAAGTAATGGTTGTTTTATTATGTAAATAAGGGTAATCCTTACCTATATAATAATTATTATGTATTTCAATATAATGTGTTTTTTTTTTTGTTTTTACATATATGTATTGATAAACTCCAAGAAGGAGATAAAGTTAGGGTGTTGGATCCGTGTGATGGTGTTGCTATGGGCATTGGGAAAATTCACTCAATATCTATTGTACATGGAGTCAACTTGAAAGGAACAGGAGATGCAAATGTAAATATTTTAAAGGTCACAAGTAACATACAACTTGCTTATGAAGACAAAATAAATGGAGCTATCCATCTGAAAGAGAAAGAAGGAACTTTCACACGGTGGCCACTAAAATATTTGCAAAGAATGGCATAGTTGATGTTTATCATGTACTTGTTGTTAGACATCTTGGCCCACTGCTTTATGCAGTATTTTGAATGTGTTGTTTAGGGATCTTAATTTTCATGGTGTATTTGAAAGAGTTGGAAACTCTTAGACAACTATGACATTTTTATTATATTTATATATATACTCTTAGACAGTTTTCAAATCTTATAACTTTATATATATATATATATATATATATATATATATATATGCACATTATATTTTTTATTGCAGATTACCTTTCTTTATCATGATGTTGAATCAATCTTTTAATTCTAGCATGTTGTCGCTTGTTCATATATGTAATTTTTTTTAAAAAGTGCATTGAAAACATTACCTGCCTCTAGAATCATCATAGAAACTTCTTCAAAATGCCATGTCTATCCTAGAGTCACCAGGGTTCATACCTCAATGATTCCACACCATTCTAGGCCCAAACAATCCCAACCGTACCCAATTCCATAGGCGATTCGATTCCGAATCTGATTCTTAGATGAATAGTCCCTGGAAATGCCCTATTTTTCTGCCAATTAGGTAACTTAACAAATAATAAATATTATATCCCAAAACTTGCGCTTGAACTCTAGTAAAAGCTTACCATACTATAGCATCATCAAGTCAACCTTGGATATGGAAATTGTTCAAAATAGAAAATAGTTTGTAAATGTTGAATGGTCAGACAGTATAAGAAATTACAGGCACCAGGAGTTACCTTTTGAAACATCAAGACGTGGATAAAATTGATATATATGGTGTAAAAGCCAAGGGATTGCTTTTTGGTTTCAAGATCCAGGTGACTTTGACCCTGATTTAAGATGTTCCTTACGAGTGGTCCATTGTGGTAACCTACATAGTGGTATGTATTCTTGGAAGCCTTATGGTACCATATTATTTAATGGAGTATATGGGGGGTTAAAAAAATTGAAATGCTCTTTTATAGTAAAGGAGAATGGGTGGTATTTGTGATCTACTATGCTAGAATACAATAATCTACACCTCAAATTTAGATTACTCAAACCATGTCACATTGATCATATTGTTAAAATAATATAATATATTCCATAGATTAAGATGTTTTTTTGGTTTCAGAGATCTTATCAACATCATAAGGAGTTGAAGGCTGCACAAGGAATCAAGATAACCGCTCAGGTATCAAATTTCAGGCTAATAATTTTATGTATATGAACATAAATTTATCAAATATATGTGGACATGAAATTTAGTTGCAATTTCTTGATTTCAGGGTCTTGAGCATGCCATAGCAGGAACTTAGTTATATGTTGTTGGACCTGATGATGATTTAGAGGATATTAAGGAAGAAGCAATGCAAGATATCAATAATGTAATGTCTCGGATTGACAAGAGTGGGGAAGGAGTTTATGTTCAAGCTTCAACTCTTGGATCTTTGGAGGCTTTACTTGAGTTCTTGAAGACCCCAGCTATAAGCATCCTAGTTAGTGCAATTGGTATTGGGCCTGTGCATAAAAAAGATGTCATGCGTGCGAGTGTAATGCTTGAGAAAAAGAAGAAAGAGTATGCTGCAATTTTGGCATTTGATGTCAAAATTACTCCTAAAGCTCGGGAGCTTGTAGATGAATTTGATGTCAAGATATTTGCAGCAGACATTATTTATCATCTATTTGACTAGTTTAAAGCATATATGGACAATCTTAAGGAAGAAAGGAAAAAGGAGGCTGCAGAAGATGTTGCTTTCCCCTGTGTACTGAGAATTTTGCCAAATTGTATTTTTAACAAGAAGGATCCTATAATTGTTGGTGTTGATATTCTTGAAGGCATTGCAAGGGTCAGTATCTAAACCTAGTCTTTTTGATGTTATGACTTATGCATGTAAAAGATTGTTGTAGCGTTTTTGGTTTTTATAAAGCCATATGTGGTGATCGCATCTATAGATTGGCACACCATTATGTGTTCCCACAAAATATTTCATAGATATTGGCAAAATAGCCTTAATTGAGATCAATCATAAATCTATTGAAATGGCTAAGAAGGGTGAAAAAGTGGCCATGAAGGTATTTTGAGAAGTTGTCTTTGTTGTTAATAGTTTTATATGATTTTGGATGCTATTTTTTGAAATGTTTTTGTTAATGAATTATCATATGAACTTTACAGATTGTTGGGAGCAACAAATGTTTGGTAGGCATTTTGAAATGGAGGATGAATTTGTGAGTCATCTCACCAGAAGATCCATAGATATATTGAAAGAAAACTACAGGGTAAGGCTATTTGATATCCACATTATGTAATTTTACAGTGTATTTACTATTATGCATTTTATACTAATTGAACATTTTGTGCTTTTCATTTTAGCTGATAAAACAACATTTTAACGTCTAAAATGGAATATTCTTCTTATTTTTTCAGGATGATTTGTCCAATGATGATTGGAAACTTGTGGTGAAATTGAAAAAGCTGTTAAAAATTCCTTGAGCTACTACTAATGATGCATTGTGCAATGGAACTTTAGATTGGAGCAAAACCTTTTGATGAAAATGGGAAAATGCACCTTGCAACATTACAAACAACACAATCAGGATAACAAATGGTGAACTTTGTTGATACTAGAACAATAGCTTCTGCATCATAAGCTTCTTCTATATGTTTTGCTATGTGGTGTACGTGTTGCACCTCTGGCTACAATAAGACAGCAGTGAACTTTAGATCATATCTATGCAGGAGGTCATTTGAATGTCTGTTGTTTAGCTTTTTTTTGAAATTTAATAGTCTGAATGGGCAAGTGTGGTATTGCCATGTGAGAAAGGGAAGAGATTGATACCAAGAGTAGAGAATTTTTGTAATGATCTATTTTATGATTTCTTGAGGTCATGAAGAAAATATCATGAAAACGTTGTTTTAAATAAATTCATATTTTACTTCAATTGTACACAACCAAAAACATTTCCACGCTGTCATCTTCAGCGTGTTGTTGACTGGCTGGATTTTACTGTTTCAAAGTGTCGCTTTTGCTTCAGCTGTCTAGGACCATGTTATGGAAGGTTACAGGAAATGGTGTGTTTTCTTGTTGCTACAGGGTCACTGCTATAGGGCCCTCTAAGTAGCATTCTTAGGTTGTTATTCAGATATTGTTCACAGTGGTTCAGGGTTGTTTGAATACACAGGTAATAGCTCAATGGCTTGTGTGAAGGAGAATATGGAATGCACCAAGGCTGTAGTCAAGGCACCGAAACTGGTTAACAGAATGACAAAAGAAATGATGTCTAATGGAATTCTCAGTGGCAACATCTCTTTTCTAAGTCTCAAAAGATGTGAAGGGCTTCATCCATCTAACCTGCCTTTCCATTGTTTTGCTATTGTATCTAATGTGGCTGTTGAACTAGTTTTTTCTTCAGCCAGTCCTTGTAGTTTGTTGTACATGACAGAGCTCATGAACTAGTTTTTATTAGTACTTATGGTAGCCTTGTGCTACTTTTTTATTATTTGTAATTTTTTTCTTGCATTGTTCCAATAAAAAAAAATATTGCCACTTTGCTTTGTCTTGTTTCATTTTTTTATTGGTTGATTCTCAAATAGAAAGTGTTGGCTCAAATTTATCAATCTTTACTTGGCAGCATCATAAAATATATAATTTTCTAAATTTATTTCCTTAATGTTTTAAATTCAAATTTAATAATATGTTTTTTCTGCATTATAAAATTTATGGTATTTAATAAATTATTCATATCATGACTAAATTTACTACCAATTAATGGAAACCAATAAATAAAAATGACGACCATGACTAAATAAATGACCAATTAACAACAATCAATGACTAAATGATTACAATGACTAAATATACATAGTACCAAATTGATGACTAAATATACTACCAAATCACCAAATATACTACCAAATTGTTGACTAACTATACTACCAAATTAATGACTAAAATATGTTTAGTCATAATTTGGTCTCGAGATAAATGACTGGCAATAAACTACCAATGGTCACATGACTAAATATACTACCAAATTGATGACTAAATATACTACCAAATTTATGACTAAATATACTACCAAATTAATGACTAAATTTTTTTTGGTCATAAACTTGGTCGCGAGATAAATGACCAGCAATAAACTACCAATGGTCACGTGACCAAACTACTGATCACATGACCAATTTTTGGTAGTTTTTTTAGTCATTTTTTCCTATTTTTCTACTAGTGAACACACCATACAAATCAAGCACGCCATACAAATCCCAAAGCATAGGAGGAACTCATCGCCACCAATCTTTAAGACTATGCTTGGAAATAAACTTGGCATACACACACACTTAGAATACATGGAGAAAACATGGCAAACAAGCGATGGAGTGTTCCTATTTCTAGGTGCATCACCATCTCAGGCACATTACAGGCACACACTGATGATTGTGCTTTGCCACAACAATTACCGAAGACACGCTTAAGGGTTAAGTTAGTCACAGAACCGCTCCCCGCCTCCACAAAGGACTTTTAGAAAATGACAGGGTGTGCACTCTCTATGAGAAATACACCATCCCCACCTCCGTAGAGGGCTTAAGATAACAAGGATATATGTGATATCCTGCCTCCATAGAGGGCTTAAATGATTGCAATAGATTTCAAACAAATCTTAGAGTGCAAGAGGGACTCATCACCACCAGTCTTTAAGACTGCACATGAGAACAGACACACTTTACTAGCATCTAAAATAGACATCTTCCCTTATATATGCCCCCACCTTAAGGTGGTTGATATCATGTGCCGATATCAAGCATGTTAAGGTAGGTAGAAAACACACAAGGGAACACGAGCTCTTGCAAAGCCCATGCCCCCCAGAGGTGACATGTACTTTACAATCACCAAATGTTCCCACAAACACATTCTTGCAAGAAAAGTGTTAACGTCCATATAATCATGATAAACAACAATGCATATGATCAGTCACATAAAGAGCTGAGGTTATACTATGGATTCAGAGACTGAGTATAACCGTGGGGCTATACTACATAAATCTCAAAACTGAGTGTAACCAAGGTGAGATTCAAAGATAAACAAAGTGCACAAAGCAGCAGTATTGTTATGGTTTGTAAGTGCGATAAGACAACATCAAGATATCACATAGAGTGATTCTACTAACCAAGCATTAGATAATATACATCAACCCCATCGTCATGTATGGACTTGGATAGTAATAGTAAATTGGATAGTAATAGTAAATTGGATTGGATAGTAATAGTAAATTGGATGCAAGCGTCCTTGAAATGGTATACAATATCCATTATGTTATTCCCCCTATTAAATATGGATTTGTAGAGCACATTGCAGAATCTATGTAGAAACAATTTTCAATGATTAAAGGAGGTTCCACTTCCAGTTCCAACATTAAGACCTTTAGGTTCACAACCTACTTATGCCATTTATTTCTACTATACTTTAGTGGAACATTTGTGGCCAACAAACTTCAGATTCAGCCCTTCGTAAATGATGGGGCAAAAGGAGCACTTCCACTACATGATTGAACCCATAAGATAAGGATGCATGATTCTCAAAGGAATTACAATCATTTTGTGGACTACTTTTTGGCTCCACTATATTATGCAATTACAAGTACTCCAATGCCTAGATTGCCTAAGTCTTGTAGAGATTCCATTCAACTGGAGCATAAATATAATTAGTTGACTAGTACTTCATGGAAGAATATATTGTGATCAGATTTTATGGATCAGAAGTAGAGCCCCACAAACTTCCAATACATATGACGGAGATGGTGTTTGCATTGGAATACATATGATAGTTGGATAGTACAGATCAACTGTAATTTGTTACTCAGCAAAAGAAGAGCATATTTCCTTAATTTTTTCATGTGGAGGGTTCACATTCGAGAGAAAAATATTCACTGTGGCACACCAAATTTTACAAAATTTTAAATTTGATGTTCACTCTCATCGACAGTATGATTCATGTGATGTGATTAAAGCAAGGCTTTTGGCCATTAAGAATGCTGGAAGTAGAATTCAACATCAAAGTAAACCCCTACTAGAAATATTGAAAAATAATAATTCTTGGGATGAGGTGAAAAATGTAATGGAGGAAACTACTATTTAGAAAGGTATTTCTTTTCAACAACTATCAGTAGAGATAATGGCATTGTAGCCACAAAGAGTGGAACAATTGCCAATCAAGAGTTACAACAATTTTTATAAAAGAGCTAATCAACCATCTAGTTTTAAAAAAACTAGAGTCTCTCAAAATATCTTATACAGAGGAAATGTGGACACAATAAAATGCCTTTTGGTCTATGAGAAAGGATCTAGGTGATCCAAAAACTACTGTAGATTTTGAGGAGATCCTAGAAGATGAAGTGTTTAGCAAATTGTCGAATATAGAACATCCTTCTGAAGCACATAATCATCAACCTGATGATGATATTGATAGGCAAAATCAACCCTTGGATCCCACTAAAGTCTATGCATACAAATCTCGTTTAAATGATAACATAAAAGAAACATATACTTCAGGGGCAGCCATAATTGAAAATTTGGGTTATGAAGGTGGTGGTTTGGGGACTAATGAACATGGTAACACTTGGGTGGTAACATAGGTAGACACTAGAAGACCTCATGATTTTTGAGATATTGGAGCTTCATCTAATAAGAAATTCCAAAGACATACAAGGAAAGATAGTATAGTTGAATTTGTTGCAGCTTCAAATGAAAATCCTAATAGTCTAAGTCAGATACAATCACAAGTTGATGCAAGAGCTCCAGAGGTGTAAGGGAAATCTTGAATCACCCAAAAATAATGATGATTCAAAATTGATGACTTTGTTTTCATTTATTTTCAAAATTTGTATTTTTGGTTCCATAATTGCTTGAATAATGATGTAGAACTTTTAGTTTTTCCAAATAGCTAAAAATAGCAAACTACTATTTTTGGAAAGTTTGCATTTGGGCACGTATGGTAGCAAAAATTTACAAGAATCTTTGTAATTGAAAAATAAGGCATTTGGTGAAGGAATCAAGCAAAGATCATTTGTGAGATGAAAGATATTAAAGTTTTTGTTTCTTGAAAAACCCTTGAAAAAGTTTCAAAGTCAAGTTTGAGGCACTAAAAGGCCTCATACGACCCCAAAAAGGGGCAAAATCAATATAGAAAAATCTTATCACATAGAGCACTCCGTGATGTTTCCCACACTTCAAACGGTTCATCAATCAGACACCTAGATCAAAAGTTATGGCTCTCAGAAGTTGACCTATTTTTGGAGGGAGATGCAAATTTTGAAATTTAGCTGGAGGCCACCAAAAAGAGCTATTTATGACCATTTTTGGGAACCCTTGGAAGTAGTAGAGATAAGGGGGGAAGTGTAGAGTCAAGAAAAGGTAGGAAACAAAAACCCTAGCAGATTTGGGGCTATAGAAGGTAGAAGGTTCCAAAGTCTAGAGATAAGAAGTTGCAATGTGTTGCAGCCTGTGGAGGATTCATCCTCTGATTATATTTGAGCTTCTGTAATGTAGTGTTGTCCAAATCAATAAAATAGCATTCATATTTTCTGTGTGCAATTTCTATTGTTGTGTGTTTTATGATTTACCCCCTTCATCAAGTGGTATCAGACCAAGGGTTCCTAAGTGTAGACAGATCACCGACCGTGAGGCAGTTTGTACCAGGACCTGAGGTTGTGGGTTTGTTGTAGAGATCAGAATGCCTCCATGAAGAAACCATGGTGGGAGAAATGCTTTGATAGAAAAGGGTTTTAGAGCCCTACAAAGGAAAATTGATGCATTGCAAGAGGAGCTATGAAGAGGGGTTGAACCAAGAACAAGAGAAAAAAGTGAAGATGAAACTGAAGAAGAGTTATCTAAGAATAGGAAGTTACAAGAGATCCTATAGAAGTTAGGTTGTTGAGGGTCATTTCAAAGATTGGAAAGAGACCAAGGCTTGAAGTCTCTACCTATTCTAGGAATCTAAACCCAAAAGAGTTTATTGATTGGATCAATTATATGGAAGAATATTTTGAGTATGAAGATGTGGAAGATCTAGAATGGGTCAAGTTTCCAAAAGCAAAGTTGAAGGACCATGCCAATATTTAGTGGAAGGAGGTCTAGTTAGAGATAAATAGAAGAGGAATAGGAAAGATTACCATATGAGATCAGATGGTGGACAAACTAAAGAAGCAGTTCATTCTTGTGGACTATGAGTTGGAGTTGTTGAAGAAGTTGCAAGAATTAAAGCAAGGTAACAAGTCTGTCAAGGAGTAGATGGAAGATTTTTATAAGATTACTATCATGATAGGCCATGCAGAGGCCAACAAGGAGAAGGTATCTCATTACATTAATGGGTTGAGGCCAAGTATTCAAGAGGAGTTGAGGCTATTCAGAATGACCACCATAGAAGATGCATACTAGTTTTCCCTGAATGTGGAAGAGAAGATGAATAAAAGATTTGAAAGAAAGCAAAGGGGAAAAGGTCAAGGTGGAAGAACTGGTGAAGGTCCTATGGAGGCCATAATGAAGATCAAAAGAAAAGTGAAGAAGTTGGCACCAGTCAAAATCAGAGAGGAGATAATGCCTACCACCCTCATGACCAAAACAATGGTGAGCAAAGAGGAAGTGGAAGAGGCAGACCTGGGCAAGGACCTAGAAAAGGAGGTTTTAGATGAACCTTTTTCCAATGTGGAGAATAAGGACATCAAGCATACAAGTGTCCACAACATCAAGGAAGGACAAATAGGGGACCTGAAGGTAATGCATGAGTTGTACATGTAGATGAAGACGTGCAGTTTGAGCATTCTGAAGATGCTAAAAGGAGAGAAACCCTAGTTGTCAGAAGAACCTTGTTGAATGAGGAGAAAGAACCAGATCAGAGGAAGAGTTTATTCCACACAAGGTGCAAGTGTGATGGTAAGTGTTGTGATATTATTATTGACAGTGGAAGCACTAACAATCTTGTTTCAGAGGAGATCGTTGACAAGTTGAAGTTGACAAGAAGAAGGCATCCACATTCATATCAGATTGCATGGTTGTAGAAGAACCATAGAGCTTTGGTCAATGAGCAGTGTTTGGTCAAGTTCAAGATTGGAGACTACCATGATGAGGTGTTGTGTGATATCATACCGATGGATGCATGTCATATGCTATTGGGAAGGCCATGGCAGTATGATAGGTGCACTGTCTATGATGGCCATGCAAACACAAATTCCCTAACAAAGGATGGAGTTCCTCATAAGTTGAATTCCTTAAAGGGGGTAGAAGAAAAGGTACATAGTACTGCCAAAATTTGCTTGGTAGATGGTAGGAAATTTTTGGAGTGTATGAAGCACCAACATCATTACTTTGCATTGATTCCTAAGATCAGCCATGAGAAATGTGAAGATGTACTAGTAGAAGTCTCAAATCTATTGGAAGAATTTCAAGACATTGTCTATGATAATGTACTAGAAGGTTTACCATTGGTGAGGAAGATAAGTCACAAAATGGATTTGATACTAGGAGCCAGTTTGCCGAATAAGGCAGCCCATAGAATGACTCCTACAGAGAATTAAGAGTTAAATAGACAAGTTCATGAGTTTTTAAGGAAGGGACTAATAAGGGAGAGCCTAAGTCCATGTGTGGTACCTCTAGTACTAGCACCAAAGAAAGATGGAGAGTGGAGAATGTGTACAGATTCCTGAGCCATCAATAAGATCACAATCAAATACAAACTTCCATTGCCTAGAATGGATGACATAATGGATTATTTGAGTGGAGCCAAGTACTTCATGAAGATTGACCTGAAGAGTGGGTATCACCAGATCCAAATCGGAGAAGGAGATGAATGGAAGACAACCTTCAAGACAAAGGAAGGCTTGTATGAATGGTTAGTCATGTCATTTGGGCTAACCAATTCACCAAGCACATTTATGAGACTCATGAACAAGGTATTGAAAGAGTTTTTGAGAAATTTTGTTATTGTTTATTTAGATGACATTTTGATTTTCAGTAATACTTGGGATGAGCACCTGTTGCATATTGAAAGAGTTTTAGAGAAGTTGAGGGAGGAGAAGTTGTTGATTAATTTGAAGAAATGTAGTTTTACAAAGGAGTTGGTATACCTAGGATTTCTTGTCTCAGAAGAAGGTCTTAAGATGGACCCAGAAAAAGTAGCGGCTATCATTGAATGGCCCATGCCAAGGAGTGCTACAGAAGTATGAACTTTTCATGGTTTGGAAAGTTTTACAAAAAAATTTATCAAGAATTTTAGTAGAATTTTTGTACCCCTAACTAAGACAATGAGAAGTGATAGAAAAGAGTTTAAATGGACTACAGGAATAGCCAAGAGTTTTGATACATTGAACTAGACAGTACAAAGCAACCTATTTTGGCACTTCCAAATTTCAATAAGGTATTTCAGGTAGATTGTGATGCTAGTGGAAGTGGTATAGGAGATTTTTTGAATCAAGAAGGTAAGACCATTGCCTATTTCAGTGAGAAGCTTAATGATGCCAATAAAAAGTATTTTGTTTATTATCAGGATTTTTATGCTATAGTCTAGGCTTTGAAGAAATGGAGACATTATTTGTTGCCAAAAGAGTTTGTTTTATATACTGATCATCAGGGTTTACAATATCTTAATAGTCAAGGGAAGTTGAACCAAAGGCACTTAAGATGGGTTGAGTTTTTGCAAATTTATACTTTTGTTTTGAAGCACAGGAGTGGGAAGTCCAACAAAGTTACAAATGCCTTAAGCAGAAGGCAAAATTTGTTGACAGAAATGAAAATAGAGGTTGTTGGGTTTGATGAGCTCACAAGTTTGTATCCTGAAGATCTAGATTTTTGAGAGGCTTGGAAAGCTTTTTTGGAACCTGTTACTTTGGATAGGACAAAATGGTTGGATTTCATAATCCAAGATGGCATGTTGTTTAAGGGAAGCCAGTTGTGTATTCCAAGAAGTTCCATGAGAGAAAACCTTATTAAGGAGAAGCATAGTGGGGGATTAGCTAGACATTTTGGTCAAGGTAAGACCATTTCTATTGTTAATGAGCATTATTATTGGACATAGTTGCAGAAGGATGTGAGGAAATTTGTGCAGAGTTGCAGAGTGTGTCAGATGACAAAAGGAACAAGTTAGAATACAAGGCTATATCATCCATTACTAGTACCATAGAGACCATGGGATGATATTAGTATGGATTTTGTTCTTGGTTTACCAAGGACACAGAGAGGACATGATTCCATTTTTGTGGTGGTAGACAAATTCTTGAAGATGCCACATTTTATTCCTTGTAAGAAGACTAATGATGTTACTCATATTACAGAGTTATTTTTCAAAGGTGGTGAGACTACATGATCTACCTAATAGCATAGTTTTAGATTGAGATACCAAGTTTGTTAGTTATTTCTGGAGGAAACTGTGGAAGAAGTTGAAGATAGATTTAAAGTTTAGTTCTACACACCATCCATAGACTGATGGACAGATAGAAGTGGTGAATAGGAGTTTGGGTAACCTACTATGATGTTTAGTAGGAGATAAGCCCAAGGGATGGGATTTGATTTTACCACAGGTAGAATTTGCTTATAATAATTCTATTAATAGGAGTACAGGTATATCACCATTCTAGATTGTATATGGGAGTAGTCCAAGAAATTCTTCAGAGTTAAGGAAGATGGACAAAGGAGAAAAGACAAATGCTGAAGCTAAAGACTTTGTAGAACACTTGAAGAATTTGCATGAAGAGGTGAGATAGCACATTAATAAGATGAATATTTAGTACAAGGCTAAGGTGGATTAGAAGAGGAGATATAAGGAATTCCAAGTAAGAGATGAAGTCATGGTTCACTTGAGAAAAGAAAGGTTTCCAGTTGGAACATATAATAAGTTGAAAATGAAGAAATTTGCACCATGTAGGATTCTGAAGAAGCATGATTCAGGAAATAAATATGAGGTAGAGCTATCAAATGGGATTAACATTTTCATGTGTTCAACATTACTGATTTAACAGAATATCATGAAGGTGGAATAGAGGATGGACCAACAAAAGAATAGTGGAGTATTCTGGCATCTACTTCAAAGGAGGAGGTAGAAGAGATCTTGGATAGATGTGTGGGAAGGAGTACTTGGAAGAGTCTAAAATATGAAGAATATCTGGTGAAGTGGAAAGGAAGGCCTGTTGTCTAAGGCAAAGGTTGACCATTTGGGGTTTTCCTCAAACACCTAAGATGTGACAACGTCACTTCTCAAAATTACCATGGGTGTCTGATGCAGGAGCATCCAAAGGTGTAAGGGAAATCTTGCATCACCCAAAAACAATGATGATTCAAAATTGATGACTTTGTTTTCATTTCTTTTCAAAATTTGTATTTTTGGTTCCATAATCGCTTGAATAATAATGTAGAACTTTCAATTTTTTCAAATAGCTAAAACTAGCAAACTGCTATTTTTGGAAAGTTTGCATTTTTGGGCATGTATGGAAGGAAAAATTTATAGGAAGCTTCGTAATTGAAAAATGAGACCTTTGGTGAAGGATTGTGAGCTGAAAGATATTTAAGTTTTCATTTCTCAAAAAACCCTTGAAAAGGTTTCAAAGTCAAGTTTGAGGCACTAAAATGCCCCGTACGGCCCCAAAAATGGGTGGAATTGGTAGAGCAGATTCTTATTGTGTAGAGCACTCTGTGATCTAGCACTTCAAATGGTTCATCAACCAGACACCTGGATTAAAAATTATGGCTCCAGAAAGTTGACCTATTTTTGGAGGGAGATGCAAATTTTGAAATTTGGCTAGAGACTACCAAAAAGGGCTATTTATGACCATTTTTGGAAACCCTTTGCAGTAGTAGAGATAAGGGGGAAAGTGTTGAGTCAATAAAAGGTGGGAAACCCTAGCATATTTGGGGCTACATAAGGCAGAAGGTTCCAGAGTCTGGAGATAGGAAGTTGTAATGTGTTGCAGCCTATGGAGTATTCATCCTCTGATTATATTTGAGCTTCTATAATGTAATGTGTTGTCCAAATCAATAAAAGAATGTTCCTATTTTCTATGTGCAATTTATGTTGTTGTGTGTTTTAAGATTTACCCCCCTCATCATAAGTACAACCAATACCACAAGGGTTTTCAGAACTTCAAGATACTCATTCGATTGGTAAAGAGGTTGGTTTAGAATCTAAAGCTACTGATGGTAGTTGTATGGGTAGTGGTGGTCAGCAAGTGCTACAACAACAAAATACTTAGAAGAGGCCACTACTAGAATATACTATACAAAAACTCAGTGAAGAAGGCATTGTGAAGAGGCAAAAGATTATGATAGGTCCAAATCCAACTTCCTCCATTTCCACCTCAATAGAACTATTTTCAGAAGGCACCCCTCATGTTGTTAGTGTGACTAGGATAGGAATGGCTAATCCTCAGCCCCAAACAATTACTCCTTTGCCATTCAAGCATTCAATTGTGTCAGCAGTCCTAGGTTTTGACTACAAAGTTGAGTTTAACAAGAAAGCAAAAAAATATAAAAGACACAAGAAGCAAGTGCTAGAGAGAACATATGTTGTAACTTTTGATCCTACAAGAACTAGGGTATTGCCTACATATGACCCAAATACAAAAACCATGGAGTACATGTTTGTTATGCCCAAAGTTCAAAATAAACCAGAGAATCAGATGTAACTCTCTGACTATGAGGTGGCCATTGTCCAAATGGATTTTTCTAGGATGAAAATGCTAAAAAAATTAATGTATTAAAAAGGAACAATGATGTGGTGTACACATCATTGCTAAAGAAGGAGAGAGATAGAAACAGGTTGCAGAATCAAATAGAAAAGTTAAAGGTGGACCTAGCAAATGAGAAAGCAAAGAGGAAAGCAGTAGATAACAAGAGCAACAAATTAGAGAAAAGGATAAAAAAATCTACCTCTACATCTACAAGCAAAGAGAATGAATAGACAGAGGTGGAACTGAATGAACTGAAGCAAAGGTTAGATGAAAGCATAAGAATTATGATAATGAAAGAGTCAATTCAAAAAAATTACAACAAAAGTTGATAGAACCAAGGCCTTAGCAAAGACATTACAAGGCAAACTGGACAAACAGACACAAAAGGCAACACGGTGGGAACAAAAAATAGAGGAAGAGAGGCAAACCATTGAACAACTACAGTTACACCTGAGGAATGCAGAAAATGAAATAAAGTCTTTCCAAAACAAAGTATTTGAATTTTATATAAAAATAATAAGGCATATAAAACATTACATTTGGGAGGAAATTATGCATAGAACTAATGATTTGTCTATATTGTTTGAATTGATTGATAGTCTGATAGCACAAAATGCGAACTCCAAACAATACATTCAAGACAACAAAAAGGTGACTTCAAGTCAAAAAATTGCAATGCAAATTTTGCAAACAATCTACAGAATCAGTGAAAATGAATTGGCATCCAAAGGATTGACAACCAAATTGAAGCCTCAATAAAGACATCTTCTATCACTCAAAAGTGTATGAAGCTAGGTGAAGCATAGGAAATTCTAGATCAGATTGAAAAAAATTTGTGAAAGTTGCATAAAAAGCTAGAATGCTTGAAAGAGCTTGGTTTGCCATAGGCTTTTGACAATACATAGTGATACATTGGAAAGGGTGCTTTCAAAAAGAAGATGAAGGATACAATGAAGTTGGATTTGGACCAGTTACCTCAGAAGCTAGATGAGGCAAACTTTTTGAATTCCATCAAACCATTAATAAGCTTGAATTCAACTTTGATTAATACATTAAAGTTACCAATCAGTTATGAATTGTTAATAAATATACAAATTAGATACTATGAGTTACAATAGATTGCACTTTCAACATATGAAAAGTAGAGCATGCTACAAAAGATGATAGAATGATTTTTTAATTTGATAATACTTCTATGTACATTGTATTCCTTCATTTGAAAATCAATATAAGACTTTTCTATTTCTTGTGTTCAAATTATCTATAATATTTAATTGCTTAAGTCAAGAAAACTTTGGTTTCTAGATACACATTAAACATAATTTGCTAATGTTGTATATGCTATTGTTCGTGTTGTTAGTATGCATTTAGTTGAATACATGTAACACTTATCAGTATCACACAATAATAATATGAAATTACTAATAATATTTTAATTTATAAATGAAAATTGAAAAATGTGTAAAAATTAGATGCTAAAATAAAATAAACTTTGAAAACAATGTTTAAAATTTAGATTCTAAAATAGAACATTAGAATATAGTATTATGTCAATTTATTAACGTTTAAATGGAAAATGAAAAATGTATATCAAGATTCATTATTTAGTGAGAAAAATAAAATATCATCAACAATAGTTTGGAGTTTGGAATATGAAATACATTATAAATACCTAGTAAGTGTTGAATCTCTTCCATTTTCCAAATCATCTTCTCACTCTAACCCTGTGATTGAGAGCCATCCTAATCCTGGTCTTCATTTTCTTCCCTCTGCATATGTCCTCTTAAGTGCACCTCCTCACTATCACTACATGTGTTATTAATTGTGTTGCTGGCATGTGTGTCAGTATGGTTTGAAGCGTTGAAGAACCTTCTTCTTTCACATATGGACATCTAGATTGTGAGTGCCCTTCCAAAAGGAAAACTTTGAATATCATACCTAGTTGTATACATCCTCAAGTAATGTTCCAAATTCCTGTCAAGTTTATTTCTTATTTTTGATTTCAAGAACCCCAATGCACTAAAACTCCCTCATCCTCCATCGACCCCAATATCATGGTTTGACATAAATCAGTAGGTTTGAAATATTCTGATACTAAATCATGCAATATATCACCCTGAATTAAGGTTGGCCAAAGCTTTTCTATCGATCCATCTATGTGGGTACTCTCCATGAGTTTAAACTGTTCAATCATTGATGTTGCAAAATGGGTTGATTGCTCTATAAGATTAGATTTATTTATAATTCCTTCTATTTGTTGTTCATTGAATTCTAAACTTTTAGAAAAAAACTTGACCAAGGTCTTTATCTTGTTATGAAAATCATTTGGTTGATAGCTGACCTAATATTGAGGATACACAATAGACATGGCTTCAAGCAGTTCATCATGAGGGAATCGATCTCTAATCTCTAAGGAAATAGATTTTACAATATCCTTTAAAGTAGTACTTACAGAATTAACAATGTTGTCAAAAGATTCCCTTGTAACAAGTACTTCTTTGATAGTGTGTCTAACCTTGGTAAAATGGTGCATTGGTATCTCATATCTCTGTATAGAGACACATAACTCCCCATTTGAATTAAACTGTAAATAATTAGTAGGATTGTTCACATTTGTCATCAAGTGTCATCTAACAAACTTTGGACTTATAAATGACTAATCTGATAGATATAGATTATTGAGGGTCATGCATATCATTTTACGTAGTTTAGTATATTCTGCAATATGCATAGTTCTTTCTTGGGATTTTTTTACAAGAATGTTCATTTCCTCTAGCATGGGAAGAATACCAGATAAATTTAGGAGTGTCTCTATGTCACTTAACCTATGTAAGAGGTCAAGAGCTCTGCCTACTGTGTGGTAATGTTTGTACATTACTCCAATCAAGAATTTGATATTCTAAAAAAACTCATTATGTTGATCCATGCAAGGAGATCCATCTGGTATCAACATCCTTAAGAAGCTTGTTTCCTAAAGTTATTCCATCAGCAAATTGTTGAAATTCCATAAATCATTTAGGACTTCGGCATAAGTATGAGAAGATCTCACATATTAGATCTTTAACTTTTGATACTGTAGAAAACTTGCTCACAATTTTAAATGTTAAATTCATTATGTGGGCCATGCAGTGAATGGAAATCATGTATGGTGAAATAGAGGTTTGTAGCTTTACACAAAGACTATTCCTATGACCTTGCATTACTGAAGCTCCATTAGTCCCTACACATACTAACTTTTTAGCAATTGTGTAGTCATCCATACCTCCAATTTCATTCAAAGATTTCTTAACTAGTTCAAATAGATTTTGTGATGTCGCATTCTCCTTCATTTTATAAACAGAGAGTAGATGAGGTTGGTGGACATGTTTTTCTATAGTATACACATGCATGCATACCCAATAAGTATTATCTATTATTGTAACTTCATCTAAAGATAATGCAATAAATGTTGACTATTTTATTTTTTTTTGTAAATCTTGTTTTTCCACCTCAACAAGACTTGCCCATTCCCATCCATTGTTTATTGACCAAGGTGTGTTAGAAAAGTTAGGAATGCTCATAAAATATAATAAACTATTATATTCTAGGTAGTCAATCATAGAACAGTGCCCTCTGGTCAAAATATGAAAAACGACACTCAACTGAACAGTTTTTGTCATTTGTGCTTCTCCCATCATCTTTCCAAATTGAGCTTCAATTGAACCTCCACATGCAACAAGCTTCACCTTTCTTTGCATATGCACATCATATTTGAGGGCATGCTTAAACATGAAGACATTATTCCTTTATTTTCCATCTTATCACTGATTTTTCCTTTTCATCTATGATTTATTTTTCATAAACATTACTAATATGTTTTTCTATAGTGTCAAGTTTTAGCTGCAACTTCTTGTCCCTATGATATTTTGAACTACAAATCTTACACTTGCATTTTGTTGGAGGTTCATGTTTGTTTGCATTCTGCACTAGTTCAATGAATGGGTACTTTGACACCCGATTAATCTAAAAATTCATTGTCATATCCCACTTCACACCCCATTTTTTATTCAACTTTATTTTCCCCTTGCGTGCAAGGTCTATCTTCCTTATCACTTGTTGAGGTTGATTTATTCATATTATCATTCTCACAACCCTGGGTACCACCTGGAACATCATCTATAGCTTTGACATCTAAGTTAATAAACTCATTTCAGTTATCCTAGGTACCACCTGGGGACATCATCTGCAGCATTGGCATCTAAGATGAACTTATTTTCACTACCCTAGCCTAGGTATCCCCTGGAACATCATATGTGGCATTGTCATCCTGATCTAAGTCAAATAACTCATTTAGATCTTCATCTCTGAGGTATTGTCTTGGGCTTGTCCATCAATATATTGCAAAATTGTTGATGTTGTACCATAGCTCCATCTAATGGACTGCAAACATTACAAAGTATGACATTATGTTTCTACGTTTTGATGGCCTCCCTTTACTATTTTCAGCAAACTTATTCTTTCTCAGCATCTCTCACAAAATAAAAGCTACAAAAAAATATAATTTTGTTTAAGAAGGAATCATATAATATAGACCCCTAGCCACCCTAGATATCTCCCTACTCAATATCATTTGTATGAATGAAGCAAAACTAGAAAAGAGATAAATAACCTTATAACTGTAAAGAAATTCAAGTGATCACTTACCCCAGATAACTTTAAGGAACCCCCTCCAAAAAAACCTATAAAATCCTGGAGAATCCTACGTTAGTGCAATAATTTTCCTAGCGATCTTTCATTTTTTTTGAAAAAACTATTAATTTTCTTGGCGAATCTATGCACATTATTAAAAAAAATTAAAATTGTGGTGAATCCTAGTGAAAATTCACTAAAAAAAATAAAACCAATGCCGAATCTTAGCAAATAATTACTAAAGAAATTGATTATAATGGTGAATCCTTCCTTTAAAAATTGCATATTTGGTTGACACAACGCCCCATATATTCTTTTGTTTTTTTTAATCTTGAAACGGGGGCTCGGGGGTGATAGCCACCAGTGGGGTCAAGGGGCAGCACCTCTTGTGGGAGTCAAGGGGTAAAATGCCCCTATAACATCGTAAATTGTGTACACTTGTGTGTAGGAAATGTTTCACTGTGTTTAGCTCCTCCCTTTTAGTGGTCTCAAGCCTAGTCCTTTTTAGGTCCACCCTTAAAACCCTCTTTTAACCTCGTTTATAGAATAAGTCGTAATCGTGATTAAAGTTTTGTCATGACCTTGAAAGATAAATGAAAATTTAGAGTTAGCCTCGTATTTAGAGTGAACTTGGGCCTTGAATGACCTCGGGCCTAGGGCCCCTGGGTGCCTTGGTCCCTTTCATGCTTTGGGGGATAATTTTAAGTTACAAGTTTTCCTTAATGTTGCTTAGGCCTACCGTAAATCCAAATTTGATTTTGAGCATGTTATGTCGGTATTTTGATTTGAATTACTCACTTTCTATGAGATTTGTATAATGGTAAGTGAGTTGAATCATTTTGAAAGGAGATTTTTAGAAGCGCTCTTGATGTGAACAAGATCTATATTGCTATTTCTCTCTACGCTATTGTTTATTATAGGTTTTTGATCAAGTGGAGATCTACTTTGCTCTTGGAAATATTTGAATGAAGGATAGGACATGATATCTTGAGTCTATCTCATGGCTCCTAGGTTGGAACACTTTGCATGATTGGGAAAAGGGTTGGAACCACCAACTTGAGTTTGACTTGAGTACTCTCCAAGGGTATGGTTGCATCACCTTCTTATTCTGTAGACCTTCCATGAATCTTGGTCCTTGAGGTGAAGTTCTTTGTTCCCTTGAGTGGATCATCATTTACATCATCCCTCTATTTTCTTGAGTCATATAGGGATATGGTTTGATATTATTTGGTTAGATCTTGCATGTCACTACTCACACAGAGGTTTTTAGAGCACAAACAACATCTAGATTTAATCTTGGCTATTTGTGAGGTAGGAATACCAAAACAAGGGCTTGACTAAGGAAAGATCCTATATAGCCACAACACTTTTCCTCTTCTTTTTGTGTG